>LS488480.1:53498-97057 GCA_900490705.1 Pristionchus arcanus | reverse complement strand
TTTTAATAAAATATGTATTTATTATTTTATTATTATTTGGCACTAAAGGAACTAGAGAAAGCGATTTCTTAATTTTTTGTTGAGTTATAACGAACATGTAAAACGTCAATTCCACAGCAGCGTAACAGAGTGAAATTCAAGACGATTTTGCAAACTAAATATTGGAATATACGATCATTTCTGTACCTGGCATCGTTCTCGAAGAGCTTGACGCGCAGTCGACCCGATCGGAAACCCTGCAATTGATATATAGTTTTGATTATAATTATTTATAATTGATGCTGAGGGAGTTTCGTACTCGGCACTAATATGTATACTTGCCGGACAATATCGTCCATTAATTTTATCTTGTTAATGTTTATTGGTAAATTCAAACGAACAGAATCGAATTGAACATGAGTACATCACCTTGTATGTACTATCAGCGCGAAAACCAAGATCACCGTGCTACCGGGCAATGAAAAATAGGATTCACAAACCATAAACTAGTCATCTGTTTGTTACAAATCTATGTGGGTTATCACAACAATATTTCCAGCAAGTAGGTAACATCCGCTTCTTTTTTAATATCAAATAATAGTATTATTAAAGTTACTACTTCCAGCTTCTTGAAATGTGACACTTTCTACATCAAAATCTATATGTTTTTTAAATAATAATAATAATTACCTCCAGCTTCTTGAAGTGCGGCAGCAGGGTGGGCGTGGCGAGCAGCGCCACGGTCGCGTAGTCGCCCGGCAGATCTACAGGAATCCGGAATTACCGTAATCAGAGAATATCGTATTCCCAGGCTACTGTACCCGATTAATACCGTCTTTTACATATCGTAGCACGGTACTTCTAAACTGAGACATGCGAATTGAGTTTGTAATTACTCGAATTAATCGATAATTCCCCTCCTACCGTACCCTCGCACACGGCTGCGATCTCCTCGCACAGCCGCACCGCCGTCTCCTCCGAGTACCAGAACTGCGACAGCTGCAAGGAATCAATCGATCAGCCGTACCGTACCGTAATACCCTAATATCGTAATCAATAAATCACGTTGAAAAATCGTTCAAAATTGGGAGATGCACAGCTCATTGCGTCAATCTCTACTGCTCAAAAGTCCCATACTAACTCGTATTACTGCGTTATTCCACTGCATCCCCGCGACAACGAATGTCATTGCACGCCATTTTAAAAATCGATAACACCGTGCAATCCAATCGATCGATAATTACTACCGTCTACCTGCCAGTCCTCTTCGGGCATCTGTTCCCCTCCGACGGCCGCCCTCTCCCGCTCCTCCTGCTCCCGTCGGCACTCGTTCACCAGCGCCAGTACGTCAGCAGACAGCGTCGGAATGTCGTCGTCGTTGATTTCGGCCATCTGTGGAGAATACGGTATCTCAGTAGATAAAAACGGTACACTTGAAAGGGATACGGTTCTCCAGGATACGGTAGAATGTGAGAAATCGACAAGGTAAAAACTATACGAAAAGGGTAAGCAGAGTCGTTGATCTGGAGCACGACAGTTGATCATGAAGGTAAAAAGAAAACCGCATAAAGTGGAGAACGGTATCAAGAAGATAAAGGCAGGCAGAAGATTTTATTCAGCCGATGACAATGTTTTTATGTTTTACTGCCCAAATCAAATACAAATCTTGCTGACCGTCAGTGAGCCCAGGATCCGTCCCAACCATCCATTCCAGATAACTCTCTGGATACTTTACCTCTCGACAGCAATCACGATCGATTGAATGAATACACTTTATCTCGCTAGCTTTCTCCAACACCGGGGGCTACTATCACACTACGAATGAATACACTTTATCTAGCAAGCTCTGGGCAACACTACTCAGTTGCTTCCGATCACAATCGAGCTATCCTTGAATGCGTATGCGGGCACGTGGAGGTTCAGGGGTGCGGGTCCCTTGCGGATGCGGCCCGATCCGTCGTAATGCGAGCCGTGGCAGGGGCAGTAGTAGCCTCCGAAATCGCCCGAGTTCGCGATCGGCACGCAGCCGAGATGCGTGCACACGCCGATGACCACCGACCACTCGTCCTTCTGCACGCGCTCGTTGTCGTGTTGGGGATGTCTGAAATTAGGGATGTCAGCCCAATTCCAATGCCCGATTGACATTATTGCTTAGTATTAGGTACAGCGATAAACACTGGGTCGGATCTCGAAGCCTTTGAAGCCTATTTCCACCGATATTTGAAGCAAAACCGGCGAAATTCAACACAATTTACTCCGAACCTTCGATTTTTGGTTATTAGACCGGGGATGGTGCAAATCATTGTACGTCATCATTTGTCATCTTTCAAACCCTACCTGAGATCGGCCACGTTCACCGACTTCTCCCTCGCGATCTCGGCCTTCGTCCTGTGCTTGACGAACACCGGCTTGCCTTAAACAGGATATTTAGTTAATTACTTCAATTAAAATCATTACGATAGGTCTGGGATGGTAGGGTTCTAATTTTCGCATACACGAAAGCCGAGTATGTTTATGAAAAAGACCTTGGAGACCGACTAATTGTATGAAATTACATGCCCTCTTAACAGAAACCTCGAAAGCGGGGTATTTTTCAAATTTTTGGCAATTTTGACTAGCTTTTTCATGTATTATCGCACTTTCGATTATAACGGGGTGGGTCAGTACCTCTCCACTCGAACGTCTTCGTCTGGCCCTCGGGGATGTCGGCCATGTTGATCTCGATGGACGCGAGCGCGCGCTGATCGGCAGCCATGGCCTTGTACGCCACCATCGTCTGAATTAATTATTAAAATGCAATACCAAATACCCTTTAAAAAATATAGAATGCAGAGTCTCCGGCTCTAGATAGTAGTATTTAGTGAGAAAATGAGAATTTTAGAAACAATCAATAGTGAGCTTGCGAATAAAATGTTCAGTATTGTCAAAGCGAAGCAAATGACATTTTTTCAATACAAAATTGTATGCACCTGCACGACTTCCTTGCCCGCCCACAGGGACATCATTCCTCCGACTCCATAGTACACGGCTACGGGCAGTGCGCGACGCGCATCCTCCGTCTCCCTCGCGGCCTTGGACGTGTCGAGGGTCGACTCGCGTCTGTACTTGGAGAAATCGGGGAAGGTCACGTCGGTGTGCGCGAGACGACGCGAGGTAACAGCCGGGGCAGCAGCGTTGGCGGTGAACAGTTGCTGGCTAGAGCCGCAGATCATCTTCGAAGCATTGCTGCCAGAGCGGACGAGTGTCGCCATCCTCAGATCTGTTACCCCTAAAAGTTGGGCAATTAAAACTTTAAAAGTTGGGCAATTAAAACAAAGATTTGCAAAGCCCCGTCCACCTCGGCTCCACTTCGAAAGAAGTGGCATTGCTAAAATACCACTCCCTTATTCGGGAGGGGAACCGATGGAACGGGGCTTGGTGTAACCAGCCAATCAATCCACATTAAACAATGCTTTTCAGATACTCTTTTCGTGCTTTTCAACACTTGTCAGATCAATAGAATCTCCAGCCGAACACAACAATCTCATATTCAGGGACGAACTCACAGATCAAATCGATAATCAGGGTCCAATTATCGATCGAATCGTGCGAAGAGCAGTTTATTACAGATACAAGGGGACAACGGTGACACGTAATCGTCAAATTATAGGGACGGTGCAGGAACGAAAACTACGATAGATGGGAGGGTCTGTGAAAAGGGGGCGGGGCTTAGCAAAAGAAAATTCAAAAATGGAAGAAGTTTAGCAGAAACGTCCTTGAAAACAATAATTTTATAGTAAAAAGGGGTGTGGGTAGAGCAGATCTTTTACTGGTCAGAGGTACCTCATAAATATACTTATATATTTGCAGCTATGACCGTCCAGGGAGGACAACTCTGTGGGATGGAGTGGAAAGTGAAGGGGGGAACTAGGTGAAGAAGGGGGTGGATGAACTAGGAAGTAACGTGCAGGGGGAAAAGACGCAAAATGTGTGTGCAAAACATTTGTAAAAAGTCGACCTCACTCTTCTAGGAGCAGTGAAGTTGACTAGCATTCATATTACGAAACAATAAAAACGGGAGACAAAGAAACGGAGAAAAATCGATCAAAAAATCCGACGGTAGACCAATCGAGCATCGTAAGCGGGTAGCGGTGAGAGGCTGGCCGGAGCGTTACTGCAATGAAAATTGTTGATAAAAAGGCTATCAATGGCTCATCTTAGAGTTGCCAAAAGTCGCACAACTCAAACAACCTAGGTTAAACTTTCATTCATTCGCTGTCCCCTCTGCTGCCTCAGCAAAAGCTGCATCATGAGCTCCTTTTTTCGACACTATCCTAGCCAGTGCCTTCAAATCCGGCGCTCCTAGCTCACACTTTCTAGTTGCTTCTAGTAGAAGCATGGTTCCTCAAAACTATTCCTTCTAACCCGGCGCTCCTACCTCACACCTCCTCCTCATACTCCATCTCCGTCTCACCTTCTCCTTGCAGTAGAGCCTTTCCTTCTAGTCTTTCTAACCCGACAATTCTAGGTCACGTCTCCTCCTACCTCACACCTCCTCCTCCTTCTCCTTCTTACACCTCCTTATCTTCCTCCTCCACCTCCGTCTCACCTTCTCCTTGCAGCACGGCTCCAGCTTGGCATCGGGCACGAACGCCTTCGCCAGGATCTTCCGCACGTGATCGAGCGCGTCCGAGCACTGCTTGTCGTTCTGAAAAAAGTTATTAAATATCAAAAAAATTATTATTAGGATGAGCTCAAGAGCACAATCAACTGCAATCTATAGCAGAAATCGCAACAAACGACCGTCAGATGTGGAGTTTTTATGCAGGATGGTGGAGGAAATCTCCATATTTTTCCACGAACAAGGCATCAAAAAATTTATAATAATTCACGCACTCGAATCGCCTGGGCGTCCTCCTGTCCGTAGGGCGCGCGGATCTTCACGCGGTCCAGCACGTTGATCACCGGGCCCTCCCACTTGACCTGCGGAAGTAAATTACTGATTGTAAATTTACAATCATTAAAATGTTGGATGCTCAACATCAACAACTGGGAAAAGCTCAAATTTTGTCGAAAAATAACACAGATTAGTCCTTGGCCTTTCAAGTTATCAGATAATACCATCAGATATCATCAGATATCAGATAATTCAAAGAAGCAAATTCAATTTGATCTACCGTAACCCTTACCGCGTGCGACAGGTCGAGCGTGCGGCGAAGCGCGACGAACGCGCGCTGGCCCTCGTATGAGACCTGCAAATTGGAATATTGCATGTATTTAGATATTTAAAATAAACAGCTCAAAAATAAGAGAATGAATATAGGATGAGACATACTTTACACAATCTCAATGTTTTCCTTTCAATGAAACTTATATACCCCCCGTATCCCAACAAATTATTGGCCCAATAACATTATAATTAAATGACCCCACTTCTATTTTGGATTAGACCTTACAAGGAAACTATGAAAATCTTACCAATTCCAATGTCCAGTACAATTTCGGTAAAAATCAATAGATGCCATACTATTGGATGGAATATAGAGTCAATATTGTCATTTTTCAAGGTATCGGGCACGGAATTGATCATCACTACTCCTCACCTCATCGGGCATCGCTTCCATCAGTCGCTTGCCCACCACGCACTAAAGAAAACAACTTCCCTTTAGTCAAGGAATTTTCCCTACTTGACCTCGAATCCCTTATAAAATTGATAATTCCCCACTTCCCTATAGTGAATAAGGAACAATATATTGCCAGTTACACATACATTATTGTTATTATTTAGCACTTATACATTGCTTATTTTGCGAATGCCCACATTTATGATATTAATATTGGCACATTAATATCACCTCCTCGGGCATCGCGTCCATCAGCCGCTTGACGACCACAGTGTTCTTGCGCTCGTTCGCCTAAATTTACAATACTAAAATTAAAATTATAAAATTAATTATGAAAAAGTGCCAAGCTTCGTTGCAATTCGCCGACATTCTTAGCGATAAATGGCGACAATTTTTTTTAAAGATTGTCATATAAAAATAACCGCACTTCTTTACTTCAGTGCCCAAGGCCGCACTGTGATTAGTAACAAATATTATAGCGAGTGATCACATGAACAATAGCTTGGGCAGAAAAGTAAAGAAGTTGCAAAATAACAATAAACAAAATTCACCTGTTGCTGGGTGGACTGCGAGCAGGTCATGGCGTCCGCCTCAGACTCGGGCGTCGCCGGCGCCAACTCCTTCATCTAAGAGGGGGAAATAAACAATTTATAATATTATTAATATAAATATTATGGAATAGTGAAATAGTGCTATAAAATAGTGAAAAATAAGCTTTTTACATCAATCATTTATATTTTACACTTACATTGCTGATGAGTTTGAGGTTGAACACGCGGAGCAGCGTCTTGCCGCCGCCGATCGACTCCTTCACCGCGAGCACCTGTTTTTTTAATATAAATATAAATAATATTCCAATTAAAGTAAAAAATGAACGATGACAATTCAGTTTCGGTTAAAAATACGCTAGAAAACATGCTCGAATCGTTCGAATTGGATATTTTTATATAGATGTAATCTTTGCTTCACCAATTCACCTGCTCCAATTTGCGTCAATACTCATAAAAAAGCACTCACATTGAGTGCCAAATCGGAGCAAACGACAATGCCGGTGACGGTGCCGCCGAGCGCCGTCTTGAACTCCACCTTCGTTCCTTTAAACGAGAAAACATATTTAAACAAGGCAAAATAAATATCGAAATAAACTCAAGGCATGAAAAGTAGGTCAACTAACCGCTGGCAACGAAGGCGATGGCCTCGGGCTGCTGCTCGTGCGGCTCGTGCGCCGGTGCGGACTGGGCGGATTGCCCCCAAGCCATTTCTGATTTAGCCAGCCTCTCTCGCTCACGAGACAAGACTCTCGCGTGGTCTCCGCTCAACTAGGCACAAAGAATGAAACTGATGAAATGAGGAAGCGGGAATAACGCGCGGAGCGGGAAAATGCAAATAATGGGAGGCGAGAGAACCCTAGACTAGCGCGCATCGATCGATAGCAAGCTGTCAATACACCATCAATTAGCTGAGATTTCCCATTCATTCATTAGCATTGTGTTCGTCATATTCATGTATTCATTTCTTTTTCAACGATTCTTATCAATATTAGATGGAAATCCACTGTCGTGTTAACACAAATCGAATATAAAAACGCATAACACATTTTATTGCATCACGCGTAACAATCAACAATAACAATTTAGGCGATGGATCCAGCGTTGGAGGCGATACGGGGCCAGAGGTCGGCGCACTCCTTGGCGACGGGTCCGGTGATGGCGGATCCCTTCATTTCACCCTTGTTGTTAACGATGACTCCGGCGTTGTCCTCGAAGTAGATGAAAGTTCCGTCCTTTCGTCTGAACTGCTTGCGCTGACGGATGACGACGGCCTGGAGAACTGAAAACAAAACATTTATGAAGTCAATCGAGATAATTTCATCAGTAACAGCAATACCAGAGTACAGTTCGATGTAATTTGATTGCTGACAACTTTTCATTTGTAAAGGTTGAACTAACATGCTATTTTTCGGGTGAAAATATTATTTAACCAGACTATAGCAAGATTAATCAAATTGCGGTAAATTTATATCTCAAATATGAACTGCTCATTCCACACAACAAAGTTATTTCATCTTTGTTTTACGGAGGAGCTTCTCAAGCTGTCAAAGTTTAGTTTTTGCTCAATTTTTTGCCAACATTTTATCTTTTTGGGAAAACCGGTGGAATTTTGAAAACGGAACAGAAATTAGAGGAATTTCTCGTTCAATTTTAAATAGCTAACAGGATCATAAATGTAATAATCTGTATGATTAAACAACTAACCCTTCTTTCTGAGCTCGGGCTTTCCCTTCTTGACGGAGCAGACGAACATGTCTCCGACTCCGGCAGCGGGTAGTCTGTTAAGTCTTCCACGGATTCCGTAGACGGCGATAACAAACAGGTTCTTGGCTCCGGTGTTGTCGGCGCAGTTCATCACGGCTCCGACGGGGAGACCGAGTGAAATACGGAACTTAGCTCCGCAAGCTCCTCCGCGTCCTCTCTTGGACATGGTCTACCTGCAAAATAAGGAATGATGGTCCTGTTATTCGTACAAACGTAAAAATCACGCAAAACAATACAAAAACAACCGATTTCGAGCGATTCAATTAGAAAAAAGAAAAAAAGAAAAATTCACAAATTTGCGATTTTGCGATACTCAGCCTCAACATTCCATACGGGACCTTGACCCGGGCGTTTAAATTTCGTTTCATTTCTCGATTGACCGACGCATCGAAAACTGACTCTATTTAAATTTTTAAAAACTTTTTTGTTTCTAACCTTACGTCGTCGTTATTTTTGAATTAATAGCGTATATTCGTGTTCGAACTAGTCGATCATAGTGTATTGCATGTTCCAGATGCTTCGATTGACACTCACGACGTTGACTCGTGCGTCCGCGCTGCCGCGTATTGCCGCCACTTCATTATCGACTTCCCAGCGGCTACAAAACGAGCAACGGCAAGTCAAGTTTGTCACCACAAATGGAGTCCATATCGGAAAAGCCAATGTGAGTCCCTGTTCGAGCTAAACGGATGACCTTTCGAAAATAATGGACCGAGTTTGACATTTATTCCGCTCGCTGAACGATGATCAAATTTAATTTTTGGTAAATTTATGTAATATTTACGAATTTTTCAGCTTGGTGACTCGCTTCTGGACGTCGTCGTGAACAATGATCTGCCTCTGGACGGATTCGGCGCCTGCGAGGGAACCCTGGCCTGCTGCACATGCCATGTTGTGCTCAGTCCAGAGGTATGTGTAGTTTTTTTTTGTTGTAAAAATACTGTAAAATTATGCCAGAATGAATCTTTCTGACCCGTCTATGGCGAATTATTTGAATACAAGGCCTTGAAATGAGAAGTGTTTGTAAATAATCGAGGGGCCTTCCATTTTTTTTAGGGACAATTCATTATTGAACGTTATGGTAAGTGAATTTTGCTCAATTTTATGCTTAAAACCACGTTATTGTACTGTTTATTCAATTGAACCTTTTAAATTGGAACAGGAGTTGAGAAACTACCCTTTATTTCTATGAATTCACTGTTTAGCATTCTCCTACATAATGAAAAAAATTTCCTTTCAGCACTTTGCTCGCGTGGACAAAGTGAATCCGGCGGGTGAGGAGGAGATGGACTTATTGGATCTCGCGCCCGCCCTCTCGGATGAGTCACGATTGGGATGCCAGGTACGGTATCCACTTTGATCGGTCTGTTATTGGCCTGTTAATATTGATCCGCCTACTGCCTAGTGAAGAATAGTTGAAAACGTGGAATTTTTTCTCGTGATAGGTTTTGAGTAGGATGAGTGTAGCACCAAAAGATGGGTCTCGATTGGAATGCTAAATACGGTAGAATTACCGAATTTCAGTTTCTGATATTCTAATGTGGAGCGGAATTGCGCTGCGTCTTTTTGATAGCATATAAGAAATTAATACACATATCGTAGGGTAGCTTCTGAACACTTGTAGGGAAGCTTCGCCAATCGCTTATGTAATGCTAGATACGGCATAATATAATAAAACGAATGACAGTCCGGTTGTTTTTTCCTTTCTCATTAAAAAATCACAGTTAGTTAGAAAAGCAGTCTAACATAGACCATTTTCAACTGATGCCCGCCATTCTTGTCAACTAGGACCTTGACAGATGCAAAATCTTTCTCGTATGAGCAATATAAATTTAACATAACATTCCGATTTTCCATTCATAAAGTAGCGCTGTGTTTCCCAGATTTGCTAGATGAATCGAATACACAATCGATGACAGATTGGATTGTGGACCAGTGTCTTATTTCGATCCATCACGTCAGTCTCACTTTGCTCATACTTTTTTCCGAGCCCACAATACCAATCGTTCCCTCATTTCCACTCATACATGCCAATCACGAGAAAACTTCTATTGCCACTAGTTTCTCACCGCAAAAATAGGCACAGAACAACATACGGGCACACTAATTCGACCATGTTTTCACTTGATCGTAGAATTGTAGAAAAATTATGTACAGTTACGCTTAAATTCCCCCTGAAGCGATATTATAGATTGAAAGACCTTACAATTAGTCTAAATGTAAGGTCATTAACGGAATTTTAGATGATTTAACAATTCGAAAAAAATACTGTATTGATGAAGCTGTCCGTTTTCTACTTACAATAACGTATTTATTTAATAAATAAAATAAATAAATTTTATTTGCAGATCAAATTGGACAAATCGGACCCGATCGTGTTAGAAGTTACCGTACCCGAAGTGACCCGAGACGCGAGAACACTTGACTGAGAAGTACCGTAACCCGCCCGAGTACCGTAACCCCGTAAGATAGTATCGTAGTAGATTGAATTACAAAGTTATCTGATCCATATCGCATTGTTGATTTGATTTACTGTCTTTCTGCACAGATTTGCCATTAGTTACTGATAAAATCAGATTGTGTTTAGAAGACGATTCTTCAAATGCGAAGCATGTTTATTCTCTGTGTCGCGCGAGAGAGAAATAACTTAGCTCAGAGAAATTCGGACAATTTGTACTGAAGTCCCCTTATGAATTCTACAATCAATAGCAGTCTACGAAAGGTTCCCGTAGTGACACAAAACAAAAGGGTCAAGCAAAGAAAAAATTGGAGAAGCGAGTCGATTCACAACCTATTCAAATCCT
Organism: Pristionchus arcanus; assembly: GCA_900490705.1. Lineage (NCBI taxonomy): Eukaryota > Metazoa > Nematoda > Chromadorea > Rhabditida > Neodiplogasteridae > Pristionchus > Pristionchus arcanus. The sequence continues at coordinate 86,356 of LS488480.1, read as the reverse complement.
AGGTGGTGTACGGGCGAGATTACTAGTCGATAAGGGCAAGATGCAGCAAATAAAACGAGAAACAATCAATAATCTCAACGGGAGCAACAAGGCGAAAAAAAAGGAGAGGTTACGGTAGAAGAGGGACATGGAGTCTGTCATTGTTCGTTCGAATGGGAGGAGTCAAGCGTAAAAAAGGAACTCGAAAAAAAAAGTTAATCCTGTAGACTTCACAAAGCTCTACGGCTACTGAAGCCGACGCAAAAGCTACAACGCTACGTGATTACTGTAACTAGGGCGATAAAAGGCGGGGGGTTCGGTGGTGTGGCTACCGTAATCTATAGTTCTTGGTGTCCGTACTTGTCGACGGGCCACATGCACTCGCAGCCGGAGGGCACGCTCCGCAGCAGATAGGGCTGCCATTGAGTGGAGTGCGTGGGTCGACGAACAGTTTGCACCTTAAATAATATAAAATTTAGGTTTGCATGAAAAAAATAAATGTGAAAACAGTAAATAAAACAAATGACTATAACTTTCTAACAACAAGAAGTTAATAACAACGCCTTTTTCGGCAATAATTAAATGTTTAAAACAATTTAAATACTCACCTCGGTGTAGCGCTGCACGCACCGGAGTAGGTTGTGCACGCAGGACTGAAATTATTTCAATTAATTATTTTAACAGCATGATCCATGTTTTTTCACACCCCCATCTTTGGTGAACGACAGTTGTTGATGTTTCATCTTGATTTACTGCACCCTGCGGTGCACAATAACAATTTCGCCAACACAGTTGCAAATAATGCAACCCCTGCATGTATTTTCACTGTAACAATTCCTAGTATAGATATCAGCCATAGTAAGTATAGCGTTTGCCCATCTAACTGTCAACACAGCAAAACGCGCATTGTACCATATATAGAAATAGTGTACATTACATTGAATGAATCCTAGGTACCGCTCAAGAAGAGGGTGGAAATATTTTCGGTTGAGGATCCCCAATCTTTGCAATTCGCCGTTCCCATCGTCTAATTTGCAGTGTTGGAATTCACCTCCAAAACAGAACACGTGTCCCCACCTATCGCATCCCTTACTACTATCTACAACCGAATACTATCAGTCGGGTATTACCAGCAAACACACTGCCCAAGGTCACTCTAATTATCACTAGGAATGGTCGAAGGTTGTGGGCCTCTTCATTCTGAATGGTGTCTTAGCTGTCAGAGACAATATCACTGATTATCACGCGAAAGCGATTGACCAGACTTTTGGTGCTGCTGTTTGAACCTTCATCTCCGAGAAAAAGGCGCGATTCTGTACCCAAATAAATGAAACAAAAGGGGTCGTTGATGTATGCGGGGATCAAACTTCAGAAAAATATCGATTCATATTTTATGCCATGTAGATCGACCTGAGTTTGCACAATCAATCGTACGAACATTGCGATTTTTATGGAACAGAGATCCAACTGCACTGACTACTTCCCTGATCAGAAAGTCAAGTCAGTTCCAATAGTTGAGTGTACTTTGACCTCACTATGTCAGACAACGAGTGTTTATCGCACCATTTGAAGGAAAAGTCGACAAGGCCGTCACTTATGATAGCTCTAATTGAAAGTGATCAGAGGAATAATGATCTGGCCCTCTCACTTTACCATGCCCTCTTACTTCTCTGACTTACGAGAGAGTATGAGACAGACAGACCATTTCGCTCAGACATTGCTCCGCTTTAAATTTCAATGATCAACAGTCGCACAATAGCGTACATGATGTGTGCACTAATAAGTCTTTTGAGGAGGCAACAGCTGCTTTGTTTTCGATATAATATCCATTCGAATGGCACGTTGCATTATATAACAGATAGAGAACACTGAATAAAGGTGGCTTTAACATGCTTGATATACATTATATGTAGTTGTTATTCCTTTCACGAAATACTTGCACTATGCAAAGAAGATGGAAGATAATTATGAGTTTCGATGATCTTCGTTATTAATCTTTACGATTTGAACTCCGCGAGTGCACTTATCGTCAATGAAAAGGTGATGTCTTATCCAGTTTGAACGCGAGTAAACACTTTGAGTGATAGGAGAGGCGATCAATCTCATTCTCCCCCTAATCGAGAGCGCTTTCGTTTCTGAGCTTTCGTTCCTTTCGTTCCGTTGACCTTCGATGCTCTCTGAGACAAGAGAGATAATGAAGTGGATGCTTGCTTTTCGATTCGCAACGAACGAATGAGAATAAGCGAGCGGAACCTACAGTCCATCAATATTCATCTTCGAGTAATATCGATGTATCCCATTCCCATACTTATGATGATCTTCAATAGAGCCTACGAAGGATGGTTACTCCTAGTTTCGATTTTGATTCAAGAGCATTCAAATGCAAAGAGCATTCACTATGAGACGCAGACAGTACCGAAATCTTCTCAGATCAGTCCTTCAATCTCTAGAGCTTAGAAATATGTAGGGGCCACAACGGAGATAGCCGATTCTTCACAGTGGAGCTAAAATTGTGTTCAAACTATCCCTCATGGACCCAATAACATCATGCTTTTTACCGTTTGTTGATATCTTGCCTTTGAGCCGAGTTAGAGCCCAAGAAGTACGCGCGTGAATCACTGGGGAAGAGGAGGGAAAGGCGAGACGAGAGAGAAGGGGGCGGAGCCTCATTTGCGTGTGTCTCTCTCCCTCCCCCCGCCCTCTCGCTCGCCTCCCCCGCGCTTCTTCTAACAAAAGTCGCAAGCTTTTGAAGCATTCTAAAAATCTAATTTTTTCTCTAAAATTCCTAAAATATTCGAATTAGTCAGAAAATTACTGCCCAAACAAAATTTTCAAAGTGCAACCCTTCAAAACGACCTCTTCCCTTCTTTCAAATGCAAATTTGATCTACTTAGCGATGTTATGCAAATTTTGGGCAGTGCTCTATCGATTGTGGACCTTGGCAGCTATCCATAGCAACTTCGATCGAGAGATTTTGTTGAGAAAGAAGCTTGCGACTTTGCTTTCTCGCTTTTTCACCAAATCGTGTCAGAGCAAAGTGGGCGGGGCTTGTGGGGCCTAGAAATATGTTTGTTCCGGATCTATCAAGATCCCCAAATCATTCCAATTGCACTTTCTACTGCTCTGCACAAATAGCATTGAGCGAGTGCAGCCATGCATTGAGTGATTGTCTAATCACTGCGGGTTGTGATCATTGACTTCAATTCAAGTCGACTTCAGTCGAGTTTGAAAGAAAGACAGTGGGATTAGGAGTGTATTCTCCTCAAATTGTGCGCAAAGGTAGACTGTCCTACAATCAATGGATCTCGAATTCCTCGGTCTTTCGTAAATCTCCCGGTCCCTTCTCGATTCTGAAACAAAATCGTCTCACAACTCATTTATCTACTGCAGTGGTTCGCTGTTATTCGCTGTCTCCTACTTCCACAAACAACGTTCTAAGCGGTTCCAGGCCTCCCAAATTTGATCAATTGCCCATTGCAAACCGCATTGCGAGATAGAATGCGGACCGAGGAGGCCGGATAGTTAGAGCCGGGAAATACAATCCAGCAGATGGAGACCCCTAATCGCCGGCCCACGATGACGCAAAACGCAAATGTCAGGGCGCAGCACCCCCGCGCTTGTTAGGCCGAGGAAGAAGTTGATGCGCCCCGGAAAGACTGCTTTCTCCCCCCGGGGGAGTAGCCCTCTCTTTGCAACAACGCGCCACTCAACAAGGAACGATGATGTCATGGAGAGAGGGGTTGCCCTTATTGTTAGGCCTCGGAAATGGAGAAAATCACGCCAAAATGACGCTTTTGACGGGGAAGGATATTTTCCCTGTCTCAAAACAAAAGCTTCAGATCTTAGACCTTACACCCCACGTCATAAAAAGATGTTTTGACCCCCAAAACATCATGTTTTGACGAGCCCTCAGGCTGACCCCTCGAATTGGTTCGGCGCCCTATCGCATTAGCGCTCTTTCTCTCTCCTTTGTTTGTGATGAGAATTGATTGGGTGCGTACGGAGGGGGGAAGTAGAGCGGGGCGCGGAATGGAATGCGTCTCCATGATCCACACACTGCCTCGCGGTCAGAGTGCGCTAGAGAGCAGGGAAAACGGAGAGACGCAAAGAAAAAGAGGAGCAAAAGAGGAAGAAATGTAGTAGAAACGAGCTGCGCACACGTAGTAGGAGTAGTAGTAGTAAAACAAGTGATAATGGACAAGGAAGGGAAGAGATCAAAGATCATGGAATTGAGAAAAACTCACTTGATCCTTGAGCGAGCTGGAGATACCCATATCGAACTCGTATTGATTCTTGCATTTGACCTGTAAATGCTACATTGTGCATTGCCGATACGATGATGATGTTTTCTCCATCCATCCATCATCCAACATGTCATTTATCGATGTAGCCCCGTATCAAACCAGACCATAACTTTCGAATATTTTACCGGACTCATATCATAGCCGTACGGTGGCTCTCTGATACTGTATCCTACCGTATACTACCGTACTCCCACCGTCCCCCTACCGTACCTCGACGATAAACGGCGGATCGTACTCAAATTGGTGGCTGTTCAGCTCCCGACTGCGCCGCTCAGTCGCACACAACTCCTCGTTTCGCTCGCGACGAGTTGCACTCTGAAAAATCGATAAATAAATAAATCGCTCGGCTACAGTGCGCGTACAATCATGTTCAGCGATCCATCTTCTACAGTATCTTACAATACCAGAACGATACCAACGACTCGGCCCTTACCATGCCGGATACCGATCCCCGCACCGTACCTTATTCGCTCTGGGATGCGCCACCTCTTCCTCACTGGCAGCAGTCATCTCCAGCAACTCGGCCAACTCATCAACGGGAAGCCTTTGCTTGTGCCGCCTCCGGTGCGCACGTTGCCGATGCCGAGCGTATCCGGAGGAAATGTCTGGAATACGGAAGGATTATCATTGGGTACGGTGGGTTGCGTACCTATTTGACGTCCTAGACGCAGATAAATCGACTGATGTAACGCTTCATTGTTTATCGATGTAATTTGTTCAGGAAAACCCTCGGTTCGCACTGCTATTTGGTGATTGATCTTTTCTCTCTCGCCTTTCTACTCCCTGAGACGTGCTATATTGTCCCCTTTCTTCTCTTCGAACTGTCACGTTTCATCGCTTATCCTCTGTTGTTGATCAAGTCAAAAGCGATACAGCTCAGACACATTTGGGCAGAGCCCAATGAGTTTATTGAATTCAATATATGAATCAATGTCTGGGCACCGATCCCCAGGATAAAGGAAGATATTTCAAACGCAATCGATGCTTGCTCGCTCTTTCCACTATTTGGGTGTGTCTTTTGATTCATTAGGTTGCTAACGATGAGACAAGGGACAGTGAACTCTCCAGTCACAGTGTTCAATGATAGACTATTATCGCCCTACGATCTCCCCATTAACCGTAATCTCTGGCTTCTCTAGACACAAGAGACCATGCGGAATCGAGAGATTCATCAATTACTCTCTTCAATCTCCATGCTCTCTCGCTGCTCTGACCACGAGAGATCATGCGGAATCGAGAGAGTCGTCAATTATCTAGCTGCTCTGACCACAAGAGAGCATGCAAATGGAAGAGAGTCGAACGCTCCCCTCGAAAAGTGCGCGTGATCTATTGTTGTTTCGGTACGCTTGGCGACCTCGAGTCGAGCGGGCTTTCCCGAAAAAGGTTGGCGAATGGAAATGGTGAACGTTGATCAAGTGTACACTACACCGTGTCTAGTATCTTCAACTCTTGTCTGTGACTCATTTCAAGCCACGCTGTCGCATAGCCTCCTCATTCCGCATGAATAACAGGAGAAATGAACCCAAAACTCAATCCGCACATTGCGTCACAGGGCCAAATGAAAGCTCTAGCGGAAGTGGAGCTATTTCTTCAACTTTCTTTTTTCTTTGGAGGTGATTATCGATATTTCTACGGCCGAACACTGCGGTTAAAAGGTGAAATAAATCCGCCGTTCCTCAAGGTTGCTCACTACGATATTTTCACATCAGAGTTCAACACGTTTCCTGTGGTAAAATATAGACATCTCCGAGGTACTTAAGGGAAAGCTTAGTAGACTGTGAAATAGATTCGTAAGTTCTCATCTAATTCCCGGTCAGGGATTGTTGAGAGAATGCTACTAAATGTAAGGCGTTGATGTGTTCTAGTCAACACATCTCGGCTCATTTACTTAAAGTACCCCATAAACACAGTCGCAGAATCGAGTGAGAATTCGCTTTTTGGAAGGAACTTCCTTCAGTGTTTGCACATATTTGCCCGACGTTCACAAAGCCTGCAAAATAGCTCCGAAAATATTCCGCCTCCAGGGACCAGTTGTCTGGGCATTTTCAGAACCCATCCCCGCATGGAGATCCTAAGAAATGTCAGGCTATCTATTTCAAGCTACGATATTTTTGTTCGACTCGCATCACTTGAACATTGCCAAATATAGACACTGCATAACATTTCCATGCAAGAAATAGCAAAGATCTTCGAAGACCTTTTTCTTTTTTTCGATTGTAAAATAGCGCCTGCAAGAAGACTTAGAGACTCAAACGAACTCATCCTTGCAAGAAAAGAAGCGACGAACTCGAAATGTCATGCTATTTTCAGATCCACCCCCTGATAAACTTAGTGCAGCTGCAGTACCCAGACAACTCCCGCCTTTGCAGCCCCATAAATTGCGGGGCCCCAGAGACCCCAAAAAGGGGGACACTTTCTGGGTATATGCAGACAACTCAATCTTACTGCAACTCTAAGTCTACGGTCTCTCCATTTCGCACGCTATCTCGCCTCTCGCGCCCAAAGGGCGGCGAAAAACGAAATAAACCGCAACATGAGCAACTACCCCCCGACGAAAAACGGCTCCCCAGAGTCCCCCGTAACCCCTTTCTTCAGGAAAGACCCGGATGGGAGACTGTTTGGGCCTCTCTATTTCGCATTCTATTTTCCGTTCTCACAGACATGGTACCGGACAAAAAGGCAGATGTTTGGGGCGACAATTAGCCGGACCATCGTAGGTGAATTAATCCTTTTCGACAAGAAAAGGCGAGTCTATTTGGCGGCTCTGGGGATCCGTATCAAGATCCATTTTGCGGCCCGTAGAGTCTATTCGACAGCTTTGTGTCTATTTGGCGGCTCTGGGGATCCGTATCAAGAACTATTTTGCGGCCCGGAGAGTATATTCGACGGCTTTGTGTCTATTTGGCGGCTCTGCGAGGAACCGGCTTCACTTCGCACTACAAACACGCACCCACAGGGTGGATCAATGCGATAGCCGCCCGCTCTTACTATCAGTGATAGTCTGTCACTATCACTATCACACCTCCTCGGGCAGTTCCAGTCAACATTTCACTCCAGCTAGATTCTCTACCAGTCAGAACAAATGATCACTGTGAAACGGGACAAAAAACCTAAGGACTCTTGTCAAATTCGCCATTGTTTTTCGCTCTCTGAGACAGTGGGACTCGTTTCACCTGAGCACTGACAATGAGTCGAGAAAGCGAAAGGGCTCATCGCATTAGAAGCGAAATCAATTCGATCAAAGATCCGATGTGACAAGTCAATGAGCGAGGGAGCTTATAAACTGTAACTGGCCAGCTAACTGGCCGGTAAAAAGGCGAACTCTCTCCATTTCGCACACTATCTCGCTCTGCCTCGCTACTAAATAATGAAAAGGAGACAGCAAAAAGAAATAGGGAGGGGCAGGCAAGCCTAATGAGATGATGACCTACCGAAATACACTACAATGGAGCGCGTGGCATCAAAGAAGCGCGCGAATGGACTATTTCTGGCTCCAATTTGCCATTTGAATTCCAAAAATCGATAAATCAATAATAATAATAACACCGTACCGTCGCTGGAGGTGGAGGGCTGCACGAGGAAGGGAAAGACGAGCATGATTGCGATCAATAAACTCGATCCGGCGTTGCGGCTACTGCAATTACGGTACCTATCGTAAACTGATTTTATTTTCGAAAATCACGAAAAGTTGGTCGTTTTCAATAGGAACTTTTGAAGAATACATTTCTTGCGAATAATCGATAATACCGTACCTTTGCGTGCCGAAAAGACGCATATATGGCCAGCGGGCATCGGATGCGTATCAGGCTGAGGGCGGTTGGGCAGGGTTACGGTAGATACGGTGGGTCAACAACGGCGCTCAGGCATCAATCGATATCCGGCACATTCGCGGGCGGGGGTACGGTACCTGAGTAGATACAGTAAGTCGTGGGGGAGCGATAACGTCATGAACGGAACAATCAATCAATGTATCATATCAGGCAATTGTTGCTGGATGAGGAGGGGGGCGGAAATCATCATAGAGTGTAGAACAGAACGGGCGCTTACGGAGTAGTGGTGAGAGACGGGGAAATCGCGGAGACCGGCTGAGAAGTAGAGACAAAGACAGTGCGTCAGAAGCTCTAGCGGCTGCAAGGGAACGAGCAAAAAGCGGGAGATGAAGCCGGGCGAGAGAGCGCGCGAAATCGAGAGAGTGCCGGGAAATCGGCGTCGGTTTGTGTACAGAGCGCGAGAATTATCACACGAAATGGACGGGCGGCGGAGGTTTGCGCAAAGGGAAGGAATCTCGGGAATGTTGTCTCCGTTTTCCTCATGATCTCAGAAATCTTTTCTTTAGAAGACCAGAATGAATCTGTATAGCCTAGTCGTAAGCTAGTGAAGCCAATAATGACTTTTATGATTCCCAGGCTTAGTACATTGCGTTTAGACTACTAGGAGCCACTCAATTGGAACAGAAGTAGGGTCAATGGTTGCCGTATTTTTGTCAATCTGGACTTCTAAAGTGGTGCCGAAAAGTGAGAGAGCGCGCAACCTCGTGAGTTACGATGCCCATGATGATCAGCGACCACAAATTTGGGCCCAGCCCGCTGATTGGATTACGGTTCAGAGTACGATGAGTGTTATCGTAGTTGGAAACATGAGGATTACCGAGGAAGGTATGCGCGATTCGTCATGGTCATGGTTAAAGCAAGAAAACAGTAGGAAAACTGAAACATGCGCGCTAGCGTTTGCAGAAAAGGAAAAAGAGGTCGAAAAGTCACGGAGGGGAAAAAGAAAATCGTAATTGCGCGAAGAGAATAATTCTCTAAACAGCGCAGATTTGGGAACAGTTACACTCATGATGTGTTTATCTCAAGTGATTGGAACGAATAGAGCGAAAATAGCGAGGTGAACAGAGAATGCGATGCGGCTAAGTGATGTTTCGACGTTGGTAAGAGATAGCCCTAGTCGGTAAGAGATGCCAAGTAACACTCTCTCGCCATTCTAGCTGTTGAGAGAGTGTGCGAAATGAAGAGACGGCGGCTGATTCTCGAGCTCTAATGCTTTGCCATGGGAGTGCCCGCTCCTCACAGCCGCTGAGATAATGTCGCGAATTAAGCTACGAAGCAGCTAGGCTATCCCTTAGATACAGATAAATCTCCTCGCCCAAAACTTGATGAGTGTGTAGCGCAAAATTGGCTTAGATTCATTGATAGCGATAAGAGAAGAGAGATAGTGCGAAATTGAGAGATCACAGACTGTTAGAGGGTCACACCGGAGATAGCGGCTCCGATTTCGACGTGAAACGACAATAATAGGTCTCGGAACGGAGAGGGGGGGGGTTACGGTAGGTTACGGTTAGAATATAGTGGGCGAATATTGCCCAGAAATAGGAACAGGAGGAGGGAATTGAGTCAGCCATTCTCGCCTACTTTCTATTCAGATGCAAATTTGGGAGAAGGAGGAGGGAAAGAGGGAACTGTTGTAGAATGGAAATGGATCCGAGAAAAGAACCGGGCATTCGAAATGTAATGCAGTATCTTACATACTATCATGAAAACAAATGGATGCGGCATAGCAGGGATAAGAGTTTCTAGTAAACGCAACTAGTGCTGGTAAAAGATGGAGAATCGCTCTCACGGATTTGATCTACAATGTAACAAGGCGATTGGCGAACAGTTAAAAAGGGAATTCCGTCTCAGGTTATAATTCTACGAGCATCCTAACCAAGAGAACCATGCTGACCAGAAAGGAGACGAGGGACAGAGAAGGGAGGGAGGAGCGAGTAACCCCCGCAAACAGCCAAGCTCCGCCCACTTTTGGAAGATCCCCTTTTTGCTGCCTCTGACCCCAGGGGGGACGGGGTCTCTTATTGTCTACGAGTTTGCAAGAAAACGCGTGAAAAAAGGTGAAGAAAGGAACTGAATACAACATTCGAAAACGGCAGGTCCAATAGAGTAAATCGCCGAAAAAGCGAGCAGAGAAGAATAGACATAAATAAGCTGCAGATGGTGCGCTGAGTTAATTAACAAGTGGATTGGAGGGAGGATTGACTGTCCTCGAATTGCATCGTCTCTCGTCGCTCTGACCGCCGAGAGAGCAGGCAGAATGAGGAGAGTGGCTGGCTTGCCCAGTCTCCTCCAATGGCTGCATCTCAAGCTTCCCTTGTCCACAAGGGATAATGCGAAAAGAGTAGGGTATCTCGCCACTCTACCCTCGAGAGAGCACGCGAAAAGCGGAGAGCGCGGCTGCGATACCCAACCCCGGGGAAAGGATTAGTGGTGGGGATTGCCCATTGGGGTGATACCGGATTGAGTGAGAGAGGGGAGAGATGCAAGCAGATATGATAATGATAATTGAAGGACATTGCTTTCTATTGGGAGTGCGATTTGTAGAAACAGAATGTTTCAATGATATTTGACGATAAATTGCGAAAACGCCAAATGATTGCATTTGGAATGTTATGGAGATATGATAAGGATAATTGAAGGACGGCGGTGCGTTTGCCACGTATCTACATTCCATGGTGGTGTGAACTCGGTACCTACGGTATCAAATTCTGCGTCAGGTTGAGTTTAACATGGATGATCTACCAAACAAGTAAGCAAGCAAGCTCATTTCATAATGGTGTGAGCTTATGGGCGTTGAGATCAAGATTTGCTTCATAGGAACCGAGGTAGGTTGCGATAATGGTGTGAAAATATCAGAATATGAAACTCCAGGCAGAACGCGAAAACAGCGCAGCCAAATAGAGCGAAACAGACCGCCTTTCTTATCAGCCCTAGCCGCATGGGCGTAGTAAACTATGCGAGAGAGCGAGCGAGAGGTGTTGGAAGGCTCGTAAAAGCGTGTGTTGCGCAGCCAAGTCAAAGCACCAGCGCATGCAACATGATGGCATTCCTAAATGTGGCGAGGGTGAACCGCCCAGAAATGGAAAATAGAGAGAGTCGAATACAGTGAACCACAAAGAAAAATTAAGAAGATAATCAGAAATATTCGCTGGTTTATTAGGTCGCTGAATTCAGTCCCTGTAGCCGGGTAATCTACTATTGATTGGGTTGTTGTCAACAGGTGCCGACGAGCTTAATCAACATCAACAAATCAGGGCTGAAAAGCTGCATTCCAATCACGGCAAGACATCATCTTCCCATGCCGGTCATTCAGTGATTCCATCACCACGTGTACGTGAGATAATTTTGATGGCTGTCTCGATGAGAGACCAATCACGCAAACCAGCGTCATAGACGACTCGAACTTCTTTACAAGTCATAATTTGGGCTGTCAGGATGAAGAAGCATCTTTTCAAGCTACGTGCTCTCTCTGAACTCTGATAGAGCCCAACGGTAAGACGCAAATTCCCCTATGAACATTCATTCGATGATCTACTCCAGTCTAGGGTTGGCTAAACGATACTCTAAACGTGGCAGGTTTAGCGGAACTTCTTCGGTTTTTGGCCCAGTCAACAACTGCTCCGAATGTGGAGGGGGTGGGGAAGGAGAATGGTAGGGAGGGAATACTCTGCGAGAAAAGGTTGGGCCAAAAACCGAAGAAGTGCCGGTTTAGCTCCCCCTACGCTCCATGCCCCTGAGATCGGAAGCACTCTCTTCATGACGCGTGCTCTCTCGCTCGCAACTAGGGAAGAGCTAGGGGAGAGGGAGCTGAATCTGCCACGATTAGAGTATCGTTAAGCCATCCCTACTTCAGTCTTTGCGACATCGACAGAGTGGAACGTGGTAGCGCTATTTTGACGCGGTTTCAGTTGTCGCCTCGCCCCTTTGATCTACATCAAAAGGAATGAGTCAACTGTGTTAACTGTTGGCCAGTAGAGTTCAAAATGAAGGTAATCGTTTCTCACCGAAGAAAGAGTGTGCGAAATGAAGAGACGATTACCTATTGACCAGAGTCTGCCTTTCAAAATCAGCCGACCCTAAGTGTATTCCCTCCTCCCTCACCGCCCCTCAAAACAGTCCAGCACCTAGACAATATCTCTCTATTTGCGTCTCTTCGCCTTTGCCGGTCAGAGAGGACGAGAGAGCGTGTGAAATGAGGAGAGTGCAGAGACAGTGCATGCTCTCTTCAGTTCGCCTGCACTCTAGCAGGTTAGAGAAGACGAGAGAGCGCGTGAAATTGAGAGAGCACAATCTTCATAGTGAAAGTTCTGCGTTGTGATTGATTGTCCCTCTCTTTTAGCCGAGCTAAATTAGAGATCTCAGAAAAAGGGAAACTCGAAGGATGGAATGGGCTGATCAATATTTTGTAGTTTTGTGTGATAGAAACTGCGCCAAATCAAGAGAGTAGACAAGAGATCAAGAGATAAATTGTCGAAGAAAAATAACAGCCTCTTGATTTCTTTCTGTCAGAGAAGAGAGAGAGACAATAGTAAAATGAGAGTTACAGAGCATAGATAGACGAGAATAGCAGGGCAAAGCATTGATGGTTGAAACATCACTTAGGGTGCGCCCTAAGGGGTGCGATTGTCTCTGACTCTCTCACTTTGCCATGCTCTCTCGCTTCTCTAACCGACGAGATAGTGTGCGAAATGGAGAGACGGCGCACTCCACTACGCCCCGAGGGGAGCAAGCAGCAATAAACACTCACTATCGATAAAGTTGCCTCCTTTAATCGACCGAATTACTCCCTGATTGATTGATTACGTGGAGTTTGATGCACGAAAAAGAGCCCAGAAAAATAAGGGAAGCTAAACGAGAAGATCGAGGAGTCGTCTGACCCTCTACGATAGCACCATCTCAAGTTAGAATGCGATATTGTGATCATTCCATCGTGAAGCTGTTCGAACACCCATCCTTCCATGCCATTTATTGAGCACAAGACCATCACACTATATTCAACAGGGAACTTTCGACCAAAGTATAAATCGAGCCGCGTGGCACTAAAATATTTTTATCAACCCTTGCAAAAAACGCACGCAGACAAGAGCGGTGCTCATGGTCGAATGAGCTCTCAAAATAGTAAATTACAGCGCGTGTTTTCTTCACTTTTTCATCGCTGTCAACGGCCCAAATCGGAGAGCCGCGTGCAGAGAGTGTCTCTCCTCAACTCCCATACTCTCTCGCTGGTCAGAGAAGCCGAGAGAGCAGGCAGAATGGAGAGAGCGCGTCAAAGTGCGCGCGTGCGAACTGATACAAGTCAGAGAGGTCAGAGAGCTGACTCTCCTCGGTTCGCGTGCTCTCTCGTCGCCAAGGGGCGCAAACTAGTGATAGTAGGAGATAACAGTGTGATAATAGTGCGAACAACCCCCTCGTAAGGACGTGTCACTTGTTTTGAGGGAGATTACTGCAAAGAGTAATAAAATGATCGAGATCTCTGATCTCACATTTTCCTGTAGTTAACATACCCAAAATCCAGAAAATTGGTGGAAAATATGTTTTTTGACAAAAAACATCGAGATCTCTGATCGCGGGAAAAAGTGCATTTAGAATTATGATGTGATATTTTCAGCGGATTTCAGAGAAAAATGAAGAATCAGATATGTTTTTCATGTGCTCGGTGCAAGTTTGAAAACGATTCCTCAATGAGTGCTCATAGAATATCTTTTATTTCTCAAGTTAGGAACCGTTTAGTAGAAAACTACACTTTTTTATAACATAATCGAGGAACGGATTATTTTGATTGAAATATTTTGTAGCACTACCAGCCGTAAACTACTACATAAATCAATCAGAGATCTTGTTCAAATATTTTCGCGATTTTTTATCAAAAAGATCGAGACATGGTAGTAGAGAAAAATACTTTCAATATAACCTTTGCACTCGTATTTTCACTATTTTCACGCTCTCTCAATGGTCTCTTCTAAATACGAAATACAAGAAATCGTCTCTTCATTTCACAAACTCTATCACAGGTCTATCACAGATAAGGAGGCGAGATAGTGTGTGAAATACAGAGACGTCGATCTCTATTTCTATCTGATCTCTCGGAAGAGTACAGGGACGGCACGATAGGTTGCCAGCGGCCCCTACTAGAGTTCGGAAAACGGAAAATTGTCGAACGAAATAGCGTGTAGAGTTGGGAGACGACTATGTAGTTAGCACAGATTCGGAGAATATCCTCTCAGTTGTGCAAAATTTTGAAAGATTCGGCAAATTGGCACCCCAAAATGAGGAATGACAACGTAAAAAGCCCTTTCATTGATCAGAGTCGAATGATAAATATCGGCCTTCCTCGAAAGAAACACGTAAACGCGCACACACAGAAGGGTATTGGTCGAAAATCAGCACCACAACATGATATTCTGTATAATAGGAGTTCGCAAGAGTAGACTCGCCTCATTTTCGCTTGCCATCTTCGCATTTTAGCCAGACATAAGGGCTGCCCGTCAGGGCTGGGCAAAAATTTTACGGTCTCTCATTTCACAATGCTCTCTCGCCGGTTAGAGACAGCGAGAGAGTATGGCGAAATGGAGCGATGTCGGTGTCTGTGATCTTGATTATTGACCAGAATGTTCTGGCTCTCTCCCTTTTCCATGCTCTCTCGCCTCTCTGACCGACCAAAGGCCGGCCAAAATAGTTGAAGAAGAAGAAATCATGTGAACAAGGATCAGGGCTGGGCAAAAATTTTACGGTCTCTCATTTCACAATGCTCTCTCGCCGGTTAGAGACAGCGAGAGAGTATGGCGAAATGAGAGATCCGTAAAATTTTTGCCCAGCCCTGCTGCCCGTATCTTTTCCCATACCATATCGCTGATCAGAGACTTTCCCAATGGAGAGATGTCGGTGTCTGTGATCTTGATTATTGACCAGAATGTTTTGACTCTCTCCCTTTTCCATGCTCTCTCGCCTCTCTGACTGACCAAAGGCCGGCCAAAATAGTTGAAGAAGAAGATATCATGTGAACACGGAACTAGGAGCGCCCAAACAATGATCGAAATGTTGATGGGGAAGAAGTACTCGAGTGTGATTAATTGATCACAAATTTGGAGTGGACAGCTCCGAACTTGATGGCCCATCAGGTTAATGCACTCAAAATAGATGCGGACAATAACTAGAAGTTTCGGCCTGAGCTAGCGAGTTGTTACTGCCGAATCACAGCTTCGAAACCTCGAAAAAGACCAATCGAGGGTACTGACAGGTGACCCTGTAACGCAGGCGACGAAAAACTTATTTCGCGAGGCTCTAATAATTTAAACTCATAAATCACAAAATAACCGAAAGAATTTCTTGATAGAGAAAGCTAAAAGAAAACTCTGCATGGAATGTTTCCATGTATGTTCCCATCCCTTCACTCCTTCACCAATAAATCACCCTTCCTTATTTGTTACCCGGGCCATTGCAATCAAGGAAATGAGCACCCCTGCTTAAAATTAGCCCGCATCTACTAGTCGAGTGATAATAACTGAAAATCCTGTGCAGACCCCACCCCCTTTAAAATCGCAAACTGGAAAATTGTTCGCCGGTAATAATCGCAAAAGTGCTAAAACTTGAATATTCTTTCGATACAAGTAAGAGTAAAATCAGCGTGGAATGTTTCCCATGTGTATGTTCCCATCCCTTAACTTCTTCACTCCAATAAATCACCCCTTCCTTATTTGTTGCCGGGGACATTGCAATCAAGGAAATGAGCACCCCTGCTGGGACAGCAAACCTCACTGTGGGTTCGAGCGGGACAATGTTTCGAAGTTTTGAACCGACGACGGAGGTTTATCTGGTCCTCGAAAGTACATCAGAGATCTGATATCAGCTTTACCTCTATAATGAGGAAACACGCATAAGCAACGATGTAGTCGATTTTCAACAGTTGCTCCTCACATCATGATACGCACGCACTTGTTTACCAAAGAGGCTACACCAAATTGTACCTAATTGTTGACCTTCCCAGACCAAATCTAGAAAAGTGTGACATAAATTCCACTCCGAATTTACGGCAAAAATATCCCGTATTTCGACAGGTACTCCATCTCTAATGTTGACCAAAGATGCTACATCAAACTGTACTCGACGCTGATTTCAGTTCCACTCGGAAAATAAGGAAAGACTGTTCACCGACTTTTCCACGGTTACTTCATCTCTACTGAAACGATATACAATGCACTTGGTCAAAGCGGCCACATCAAACTGCACCCAACGCTGATATCAGTTCCACAAAAGTTTCCCAGTTGTTAGCCGAAAAATTTCGCTCAAGCAGCGAGTAACAAAGCCAAAGATCTCGCAATGAAAACGGGAGAAGACGGAGACGATTTATCGAAACTAGTTGATGAAAGGAATGATAGAAGGAACGTGTCTTGATTGGAAAGAGAGGAGGGAAGAGGAATTTCGCTCGATGGAAAACCCAACGAGGAAACAGTGAGATTCGAATGAGCGGGAATGGGAAGGAGAAAAAAGTAAAATCGACAACGATGTTCTCAATTACAGTCCACACCCAAACGAGTTGATTGGGCGCTCTCAAAATTTAGAGAATTTGTCGACTCAATCGTAACTTCACTGGTCAGTAGTAGAGCTCGAGAAATGATACCGCCGTCTCTTCATTTCACAAACTCTCTCGTCGACCGAGCGGGCTAGAGAGTGTGCAAAATGAAGAGACGACGGAATCATTTCTCGAGCTCTAGTCAGTAGATCAAGCGAAAAAGTGTGCGAAAAAGTGCCTAAATAAAGAGATTAGTATTTTCGTATTTCGAACTCTAATTTCGAACACGCATCGAAAATATTTGTAGGTACGTGGAAAAGAGTAGATTGGTGTGTTCCAATGAGGAAAGGAAAATGTATTCCAGTGATTTTCGATAGTGATATAGGCGTATAGTAGAGTTGTCTATTCGGAAAACGGAATTCCGTCAATTTCATTCTTCTATTCATTTTTTCCGAATAGCAGCGACCTCACTTCATTACGTATGCGGAATTCCGAATAGATTTCGGAATTCCGTCATTTTTCATTCGCCGCTCTGCTTGGTGCGGTCTTCGAATGAGAATTGAGTGAGAATAGTGATTGATTTGATTGAGTTTCACTAGAACTCAAAAGAGTTTCACTCTAATTCTCTTCGAATTCTATTCGGAATTCCGAGATCTATTCGGAATTCCGAATAGAAATTGACCAGCCACTCTGTTCCGCGGAACTGCGAATGATTATGGAAATTGGCTCGGCTATTCGGATAGAATTCCGAATAGACAACCCTAGCGTATAGTCGAGGTCATCTAAATATAAAAATTGTTTATGGAATTCTAGAGTCAAATTTTCAGTCATTCTTAACTCTTCAATCGTTGTTACATCAGGCAAAAAACGCAATGATCAGAAGAATTCACCCAATGCTACGAAAGATCTCTGAAATGGTGTATAAAGCACGGTTGAGGAAATCAAATTTGTCGATTAATTATCACCCGAAAATGTGATTGTCCGGGCGAAATAGTTTTTCTCTTCGAAAATGAGAATTAGCGGAGCTCACGAGGTTTGTTTTCTGAAGTGGAAAGTTCGAGAACTTTTGGCTGCTCGTCGGTCTTATTACTCTAAAATCGTTTGACTTGGATATACCTTGATGGTTCATAGTAATACCAGTGAGGACACAATTTGCAAGAAAATGATCTCCGTGAAAAAGCGTACACGCTCCTTTTTTACTTCCTCTTACCTTCTTGTTTGCTCGATGAAGTCTTCAGCGCACTCTCCAAGTCCACCCCCACTCGTGTAGTTTCAATCAGAATCCTTCTCCAACAAGGCCTCCCGTCATTCCACCCAGTCTATCCTATCCCCAGCAGATGAGAGACCATGGGAGATGAGTAGGGCCACTTTTCAAATCGTCATCTCTAGTCTTCTGCCGAGCAAAGGTTGCCTGAATAGCACCAAATGAGGCATGTCGGTCCTTCCACAATCCACCGCTCAACTCGTCTTCGCTTCCAACGAAAGGGATGATTCTGAAGCTTGCCTAACCTGGTTCATCCATTCTTACTTCAAAAGGTTCAGAAAACGGTGAAAATTGTGTATTTCATTTGCCCTCGCACTCCCTCGCAAGTTTCTCTCAGTCCGAACACTTTTCAGAGTCAGATAAGCTCCTCCCCTTCTGCTCATGCAGACCTTTTCTTTCTCACGTCGTGCCCATGTTTTATTCGATTGCCCGAAAGAAGTAATTGAACAGAAGAGTCTCTCTCTCTCTCGCCGGTCAGAGAGGCGAGAGAGTGTGCAAAATGAAGAGACGGCGGTATCATTTCTCGAGCTCTATTGAACAGGCTCTCGCCTCCGTGCTCATAACGATGAAAAGCCAACGCTGATCACCTATCCCTGGCCCACGCACGTCATTCTGTCTGTCTTAGCATTTTTTTTCGCTTCCGAATTCGCGTACCCCCTCACTTTAGGCGAAATTCTGCTCAGATTCAGTATTATCTCAGGTCAGCCTCCTCCCTGAGTTTCAGCATTTGAAAAATTCAATGGTAACGATGACTGCGAAAAGCTAACGCTGATTCATATAATCTCAAACCAGCCGATTTCGCCCCCGCCTTCGGCGGGGTCTGATCGGCTGGCAAGGTTCATCGCTGATCAGTTTGCTCTCTACCCATTTCGCAATGTAGAAAGCGTGCGCGACACGTTTGACCTTGTTTACTGTTTCGTGACCTGCCTACGTGACTTTCGCAATAGTGAACAAACACATCCACACACACAGGGAGACATCTCTCCTTTATTAAGGAGTAATGATTATTTGCCGAGTTCGAATTCGCGATAATCTTCTCAGATTCACTGTTGTTGTTTCAGCTTTCGTCCTCACTTGCCTCATTTCGAAATTTTAGTAAAATTCGATGGTAACGATGACAGTGGAAGAGACGCACATCGCCCAAACGCAGACCGTCTACCTCTGCGTGCTGGCTATTTTTATTGGCAAGTTCTTTACTTAATTTGATCTGCCTGTTTCAACCTCTTATCGTCTCAGTTGAAATTATATTTTTAGGATAATTTGAAACGGAAGCATTTTTTAGTACAGGCATTTCTGCAGTTTAACAAGACATTCTCATTTTGATCTGCACTGGTACTCATTTTTGTGTGTAAAATAAAAAATTCCAGGTAATTGTTTAAAAGATTATTATTTTTTGACCCCTGATATTCGCATAACCGAGACAAATAAAAATATAATGATCGAAATTTATGTGATCAATTTGCTTCACCGAACAGATCAAATCAGCGAAGTATTGTTCAGCATAATGAGTCCACTCCCTTTCTTCCAGGCATCACTGCAGTCGTCCTCAAGACGCTCTCCATTGTGTTATTCTGTTTGAGCCGGGACCTGAGGCAGAAGTACCTGCTGTTCATGGCTCTGGATTTCGGTAAACATTATCACCAAATCTATTTTCGCTATCATTCTTGACTCTCCCTTAGGGGGGTTTCCATTCAAGATTGACATCTCATTATTGTTTCCAAAACGCATTGCGATATGGAGCTGCGCTCGCAGGTTTCCGAGACCACCAAATCCGAATCAATCGATACCGTATCCCCGAATCTACCGTACCTCTCCCCATTCCAGGCGAGATCATCAACGGTATCGCCTTCACAGTAACCGGGATATGCCGAGCGACCCTCCTCGAGTCGGGTCTTCTTTTCAACCCGATAACCGTGCAGGAGTGCATGATGACGGTGGGCGATTTATCAATTGGTAAATGCCGGCTCCGGGGTTGTCTGAACATCCTGGCATGCGGCATCAATTGCCTGCTCTGGAATTTCGTTTCAAGAAAACCCGGCTCCAGGAAATCCCGGTTCTGCTCAATTTCTTTGAAATCGCCCAGGGAGTTTTGAGAAGTGATCAGCCGCGCTCGTGCCGGCCCGCCTAAATCTCGTTTGAATAGGTGCAATTTGCCTGGAAAAGAGCCGGTTTCGGGAAGCAAAAACGACAGAGTAGAGCTCGAGAAATGATACCGCCGTCTCTTCATTTCACACTCTCTCTCGTCGACAGAGCGGGCAAGAGAGTGTGTAAAATGAAGAGATGGCGGTATCATTTCTCGAGCTCTACGACATTCTCGAGCTCTACGACAGAGTATACGCTCAATTAGAACTAGATTTCGGAGGAAATTGAGACGATTGAGACGAGTGCGAGTGCAAAGAATTCCGCAAATTTCATAGGGGTGGTTGAGTAATAGAGCTCGAAATATTATCCGCTGTCTCTTCATTTCTCACACTCTCTCGACCTAGAGAATGCGGAAGATGAAGATACGACGGTCGAGCTGTATTGATATAATTAAGTTCTATCAGAATCATAAAAAGCTTCAGCACGAATAAAAACGCCTTTCGCACCCTCGTAAAGTTTTTTTTGAAAATAGCCACCCGTTAATAATCAACATGCCGAGGAGAGTAGCCCGGCTGGACTCGATTGCATTCAATTATGGGTATTTATTCGGCTCGCTTGTTAGTTGGGCAAAGAACACTCACGAGCACAAAGCCCATAGCTTAGCACGATTTCTGCAGACTCCAGCGATCGCGGAACGCACGATATTTTTTATCCTGCTTATATTTGATCAAGCAAGAAATGCACTGAAACACCAAATTTTATATTCAGTAGAGTACTGGTAAAGGAGCATGGTAGAGCTCGAGCCGCGGTATCTTCATTTCAAACGCTCTCTCGCCCTCTCAGCTCATATTTGCAACTCTAAAGGAGCATGGCGAACTGCTCATGAACCAGACCTGACTGGATTACTGTTTTCTCGCTGCAGTGCAATAGATTTTGCGGCTGTTGAGAGCACCCAATTATGTCCAAACAACACATGTTCATTCTTGACTCTCAAGAGGAAAATTATGTTCACTCTTGATCTTCGATAGAAAAATTATGATCACTTTTGATTTTCGAGCTAAAAATTACGAAAAAGCATGTAATGTTTCTTGGAGCCATTGTTTTCAAAAGACACGCCAGGTGTTCAGGGAGTTTTCTAGACATTCCACGAATGAATTATCATTTCAGAAACCCTGGCCGATTCTTCTTATCATCGGCGCACAGCTGCCAGCGGTGATTACGGTGTTTATTTCAGGTAATTTCTTCAATTAGATTTTTTTATTTGATTCTCTAACTCGTCAAGTCTCACAGAAAAATTGTTTCTGAACGATACCCAGTGAGAACATTCGCACGGCCAACTTTATGAAAACCAAACTTTTCGCCTTTAGACTTGAGAGACTACTGATAAACTGATAAAATACTATTGATAAAATACTACTGATAAAATATAACACTACTACTGATAAAACTACTGATAAAATATAACAAATGGTGAAATAGAAACATTTCAGTGGAACGAGTGATCGCCGTACAATTCCCCGCACTTTTCGTTCGGGTTCACTCGAACAGAAGCAAGAGTCTGTACATTCTGGTGTCAATTGCGTTCCAAGCGGTGAGATTCCAATCTAAGATACAGTTTAGGTTCAGTCTTAAGACGTAAGCTCTCTATTCCGCAATATGGTGGCTTGCTGAACACAGCATTCTGACCCCCATTGTTCTCTCCAGATACGGGTGAACAATGGATGCAAATTTCGCGCCGAAATCCCGACACGAAAGAACTGCAATTTCCCGCTCGATTCAAATCACAGAGCGGGGAGAGCGGTCGCTCCCCCCGCCCAGGCCTTGCAGTTCGGTTCATGCAAAGTGAGCGAGTGCGTATGTAAAGTGCTCGCCCTTCTCTGTCGGGGCAGAATGCTGTGATGAACTTTTCTATTTTTTTTAGCGAAACCGGATCTTGAAATTTTTATTAGATTAGTGGTGCCACCAATAAATATGCTTGACGTAATGTTCTTAATTATCGAGAAATCAGGAACTTTTCAAGCGGCAGTAAACAATTGTGAGTCATTCAAAATACTTATTGATGCGGTCTATTTTTAATGCGACTGAGCTTTTCACCCCAGTTATTCGAACTTAGCGCAAGTTTCCCACACAGAAACGCACACACACAACATCGTCAACACTTGAGCCTACCGATTCTGCGAGGTCCCTACTTATCAGTGCAGAAAGAAAGCCTTTCTTGCTGAGTAGCCGTTTCTTCATTTCACACAGTCTCCCGTCAGTCAGGCAAGCGAAGGATCGGGCTCGATTGAAGGCCATTGAACCGGCAGCATCCCGAGCGCTTTCCCAGGCCTGAACAATTCCAAATTTCCAGCGAAAATATCCACGCTGGGACACATTGACGGGGGTTCCCCCGGCTGATCTTAGTCTAAAGGGGAAGAAGGGATCAGGAAAATAACTCAAGGCCTCAGGAAAATAACTCAAGGCCTCAAGGCCTTTCAAGGTCAAGGTCAAGGTCAAGGAAGGTCAAGGAAAATAACCGATTATGCATAATATTTTATCATCCATTCCAAATCAAATACAAATTAAAACATTCAAATTTATCATAACCAACTCTAAATTTAATTTAAGGTATCGATCGCGATCGCTATTCTTTCCTCCTCCTCCGACACTGAGGAGTGGGGCTCGCAGCACTGCCCGATCGTGTCGTCGACTAATAAAGTATAAATATTTATTTTAAAGAAGGTGTCCCACGAATATCTGGCTAACTGAGTTCTCGATATGAGGTGGTGGGTCGCTGTTACCCGATAACACTTTCGAAACTCCCATGACACCATTTTTCGTTTGAACTGACAAGTTATGATCAATTGTGAGTTATGATCAATTGGCTGCATGCCAAGTGACCTTTGAAAAGCGAGCGAGAGAGCGTCCCTCTCATTCATCACTTTGCATAGTCGCGGTTCGTGGGACGCCTTCTTTAAAGACGTTGTCTTGAAAATTCAGTTCAAGCAAATCAATTTTTTAACAGGTATAAGCGTTTCTTTCCAGCAACGTAATTGATCGCTAAAACGCGATCAGCGGAAGAGCGGCGGAGAAGACAGTAGCTCTAAATGGTTTCCGGGGGTACCATACCACAATGAAAATCGATGATGCATCCTTCGAAATGTTTTGCTATTTTCAATATAGCACGCTGTAAACTAAAAATTCTGCACCACGTGCGCGGACGTTGAAAATTCGCCTTTCCCGGCACTTTTTCTCTTGGTGACTTTTATTTCGCAAAATGATAATTGTTTCGAATATTGATGCCAAAGTGTAGGTAAAACGTATGCAAATGCACTTTTATGAAAATTACAACGGAAAAATTCGAAAAAAAAATCCGCAAAAAAATTGCATTGCAAATTTTTCCGGGAAAAAATTGCAGTGCAAAAAATTCGCGGATTTTTTTTTCGTCGTGGGCCAGTCTCATTTCTGAGCAAAAGACAGAAACTAAGAAGAGGGAACGAGCCAACGACGGTTCGTTCTCAATTCCATTTCTCAACCACTACACCACACACCGACGTCATTTTCATCGTCAATTCAGCGCTACGAATGCGCGGTTCATTCGTTTTATATTATTTGGCGTTTTCTAGCATGCCTTTTTAGCCTATCTAGTTGATTAAATGACACAGAAGCAACACGATAAATTATCAATATGTTTTTGCAAGGTCATTGCGAATCCATATATTTCAGTAGAATTTTTTAAAAATAGCTTTGTGTACATTTTTAGTGACCTGCTCTGTATTATTATTCGATTATTTTAAATTTGAAAATACTTTGTCTACTGTATTCGTGGAGCTAATTGTAAGGTCCGTCAGCTAGCAGGATTGGAAAACACGAAGAAGACGCGTCGCGAAATGATTGAACCGCGCATTCATAGCGCGGAATTGACTATGAGAATAACATCGGTGTATGGTGTAGTGGTTGAGAAGTGGAACTGAGAACGAACCGTCGTTGGTTCGAGCACTTTACTTTGTTTCTGTCTTTTGCTTGAACTTGAGACTGGCCCACGACCAAAAAAAATCCGCGAATTTTTTGCACTGCAATTTTTTCCCGGAAAAATTTGCTGTGCAAATTTTTTGTGGATTTTTTTTTCAAAAATTTTTTTTTAAATAATAACTGAAAACCAATACATCGTCAATTTCGATGTAATGCGCAACACTTTGAATTTCTGAATCGTGAATGCAATTTCGCGTAGTTCATGCTGGCCGCGCACCTGGTGCAGAATTTTTAGTTTACAGCGTGCTATATCTACATCACTTTCAGTTCTACTCCACCTTCCACTTCATCTTCGTCTTTCTCGCCTACGTTGTATCCTTCTTCTCCCTTTTGGTCGTGGCGTCGGTGCAGTCACAGGTAGTAAATTATAAAGATTCTGATTAATTAAGACCATTAGATAATAGTAGCCGTAGACCATTGCGCATTTACCGGAGCTGTATAGATTGGGGTGAATAGGGAAATCCGAGCATCGGTTGAGCCTTTCTTTTCTCTGCTGGTGGTAGCGTCGGTGCAGTCATAGGTGGATAATTGTTCTCAAGAGATCAAAGATCATGGACCGATAATCAATTGTTCAATGAAGATCATCTTCGACAAAATGAAATTATTAATTATTAAGTATGTTTCAGCTCAAAGTCAGCGAGCACGTCAAGAAGGAGACGAAGATGAATCTGTATTTGGCAACGACGGGTTTGTTTTTGTTGTTGTTTATTTCTATTTTGTTTTGAAATTCAATCACTCGCTA
The DNA here is from genome assembly GCA_900490705.1 of Pristionchus arcanus. Lineage (NCBI taxonomy): Eukaryota > Metazoa > Nematoda > Chromadorea > Rhabditida > Neodiplogasteridae > Pristionchus > Pristionchus arcanus. The sequence continues at coordinate 61,635 of LS488480.1, read as the reverse complement.
TCAGAAATTCGAGTGAGAGTAACAGAAAGAGGACGGGATCTCTAGAAAGCGAAATTAGCAGGACTATTTAGACTCCATTTTCGGTCGGTCACGCGGTAATCTTTGATGCTTGGTGCAGACTTGACTAGAAATATTGAACATGGCTAACTTTTCTAATGAAAACAATCGAAAATGAGGTCAAAACAAGATCAAAACAAGGTCAAAACACCCTAATTCCAGGCTCCGCCATCCTCTTCGTGTCCATTCCCGCTGTGATGATGCTGGCGATACGGTAGGTCTCTTCATTTTTGAAGAGAGTCCGATAATTTTTCTGAGAGCCGGTGAGAGAGCATGGCATGTGAAATAGAGCTCGAGAAATGAGCCGCCGTCTCTTCATTTCGCACACTCTCTCACCGGTCAGAGAAAGCGAGAGAGTGTGCGAAATGAAGAGACGGCGGTATCATTTCTCGAGCTCTAATGTGAAAGCAAGAGAGTCCTTCTGTTCGACAACAACGACCCGATTCAGATGACCTCTTCGACCATTTTTAAAGTTTGGTCATTATTTTAGCGCTAATTTTCACATGTTTTCGAACTTTCTCAACAAAAAATTCGACGTCGGCTCTAAATTTCACGTGATATCATCCATCGGTCAGCCAATAAAATAAGAATTCACCAATCAGCTTCAGATGGCATCTCTTTGACGTGGGAGATGTTGTCTCTTCAGCAGCGTATCTGCTGCCGGGGTGAGTTGAGAATGACTTTTCAAATTTCGTCTTTGAAGCAAATTTTGAATATTAAAGGAAATCAGATTTCAAAGAATGTCTTTCAGAGTAACCGCAATCGGCACAACAATCACGAACCTGATCTTCAGAAAGGATTATCGATCGCAGGTACCGTAGTTCTACCGCAATCCATCTGAGAGTACTGTAATCTGTATGCTCAATTCTTTTCACCATTCTTCTACTGAGATCCGCAACAAAATTGTGGTCCGTTTTGCATACGTGGGATAAGAACTAACACCTCCAAAAGTACGCAACCGTGTGCCGTATGACCCCGTGAATGGAACACAAAATAGGAAAATTTCCATTCCAGCTCAAATCGCTCGTGCATCTTCGCTTCAAATCTCTGCACCGAACGCCGGAGCAGAATCAAGCATTCACTTATGCGAGGAAGGATACGAGGAATACTTCGAGTAGGGTGGTGTAGAGGGCTTCTACTAGAAGTTGCTGCATAAATAATTACATTTGATACGGTGGCCACGCGCTTACGGTTGTAGCGATTTTGAAGTTTGATAAAGATAAAAACTATCGATATCTTCAATTCTTTCTAATTTCTCATTCTTCATCGATGTTCAAATCTCTCGTGCATCTTCGCTTCAAATCTCTGCACCGAACGCCGGAGCATTCACTTATGCGAGGAAGGATACGAGGAATACTTCGAGTAGGGTTGTGTAGAGGGCTTCTGTTATAATTTGCTAACATAATAAATAAATACATAAATAAATAGATAAATAAATTTGATACGGTTGTCATGAGATTACGGTTGTAGCGATTTTGAAGTTTGATAAAGATAAAAACTATCGATATCTTCAATTCTTTCTAATTTCTCATTCTTCATCGATGTTCAAATCTCTCGTGCATCTTCGCTTCAAATCTCTGCACTGAACGCCGGAGCAGAATCAAGCATTCACTTATGCGAGGAAGGATACGAGGAATACTTCGAGTAGGGTTGTGTAGAGGGCTTCTGTTATAATTTGCTAACATAATAAATAAATACATAAATAAATAGATAAATAAATTTGATACGGTTGTCATGAGATTACGGTTGTAGCGATTTTGAAGTTTGATAAAGATAAAAACTATCGATATCTTCAATTCTTTCTAATTTCTCATTCTTCATCGATGTTCAAATCTCTCGTGCATCTTCGCTTCAAATCTCTGCACTGAACGCCGGAGCAGAATCAAGCATTCACTTATGCGAGGAAGGATACGAGGAATACTTCGAGTAGGGTTGTGTAGAGGGCTTCTGTTATAATTTGCTAACATAATAAATAAATACATAAATAAATAGATAAATAAATTTGATACGGTTGTCATGAGATTACGGTTGTAGCGATTTTGAAGTTTGATAAAGATAAAAACTATCGATATCTTCAATTCTTTCTAATTTCTCATTCTTCATCGATGTTCAAATCTCTCGTGCATCTTCGCTTCAAATCTCTGCACTGAACGCCGGAGCAGAATCAAGCATTCACTTATGCGAGGAAGGATACGAGGAATACTTCGAGTAGGGTTGTGTAGAGGGCTTCTGTTATAATTTGCTAACATAATAAATAAATACATAAATAAATAGATAAATAAATTTGATACGGTTGTCATGAGATTACGGTTGTAGCGATTTTGAAGTTTGATAAAGATAAAAACTATCGATATCTTCAATTCTTGAGAGAGTGTGCGAAATGAAGAGACGGCGGTATCATTTCTCGAGCTCTAATGTGAAAGCAAGAGAGTCCTTCTGTTCGACAACAACGACCCGATTCAGATGACCTCTTCGACCATTTTTAAAGTTTGGTCATTATTTTAGCGCTAATTTTCACATGTTTTCGAACTTTCTCAACAAAAAATTCGACGTCGGCTCTAAATTTCACGTGATATCATCCATCGGTCAGCCAATAAAATAAGAATTCACCAATCAGCTTCAGATGGCATCTCTTTGACGTGGGAGATGTTGTCTCTTCAGCAGCGTATCTGCTGCCGGGGTGAGTTGAGAATGACTTTTCAAATTTCGTCTTTGAAGCAAATTTTGAATATTAAAGGAAATCAGATTTCAAAGAATGTCTTTCAGAGTAACCGCAATCGGCACAACAATCACGAACCTGATCTTCAGAAAGGATTATCGATCGCAGGTACCGTAGTTCTACCGCAATCCATCTGAGAGTACTGTAATCTGTATGCTCAATTCTTTTCACCATTCTTCTACTGAGATCCGCAACAAAATTGTGGTCCGTTTTGCATACGTGGGATAAGAACTAACACCTCCAAAAGTACGCAACCGTGTGCCGTATGACCCCGTGAATGGAACACAAAATAGGAAAATTTCCATTCCAGCTCAAATCGCTCGTGCATCTTCGCTTCAAATCTCTGCACTGAACGCCGGAGCAGAATCAAGCATTCACTTATGCGAGGAAGGATACGAGGAATACTTCGAGTAGGGTTGTGTAGAGGGCTTCTGTTATAATTTGCTAACATAATAAATAAATACATAAATAAATAGATAAATAAATTTGATACGGTTGTCATGAGATTACGGTTGTAGCGATTTTGAAGTTTGATAAAGATAAAAACTATCGATATCTTCAATTCTTTCTAATTTCTCATTCTTCATCGATGTTCAAATCTCTCGTGCATCTTCGCTTCAAATCTCTGCACTGAACGCCGGAGCAGAATCAAGCATTCACTTATGCGAGGAAGGATACGAGGAATACTTCGAGTAGGGTGGTGTAGAGGCTGATCAATCAACAAGAAGCCGCCCAAATATTCTTGATCTGCATCCACTACGGTCGTCACGCGCTTACGGTTGTAGTCCATTTGTAGTTGAATAAAGAGAATTTCAACAGAACCAGATCTTGTTATATGTAGGTTGCAGGTTCTGTAGATGTTTTCATTCGATAAAGAATACTTGAATCCTTCATGCATTATTGTCCAGCTGCTCAAGGCCTTCAGACAATCTATATTCAAATGAGGATGTCCTCTGCCTTGGGGGTTGTTCCCGCTCATTTCCTTTGTCGGTTCAAATTCGATCCCTTCCAGAGGGTAGTCTCCTCTCCTCCTCCCATCTTGCTTCCCGTATTTCATTTCATGTTGAGAAGATCTGAAGCTAGAACGGCCAGCGGGCATGTTCCGCCTTTTACTAATCGCACGCTACCGTACCGTAGTACACCACCTGACGCCGGCAGAGAGGCATCCACTTAGCCAAATTCAAATCGGACAAGAGGCTTCCGAATAGTGGTCATAAAAGTCCTTTTCTAATTGTAAGTTCTCATTAATAGAACTATTTTTCCTCAATTTCAGTCCCATTCAACTGATTTTGCCTTCCGATGATTCCATACTTTGCCAATATTCTTGCCGAAATTATCTGCAATCGACAATATTGCGCACCGTCAATGGCGATGATTTGACACTTTCTCACTATTCTATTTGTATCATTATGTCGCTATCGTATTCTCACGGTGCTCCTATCCCAATCCTACCGTAACCTTCCAGGTAATACGCAATGTGCGTGATCAGCTTCAACGTGGGCCAGTACTCCGACAAGATCGAGTTCCACTCGGCGGTCGAGAACAAGAAAGTGGTGAGACTTCTATAGATCAAAACAACAACAACAACAACAACAACAACAACAACAACAACAACAACAACAACAACACCAACAAGGTCCCCTTCCAGAAGCACCGCACGCTCTTCCACATGGCCTATGACGACGCAGCGGATCTCGAGCAGGAGTTTGTCAGACTGAAGGGAGCCTTCGAGGAGCTTCTGAAGGGCAGGAAAGAGGGTGAGTGGCTGCTTATTCAGAAGTGGGGGAACATATGAGATGAGGGGAATGTAACAACAACAACAACAACAACAACAACAACAACAACAACAACAACAACAACAACAACAACAACAACAACAACAACAACAACAACAACAACAACAACAACAACAACAACAACAACAACAACAACAACAACAACAACAACAACAACAACAACAACAACAACAACAACAACAACAACAACAACAACAACAACAACAACAACAACAACAACAACAACAACAACAACAACAACAACAACAACAACAACAACAACAACAACAACAACAACAACAACAACAACAACAACAACAACAACAACAACAACAACAACAACAACAACAACAACAACAACAACAACAACAACAACAACAACAACAACAACAACAACAACAACAACAACAACAACAACAACAACAACAACAACAACAACAACAACAACAACAACAACAACAACAACAACAACAACAACAACAACAACAACAACAACAACAACAACAACAACAACAACAACAACAACAACAACAACAACAACAACAACAACAACAACAACAACAACAACAACAACAACAACAACAACAACAACAACAACAACAACAACAACAACAACAACAACAACAACAACAACAACAACAACAACAACAACAACAACAACAACAACAACAACAACAACAACAACAACAACAACAACAACAACAACAACAACAACAACAACAACAACAACAACAACAACAACAACAACAACAACAACAACAACAACAACAACAACAACAACAACAACAACAACAACAACAACAACAACAACAACAACAACAACAACAACAACAACAACAACAACAACAACAACAACAACAACAACAACAACAACAACAACAACAACAACAACAACAACAACAACAACAACAACAACAACAACAACAACAACAACAACAACAACAACAACAACAACAACAACAACAACAACAACAACAACAACAACAACAACAACAACAACAACAACAACAACAACAACAACAACAACAACAACAACAACAACAACAACAACAACAACAACAACAACAACAACAACAACAACAACAACAACAACAACAACAACAACAACAACAACAACAACAACAACAACAACAACAACAACAACAACAACAACAACAACAACAACAACAACAACAACAACAACAACAACAACAACAACAACAACAACAACAACAACAACAACAACAACAACAACAACAACAACAACAACAACAACAACAACAACAACAACAACAACAACAACAACAACAACAACAACAACAACAACAACAACAACAACAACAACAACAACAACAACAACAACAACAACAACAACAACAACAACAACAACAACAACAACAACAACAACAACAACAACAACAACAACAACAACAACAACAACAACAACAACAACAACAACAACAACAACAACAACAACAACAACAACAACAACAACAACAACAACAACAACAACAACAACAACAACAACAACAACAACAACAACAACAACAACAACAACAACAACAACAACAACAACAACAACAACAACAACAACAACAACAACAACAACAACAACAACAACAACAACAACAACAACAACAACAACAACAACAACAACAACAACAACAACAACAACAACAACAACAACAACAACAACAACAACAACAACAACAACAACAACAACAACAACAACAACAACAACAACAACAACAACAACAACAACAACAACAACAACAACAACAACAACAACAACAACAACAACAACAACAACAACAACAACAACAACACCAACAAGGTCCCCTTCCAGAAGCACCGCACGCTCTTCCACATGGCCTATGACGACGCAGCGGATCTCGAGCAGGAGTTTGTCAGACTGAAGGGAGCCTTCGAGGAGCTTCTGAAGGGCAGGAAAGAGGGTGAGTGGCTGCTTATTCAGAAGTGGGGGAACATATGAGATGAGGGGAATGTAATGAAGGACCCGTGGAATTTCGATTCACCCGACGAAAAAGGTAATAAGTACAGTGTGAGGTAGGCTGAAGGGAGCCTTCGAGGAGCTGCTCAAGGGCAGGAAGGAGGGTGAGTGGCTGCTTATTCAGAAGAGTGTGGAAATGTTGAGTATCTAACACAATCATGACGATTTTACAGTAGTTATGAGACAACCAAGCCTGGTGGTGTAGAAGGTACGGCCGGGTGCAGCTCATTCAGCAGTGTGAAAAAGTGTAAAAACAGGGTTGTCCTTTGTCCCCGAGATAATAGGCAATAAGTACAGTAGGAGTTAGGCTGAAGGGAGCCTTCGAGGAGCTGCTCAAGGGCAGGAAGGAGGGTGAGAAATTGGTCTTTGATCATACGGAATATTCTCTTGCATCTCTCCAATTCACTCACTCTCGTCTCTCATGTCTCATGTCTCTCAAAGAGTTCGAAAGTTCCGCATTCAGCGGTTAGAGAGAGCACGATGAAGAGTTGAATTCTTCATCCCTATTCAATCTCTTCATTTCTTCTCTCATCGGCCTGACATGAGAGACGAGAGTGAGTGAATTGAAGAGATGATCAAAGATCAAAGTTCAAAGATCAAAGACCAAATTCTTCTTTCAGGCGTCGATTGGACGCTCGAGCAGGCAGCACAGATCAAGGACTACTGGGTGGCGAGCAAGGTAGGCTCCGCCCACTTTTTGGACCCCGCCCATTTCGAAAATCACTTAGTAAAAATATAAGTTAAAATTTAACGCCGCTTGTGGTTCAAAAATTGAGAGATAGCCAAGAGATAACGAAAACCACGCATTGCAGTGCAGTTTTCGCGACCCATCTTTCGTAATCTGCTCGATTTCAAATGCCAACCGTAATCTTACAGATTTATCGATCTTTTTCTACCGTAACCTCATTTATCGACCCCCTAAAACTTACCGTAATCAAATGCAGATTCGTCAGGCGTACCGGACCGCGATGAGCGACGCGAATGCCGTGATGCAGATTGCGCGAGCAGAGAGCATGGTGAGGATACGGTAGCCTATAGTCAACAGGTTACGGTAGGTTGGGGCTCGGAAGTACTGTAGGTTCAAGAACAAGGGTTGCGGTAGTTCAGACGAGTCATCCAGCCATCTCTTTTCAGTGCATTCAGATCAAGCGAATGCGCGAGCAGGGAGTCCTCCCGCCCATTCAACGTGCGCCTCATCTCGCCGGATTTCCCGGCTCTACCGTCTCTCTTCTTCCGCCTCCCGGATTTCCCGGCTCCACATTTCCCGGTCCGCCCATTCAACTCCCTCCTCATCTCGCCCGCTCATTCCCGCCCTCCTTGCCGGCCCCGACGCCCTTCCGTGATGCAACGAATGCGCAGCAGCAGTGAACTCTCCTCCCACATCTCTTTTCGAAATGTGATTCTCCAGCCCTTGCTCTCAATGCCCTTTATCTATTCTCTCGTAATGCGATATGCCTATAACGACCCTACCCTACCGTATCCCTCTCTCTTCCCCAATCTCTCAATCTGTAATTTGATCCTTCCATCTATGCACCCTTAGATACAATACCCCCCCCCCTCACCTCTCCGTCCTACCCTATCCCTCTCGCCCCGCTT
>LS488480.1:31476-48622 GCA_900490705.1 Pristionchus arcanus | reverse complement strand
GGGGGGGGGGGGCGGAGCTTCGAGTGGGCGGAGTCTCACCACTTGTGCTGCGGGTATGTGCGAGCGAGCTGGAAGCAATCGGCCAGCGTGAACGTCGGCTCCATCAGATAAGACAGTGCGACCATCTGAAAGAAAGATCAAAGATCAATAATGGGAGATCAAAGATCAACGAGCATCTACCGTACCCCAATAACAACGATCAAGTATCAGTGAGCAACAATTTTCCCTCACCATACCAGACCCTGTTACTCTAAAGTGCCGCCCAAAGGTATGTTTACTCGAAATTCCACCCTACCGTACCCGTATCCTCCACTCACCGATCGATCGACGTGCACCTCGTGGTGCTTGGGTGTGCCGGGCGCGAACGACACGCGTCCGTCTCCCGGCCGTCTACCGTACTCGCCCGTCGGAGGACCTGCCAATCGATAAATCAATAATTGATTGCGAACCTACGAGTCTACCAGAGTTTACACAACACGCACACTTTTAGGTACGGTTTGTGGATGATACATTTTTGAAAGTAAATGATCAGCGGTGGGCTCCCGATGGGATATTCTACCGTACCCCTACCTGACCTACCGTACCCCTTCTACCGTACCTCTGGGCGTGGAGACGAGGGGCGGCGGGGGCGAGGTCATCGTGGGCGAGTGGGCGGCCAGCAGAGGAGGCAGGGGAGAGGGCGAGGAGGGCGGCGCGCACGCAGGGTGCACAATGTGGTACACGTTCACTTCCTGGAATTAGAGCTGATAAGACCTAGGACAGAAGGAGAAAAGATGCGAGCTGGACGCGCCGGGTTTGAAAGACTAGGGAGAGAATTGGCTAAACGATTATGAAGATTCAAAAGAAAAATGTTGATTGAAATTGGAAAAGTAGGTGATCAGAGTGATTTGGGATACTCTTGAAACACAAAAGTGTAAGTTAAAACCAAAAAATATCTCAATAGCTGTAAATCTCGCTGCTGTATCCCTCCCCCTCCACTTACCGTAACCCTCGACTGCTGGCCGGTGCGCGGGTGCGTCTCGATGTTGTCAAAGTAGGTGATGTACACCTCGCGCGCGTCATCGCCGCAGCGGGACAGCGTGATCTCGATCTGCAGATAAAATCGATAAATATAAATGGATTATGATAACTGTAACGATTACAGTAGCCCGTCAAGATCAAAATTAGATCGAAATTAGTGATTTCTCGGTCAAGGAAATCGATAATCTATTTTGTAGACAATCAAAAAGACCTAAATTGGAATAGTGTCTGAACAGCGGTCTTACAATGCCTTTGAAACAGAATGCGAACAGTACAAAAGTTGATTGAACAATTACTAAATTATTTTTGACAGCAATCCACCCCTACCGTACCCCAACCATACCCCACTCCCTACCGTACTCCCTCACCGAGAAGAGCGCGTTCAGCTGCTGGCGCGCCTCCTGCTCCTTGTCCACGAACGCCCCGATCGGCTGCGACATGCGAATCGGCTGCAAGTTATCGATTACTGGGCGGGGCCTAAAAGGGGGCGTGGCCTAAATCTGCCTAGTTAAATTATCGAATAGTGGAGCTAACAAGAGATCCAAAAGCTCAACAAGAGGCAGAGTGTTGATATCATCAAACTGATATTGTTATCGAGCAAGAGTAAAAAAAGGGGCGGGGCCTAAAAGTGGGCGGCGTCAAAAAGGGGCGTGGCCTAAAAGTGGGCGGAGCTCGATCTCACCAGGTTGCCGTTGAAGCCGAGGAAGGCGAGACGGCCGCGCACCGGCGAGTACGTCACGTCGACGAAGCCGCGCTGAGAGAGCGTCACGCCGCGAATGATCTGAGGTACGGTAGGCATTATTGATTGGTGGGCGGGGCTTGGAGAAAGGCATTAAGTAGGTGCTACAATACATCACAAATATTTATTATTATGATTGTATTGTATGCTATAAAGCGAGAAGGTCGCATTGATGGATAAAGGTAGTGTGAGTCTATGAGATATCCCTGAAACATAAAGTTGGCTGGTGAAGCATAATCAATTGCAACTCCTGCACTCTTCCCCCTACGAAACTTGCAAGTTGCAACCACATTTCCCTTCTACACTACTAATGCCTAATATCGTAGCCCACCCTAATCTGCCCCTACATTATGATTACAGTAACCATCCATTCCGGTCCAATCCCACCACATACCTAAAGAATTCATACATACCTGCTGCAGCTGTCCGAGCGAGTGGACCGTGTTCTTGAGCGTGATGCGGAAGTACGAGTCGCGCACGGCGCTGCCGTCGTACGGCTCCGCCTGCGGCTCCAGCGCCGACTGAACAGTGATAAGATAACGGCACGATGATTACGGTAACTACAGTGTCCAGGAGGCCATAGGACCCCGGACCCTTCTATCTCAGAGGCTCCCAGAGTCGACTGAGGCCTACGCCAGTATCCAATTACGATAGCGCAGGCTCAGTGAAGCTCCCTCAACGCCTCTACTTAAATACACGACCGTGTTCCTACCGTACTCTAATCGATACTACCGTATACCTTGAGTAGCTGTTCGAGGACGAGCAGGACACCTGCAGCCTCGTAGCTACCGTCACCCTATACTATCCCAGAACCAGGATACCGTAATCCCATCGATATTACCGTACTCCTACCGTACCCCCCCCCACCTCCCTACCGTATACCTTGAGTAGCTGCTCGAGGACGAGCGGGGCGCAGCGGGACGCCTGCAGCAGCGTGTTGGCAGGCCGTCGCATCGGCCAGCGCACGCAGTGCGTGAGGAACGAGATTAGCGCCTCCTCTGGAAGGTGTGTGGATTACGGTAGATGAGTTTTAGACACCGGGAAACGGTAGCCAGGATTTAGAACCCGAGAAAAGGTAGCCGCATCACGGCTCTAAACCTGTGAGGTATGAGATGAAAGTTATTAGGCACCATGGTTCGCATACAGGGACTAGGTGAGGCCAGGTTTCAATAGTGATATGAATCAGAGTGATATGGCGCGATAGCGATCTATCAACGGCTGTCGAATAAATACATAACATGTATTTTAAAAAGCATGTATTCAATCAATCATCCTACCGTACCCCCACTCGCCTTACCGTATACTCACCTGGCACCTCCCTCGGAATCTTGGAGCGGAAGCAGTTCGTGGTGCGCGCGTACGCCGCGTCCGCGACCAGGCGTGAGATCGAGTGCATGAACTGGTCCAGCACCGACACTTGCGGCTGCAAAAAGGGCGATATATCCGCTGCCAGTTAAAAAGATATCATAGTACCCGGCTACCGTGATCTTCACTTGTAGCTCGACGAGGGGCACATCGGTGTCGCACCCTTTCTAACCCGGCGCGTCTAGCACACACCCACTCCCTAAGCCTTACCGGCGGCTCGCGGAAGAGACGGCCCCCGGGCGAGGCGTCCACCAGCTGCAGCGGGCTGCCGACGCACGCGGCCGCCGCGTCGCCCATCAACTCGGCCAGCGCGTCATCCAGACGCTGAGGAGACGTCTGAATACGGTAGCATGAGGTTACGGTAGTTTTCTTCCCATGATACTATTACACTACAGTTACGGTAGTCATTGATAAGATACTGTGAGTATAAACTACTGTAATCATCGATCGCTTGGGTGAGGAGACGTCTGAAGCGTACGGTAGGGTTACGGTAATTATCGATTTGCTTCAACACAAAGCTCAGTTTGCGATGGGTATTGGGGCGTAATCATCAATCGATTGGCTCATGAAGCACTTCTTCAGTTTCTTCGTCTGCGATTAAGGTAGCAACAATCGATTGATGATTACGGTAGCACGGCGGTTCAAAAGCGGCGCGCGCCTACAATTCAAATGCAGAGAGAGCGGCGCGGTCAGACAGTGCGAGGCTCCGCCCACTTACCCTCTCCTCTCTCGCCTGTGTCTTACCCGGCGATACTAGAGCTCGCGCAGGTGTATACCTAGCTCTCTTTTGATGCGCAATAAAGGCTCGCTCCCCCTACTGATGCCTATTTCAGATTTACGATTTCTGTAGCATACTGTATTGCGCGAAATCAAAATTAATTTATCCTAGCGCCGTTTTAAGTTACTGGTGCTGAGCACCCGTGGGTAGACGATGATTATCGATTGATTGATCGATATTACCGTAGTGCCGCGCGGCACCTCGACGCGCTCGTCCGAGAAGCGAGGCGTGCTCTGCAAAAGGGAACAAATAAATTTTCAGTGTCGGTTTTTCTGTGTTTCACATGTTGAACTAGTGCACAATTGTGATGTGAAGGCAATATCCTACAGATCAACGATATTGAAAATAAACCATGCAGCAATCCCGTCCACCCACCGCTTTCTACAGTACCTCCCTCGTTTTATCCATCGAATGCCCTCCCACACACAACATTCGGAGCGCCACTTACCGTATTAGGCACACCACCAAACCACACCACGACCTACCGTATTCGGCGGGTATCCGGCCGGTTGAGGGCGGAAGCGCGCGTACATGCGCTCCTCGCCAATCGACGACGCGAACGACGACTCCAGCGGCGCGCACAGATCGCCCTGCGAATGGGCATACGGTAATGGGTTACAGTAATCGATTTTTATGATGCTACGGTAGTCGATCGATCGATATTCGACCTTCATGGGGTACGGTACCCTGATATTGATTTTTCCAGGGACTATGGTAGTTGATCAACCGACAGAGTCTCTCAGTTCGATAAAACAACAGCGTGATCACTGCCTGTATCGATCGATGCAGCTACCGTATCCAACGACGGTTACGGTATCGTGCGCTACCGTACCTCCATCTCGTCGCCGGCCGTCGGATCGAAGTAGGGCACGAAGGGGTCGTCGAGTGGCACGAACTCTGCAAGGGTACGGTAGGATACGATAGGATTGATGCGGCTGCAATCGATGATCGACTTCATTGCGTGCGGGTTTGCGGTTTCAGCTCCATGCTTTGAAACATTAGGAGCCTGGACCCAGAACCGGATCCAAGATGGTCCCAGGCTACCACGGAATCAAGGTACCACATTTTCGTGGTACTCATCGGTTTCAAGTTTCGTAACCGGGAACCATGGTACCATCTTGGTGGTGCCAGGCTACCACGGAACCGCCTTTTCGGGGTACTCACCAGTGACGATCGAGGACACGTCCAGATCGGGGTCGTCCATGTAGTGCGCGTGCTGCTGCAATTATCGATTGGATGGGGATACCGTATCAGGCGGCACCAGGTCGGAACACAACAGGGTAGCCTACTGGATAAGAACTAACGAGTTTTAGAATTTTTTGTCAGAACTTTCCCACACAACATGCAAAAAAGGTGAAAAATATTTGGTTCTCATCCAGTCATTCTCCAGTCTTATCCGGCCTGTCAAAGTGGTGCTGATACCGTACCTCCTGCTGCAGGTGCGCGTGCAGCTCGTCCTCGGCTGCGGCTGCAGCCGCCGTGCGACGCTGCCGCGCCGCGCCACCGCCTCTGCTACCGTACACTGCCGCCATCACTGAGATTACGGTATTGATTATGGTGTTGACAAAGGATGGCGCAGAGAAATATGCATACGATAAAAACAATCCCTAACACAGAGTGAGTAAGTAGATGTATTGGCAGTGTTGTACGGAGCAACGGATGGGTTGCGTGGGGAGAGAGTGCGGATAACGGAGAAGCGACATGAGCTTTAACAACAACTACAAATAGCTAGCCATGAAACTTCGATTCTTCCACGCAAAAGTTTGCATCATCAGGCCACAATCAATTGATCAAGAGACAAATACGCATGGAAACCGCAAATCTCCGGGAGGGCTAAGTATGGTATACATTCAACCAGCTCTTCCGCACAATACTTCTGGCCGTATCTGCCGTCCAACAAATTAATTACAAAGCTAAACTCATGTTTTGACCTAGCGAGAAACCATCAAGGAAGGAAAAGAAGGGAAGAGGCTAGTGACGTGACAGTCCGTCGATGGGAAATCAGCACAGAGAACTCGAAACAGTGGAAGGGAGGCAAATCAGAAGGCGTCAGGAGTTGCCGAACGAAAACAATATCACAAGAAGGGCATCCGGAGAAGAAGGAAGGGACAGGGAAATACGAGGAAAGGAATGACCAGTGACGGAGCATGCGTGCAGTGCGGGAGTGAGACTCGCGAGAGGGCCTTCCCATCCCTCCAGACTTGATCAATCAATCGATAAACGAGAGGCGAAGGCAAGGATCAATGATCTACCGCGTGCAGTTTGGCGAGTCCTTTCCTTTCTCAGCTACCGTAATCTGCTTCAAAATTTCCCGTTTGATCGAGAATTGACTTATTTTTGTTTTTATTTATTTATTTATTCTCGTTAGACGAACTTTATTTGTACAAAACAACCAATATACAAGCGAACATAAGTTACAACATGATTATACACAACCGTGCTCTACTACAATCGATATTCTCAACATTGTGATTCACTACCGTACTCTACCGTACTACATCAATCTGTCTTTCTTCATTTCACACGCTATCTCGTCGGTCAGACAGCGCTAGAGAGCAGAGGAAACGGCGAGAGTCTTCTTCTTGTCCTCCTTGAGGAAATTTCCGCTGATGATGCCCGCGAGAAGTAGCGCGCCCAGCCATGTGTTGCTCCTGAGGAATATGCATTGATTTCCTGATTTTATACTAAGCACCGCCCACTAAAGATCAAAGATCAATTTCCTTGGATAGCATTTTGCCAGAAGTTGCCCTGCAAGCCGTTGTGAACCAAAATCATCCCCCACCTGAAGCCTCTTTTCTAGACCCTTCTATTTTAGATCGAAAATATCAAAGAAGAAACTTGGCTTTGCAGTCTCAGAACTTCTAACCCCGCCCCTGTAGCTCCGCCCACTAAAGATCAAAGACCAAAGATCAATCGCCCCTCACCTGAACTTTGCCCAGCAGTCGTCCGGGTCGTCCGTCCTCACAGTAGCCACCTGCCAGCCGACGTGCGCGCACGTTGCTGAAATTGAGAAATTAAATAATCAATATTTTTTTTTTTTTCTTTTTTTTTTTTCTAATCAGATAATAACCCTGCGACCCTCAGTTTCAGCAATTTTACGTAAACGCACCTACGATGCTCGTTCAATAATATAACGCTAAATTTTTCAACCAAATCAGTTAGTGCTTCATGATCTACTCATCCAATAGTTGCGGGTACGCAATAGCAGTTTGAAGTAGGGATGGCAAATCGGCCTCGGAACACGGCGAATTGTCTTGAAAGACGCGCTAATTGATTGAAGCCGGATTGGCCAGACATGCAAATTGAGCCAAGCCGGCTTCGCTGCCTCTCTCCCTTTGAATGCCGAGTTGAAGCCGGCTTCAAGCCGGCCACGATTCTCGCACTTGAACCCAATCAACGAGATCAATTACTATGGAAATCACCTCAAACCGCCGGCGATCCGTAACTAATTAGTCGATTTGCATGCGAAGCTGGCTTGAGAGGTGGAGAGTCGTCTGTGGCCGGCTTGAGGCCGGGTTGAGAGACTTGCCAAGCCGGCTTCGCATGTAAATCGACCAATTAGCCGACTTGAAGCCGTGTTCCGATTTGCCATCCCTAGTTTGAAGTACAATCGTAAGGTCACCCCAAATTGATAAGATTACCACTCGAATCCAAGTTTCACCAAACATTCAAACATGCGCTACGCTTGGTTCAGTAATATCTTGGCCCATTTCGCCATTATTTTAATCACCCGGTAAACTTGTCTGTTCAATAATACATGCATAGATCATCACTAAAATCTCTCCCCCTTCCCACAATACTCGGAATATCTAACTCGCAACAGCAATGTATTTCGGCTCATCTGATCTATGTTTCACCAACCATACAAACGCGACGTGCTGCACTTTGTTCAATAAGTGTGCGAATGATGCATTAGAAAAAATAGCTATACGCCTGCCCCCTCCTCTATATCTTACCCGCATCCGCCGCGTAGTACGGCCATTCTAATCAATGTTTCACCAACCATTCAAACACTCGTTACATTTTTTTTTTATTTGTGCATTTGCGTAGATCGGAAATAACCCCCCCCCCCACCCAATCTATCTTTCCCGCTGCTCTTGTCGTTTCCCCCACTAACACACATCATAAGATCTATTAATTAATATTTATTCACTAACCAGCAGCAGTCTCTTAATACGACCATATTCATCAATGTTTCACCAACCATTCAAACTGACACTACACTTTTAAAAACGAGCCCCCACCCTCAATATTCAATATATCTCACCCGCAGCAGCAGCATAGTACGGCCACGTCTGGTCCGTGGCGAGGCCGGCGAGGGAGAGTGAGGTGAGCATCGCGGCTGAAATGGACAGTAAGTATTTAGAAGGTTGGAAAAGAACGATGTGAATCTACTCCAAACAGGAATAGTTCGATCATTGTTCAGAACGGCAAAATACACGCCCAGTTTTGCAAGCGCGAGATCCAAATCTCATGATCGTTCTGATCTGTAGTCCATATGAGCGACTGATGTTGCGTAAAACGGAACGAAACGATCTCGTTGTAGGGAGAAGGGCAGTATTTCCCAGGTGTGCTTCCTATTAAATGCGAACGTACTACAGTTGCTCTAATTTGCGATACGTCGCACTTCTGAGTTTCACTGCCAGTACAGAATATGATCCGGTGAATTTGTCTGATGCATCTTCTGTGTTTGTTCCAGAAATGAAAATTAAGAAAGAATTCACCAGTGCACCCTCCCAGCACGGTCTTCGTTCGATCTCCCAGATGCAGCGCCGTCGACCGTACGCCCACGCGCGAGTCGTCCTTCTTGTCCTGAACGGAAGATTGGAGGGTTACGGTAGTTATGGATGAATTGATTCAGGATTACTGTAGTTCTGTTTGGATGATGCCCTGCACGGAAGGTTGGGGATTACGGTAGCCGGATTAAACAGGAAACCCAGGACGGGCTTTTTAAACGGTTAAAACTCAAATTCCTTTATTTTCCAGTCGAGTTTCGGATTCACAAGGTCTGCATAGCGCGTGGTTTCACACAAGATCAATTGATCTCCGACCATTGGGTTAAAAATATTTTTAAAAAATAGCACTGGAGGCTCCTGGGCAATAGTCATACCGTATCCCTTTCCCATCGATCCCTCACCCGTACCCCTACCGTACCTGGTGCGCGTAGATGGTATCGTAGATGAAGGTGTGCAGGCAGGTGGCGGCGTACAGCGGCAGCACCTGTGGGAGATCAAAGATCAAACTACAAAGATCAGTCTACACACTACAAAGATCAAACTACATACTACAAACCTTCCACCACTGCTCGGGCGGCATGAGGTGCGCCCAGGCGATCAGTACGCCCCAGTTGAGCGTCGCACCTGGGAGAAGGGCAGAGATTAGACTACAGACTACAATGATCAAACGACAGCCCATAGCGATCAGACTACAGTTGCCTGACTAGATACAACAGTTTCATCATTGATTTCCAAACCGATTTATACCAGATTAGTTACGGTTTCATGACCTCTATATCTCAAGAAACTGTGCAATTCCTTGATTTACCGAACGTTCGTAATCGAAACAAAATCAACAATCTGCGAGACAATACAACGATTACTTACCGAGCACTACTTGCGGCCAGTCGGTGTAGCGCTTGGCGAGCGGGTACCCGACCACCAGCACCATCGAACTGGCGCCCACGAGGATACTGTAAAAGGGTATTGATGGACGTAGGTAAACGTAAATGGTGTATTTTTTCAGTCGTGAGACAACGCTAGGTGCGACCCACTGGTGAGGCCAACTGTTGGAAGTATGTCTCTGCCTGATTTCCGTTTCAAAGCATTTTTTAAGCGTTGGGTAGCAAGATCTGTGCTGCACCATGCAGACTAATGGACATAATGAAACTGCAAGTCAATGCGGTAGACGTATGTTAGCTCTCGTACAATAATCATTTATCTGATTACATTTTGTACCGTGCTTCTACCGTACCTCCGTGTGCTTACAATCAGCGTGCACAGAATTCCGTAATCACTTCTAAATAAGTTTGACCGTATACATACCATATCACATCCTACCGTATCCCCCACCGTACCTCTATAATACCCTGTCCTACCGTATTTCTACCGTACCTCTGCGTGCTCAGCGTGCACAGTATGCCGAGGGAGGTGGACAGCAGGCCGGCGAGCAGGGCGACTGCCTGATTTTAGTTTAATTATATTTTTTATGACCAGGCGATTTCATGATTTAGTGTCATACAAAGAAAGGAAGGACTGAACAAGATCAATACTTGAAAGAATTCTTTTCAGCCAGATGTAACATATACGAAAATAATGATCTGAAAATCCCACTTGCAACCAATAAATAATTCAAAAGGTATTGATATTAAGTCGAATCCAAGAGCAAGTGAATTATCTTCCCAGTTCCCCAGAATATTTTTTTTCAAAAAGCACTATGAATTATGACTAGGCGAATTCGTGATTTTGCTAACCTCCAAAGGAAAGGAAATTTGAACGGGGGTCAATTAGACGTTCAGGGCTGTGGGAAAACTAATACTTTCAAGAATACTGGCCTCATCACACTCTTGCGAAAGATCATGAAGTAACTGCGACTCACCTGCGGAGTGGAGACCTCTCCGGAGGCGAGTGGACGGGAGCGAGTGCGCTCGACCTGAGAAGCAAGTACTAATAGGTGATCTCGAGTTTCAAAATCTATCTATCCGTAGAATTTATTGCAGAGGCGTTGTCTTTTCGAACCCAGCAAATAAAGTGACGTTATCAGCATCTAGATTTAATCGATAGGCTATGCAATCTTCCATGTGGGTTGTTTACTTAATATTGTTTACAGCATAATTAGGGTTTTCTATTTTAACTTTTTGTAAATAATGTACCTGCCGATCGAAGTCCTTGTCCCAAAGGTCGTTGATGATGCATCTGAATACGATGGGATTACTGTAGGGCTTTCTGTCTTTCAACTGATATTCGTCTTCCCCCATCCCATTTCAGCTACTCTAATAGTGGGAAAGGCTCAAAATCACGCCACAAATTTTGTTAAAGATACGAAGAAACAAATTTTTCGAGTATGATGCCAAAAGAATACGACTTACCCGGCGCTCCTCATGGCGAAGGCTCCGGCTCCGAACAGCGCCAGCAGGGAGAGGGAGGGAGCGGCGCCGGCCGGAGCTGCGAGAGCGATCGACCATGCTCCCGGCCAGTACATCAGCATTGTGCCTGTCAAGAATCATCTCATTAACCTTCAAACCTTCAAATCTTCAAATCGCATTCAATATAGAAATCCCCTGTCACCGAGATCGTAATTTTTTCTTATTTTTTTCATTTTTTCTTATTTTTTTCTACAATTCTCTAGCACCTGTCCCGCCTAAAGTTCTGGAATGAATGTATTTGGGCAGCATGGTCGATTTATGCCCCTAATAATCGTACCTGTGGGCTTGTCGGCGCGCATCAGACGGAGGTACTTCTGTGCAGGAGGAGGCGCACGGGCCACGATTTCTGCAGCCGGCGGCCAAGTTGGCAGGCGCGGCAGCTCGAGGGGCGCCCGCGAGGAGATGGACAGCGGCCTCACGGCAGCCAGAAGTACTTCTGTGCAGGAGGAGGCGCACGGGCCACGATTTCTGCAGCCGGCGGCAAAGTTGGCAGGCGCGGCAGCTCGAGGGGCGCCCGCGAGGAGATGGACAGCGGCCTCACGGCAGCCAGAAGTAGTGGCCGCGACAGCAGCACCATCACATCGGAGGGGTACTGTAACTTGTTCGATCAAGGGTGAAATTGACGAATTCTTTTAGTATAAATCGTAGACCACTGTATTGTTTCGCAAACGGAACAAAGAAAATACAGATTTAAGCAATGGAAAAAGAGAAAATCGATAATCAAGAAAAAATGAACAATGGAAAGTCAGTTTTCAATGCACCAAAGAAAATAGAGGATACTGTAAGAAATTTCGTCAAACGTGGATATATCGGCCGATCTAGCGCACCCTAATCACACCATGTTTTTGCTATTTTTGTTATTCAAATTTCGGGCAGTACTCTTTGGTTTTGCATCTTTGGAGCGTCTAGAGGGCACCGGAACTTCATAATGAAGGGGGTTATCATTGATCGGCTCAGAGTGTGGCCCTATTCGCACTTGTGCTTTTGCTGACTAATCCTTGATCAACACTGATGTTTCCATGCATTATTTCGACATACTGTCGGCATACTGCTTCAAATTGTGCGTGTTCAACCGCCTTTGATGCTGTGTTCAACAGGCTTACTCCACCCAGTGAAGTCAGTCAACCGAACAAGAAAACAGTCCATCACCTCATTTTCTCTTTGTTTGGTTCAGAATCGCATACCCTTTCCCGTTCGTTAACCTTCTTTTGCTTCTGTTATTGCGTGTCGTTACTGTCTCTAGGTAGTTCTCTCGTACACGACAAGCGCACTTTCCTCCTACAAGCCCCGCCCACCAATTCCCACTGCCCCGCGTCTCCTCCCCCTTCCTACCTTTTTAAGACCCCTCGTGCTCGCTGCTCTTTCTCCCACACTTTTCCTCCCGATCATTTCTCAGTCCTCTAACTACAACTCATAATTTGTACTCTCGAAGTTGCCGCTGATAATTGCTTCCGAATTATAGTACTTTCTCTGAAGCTGCTAGTCACGAGTTCACCACACTTTCCTTGTTGCAATTGTACTTTCGCCGTTTCGTTTGTAGCTTGTATCTTATTTATTTATTATTATTTCTTAATTATTTTTAAGGAACGTGATGTCTTCATCGTCAGAAGACCACAAGCTGCGCGTGAACATCCGAAATAGGGACTTGGTAAGTATTTTGAAAATTATATTCTCAGTGAAACCTAAATTGTCCTTCTTGGTTTTTAAAGAACTTCGGACGTTACACTAGGAGGACTTTTACTTCACCTACGTCTCGAATAAATAATCTGAATTATGTGGGTAGAGGGAGGGCGGGGAACTCGATGTTCCTTTGTGGTGAAGAACTGTTATTTATTAATCTGGATTTGTATCGTAGTGTCGGTTGACTACTTCAGTAGCGTGACTGACCCTTTTTCTCTCTCTATTTTCATCTGCTGACCACTCGTCTCGCCTATTTGCCTGCTGCTGTTTTCCTGTTTTCCCCATGCGAGCCTTCCGAGGCAGAAAAAAAGCGAAGGCAGTTACATCCAGTAATGCAGTACAACGACTCGTTAATACACACGACCAAGCAACAAGAATGAAAGAGGGGAATATATAGTTAGAGCACAGTCGTAAAAGGCTCTTTCTGAGCTATCAAGGAGGCAATAAAACAATATTATATCATTTAAGGAATAACTAAAATAATAAGAATATTTGCAGCTCTGCGTGAACGGCTGCGGCTTCTACGGCACGCCGCAGTGGGAGAACCGGTGCAGCAAGGTGCGTTTTCGTAAACGTCGTCCTCCTTACACCACGCAATTTGCGTTTCTGTTGAAATTTTGACAGGGGTGCTATTTTTGGTAATCGTCGCCCTCTGGAACACTCCAGAAATTCATTTTTCAGTGCTGGCAGCTGCTGCAGAACACGCAGAAGCGGAACGATGACTACCTCAAGAATAAGTGAGCTATTTTTTGTAGCGGCGTAGGTTCGCTGAAACCGCGATGTAGCTGATGTTGTGTGGTTTCGCTTTTTCCCGCCGCTACTTTTTTGATTTGTACCCTAGGACCATGATCTTTGGGGATGAATCTCATTAGAAATATCCGTGATGACCGGGGGTACTGTACGCTAATTGATTGTCGGAGAGCGTAGGCAGGCGATGATAAATGCTAATGAGCGTGTAGTTTACCCGCGGGGGGGGGGATGCGCTTGTTTTTCGTTGTCAGACGAGAGACGCGAGGGGGCAAATCCCAGTTGAATGGGGGTAAATAATTCGGTTAAATACATTATTCGATGTTGTTTTAGAGGCAGACGTACTTTAGTTGTTCTGAATTTTGAGATCCGTGGCGAATCTCAGCGAAATGCGAAAGAAATGCATTGACTTTCCTTCTGCCCGACAAGGGAGCACTGGACAGATTCCTGGACTCCCCGAGGCTAAAGTGCACGAGCACTGCAAGTGCGTCAGCCACTTGCACTTGCGCGACTCAGGAGCGTTCGTGCGAGGGGAAGTAGCCCGTATTTCGCATTATGCATGCACAATAAGGTCCCTGACCGGGAAAAGGACGATTGACTGTGAGAAAGTACGGACCAATTGGCCACCGTAAACAATCCGTGGTTTCTAGAACCGGAAAAGGGGAATTCCGGCACAAAAAGGTTCTGCCGTGATGGCAAAGAGTCCGGTTCGCAAGGCTATTTTTGACTTGACAAGGCATTGTGGTACAGTAGCCGAAGCATGAGTAATGATTTCCCCAACTTCACACGACTCTTGTAAGAAGACGGGGAAAAGCTATGAGCGTGAGAAGTCGACAGTACTTTTTCCCGATGAGATTTGCCCACGAGGAATTGGCAAGAAAAGGGGGATGGGAAAGCACTCGGGGACTGTTTTTATTCCCTGTTTTTCCCGTCTCAGATTGTCTAGAGCCAACGACGTCGGGTGTTCACTGGTCTCGGGGGGTGTAGTGTGAATGTGTAGTAACTGTTTTTCATGACTAAGTGGAATATAGTTCCGCTGTTTGTCGCACAATTCGGAGTGTGAATGTAATAACAGTCCGGCGACTGCGTCGAGGAAAGGGGGATTCCGACGTAAGAAGATGCGTGTGAAGGGGGAAGCTTGTGCGTAAGAGCCAGACCTACCTGTTTTTCTTCAAAAGTTGGAGTGTGAGAGTAGCAACCCTTCGTTGCATAAAATCAATCGAACAATTGGTTCAATCGAACAAACACTTGGTTGCGTAAACCAATTGTTGGTTGGGCACTAGGTCGGATGAGAACCGTCGGATGAGAACCAAAAAAAATTTTGAGCGTCGTAGTATATTGCCAGGGTGTTCTAAACACCACAAACGGAGAAAATTTTTTATGGCGGGTTCTCATCCAGTCGGTTCTCATCCGACCTAGTACCGTTGGTTGGGGTACATCATAGCCAATCTTTGGCCTGACCAGAGCGGGGGCTGCACTTTTCCCTGATAATGACAGCGCTGATTATAAGATTATAATCAGAAACGCGACATTATCAAGAGGAGGAGATTCGAAGAAGAAGAAGCAACACGGATTAGCGTATTCGGGCGGAAACGAGCGAATGTTGAAGGTAAATGTCACGGCGGGAGGATAATCGCCAGACTCTGCGCGGTCAGACAAGCGAAATAGCGTGCATAACGGAGAGAATGTAGTCTCGGATTCGCTCTGATTTGGAGATTTTGGAGCATGGACGTCCAGAAATCACGTAATGTCCTCGGGCAAAGAGTATAAGTCAGTAGAAGGCTCAGTAGTGATGGAGTTGCTGCCAACGTCGTCGTCGTGGAGGCAGAAACTGCCAGACTGGTGAGTCATTCTGTTGAACTGCTCGTGCGAAACGAGTTTTCGACCTCAGAAGATTGGGAAAGCTTCATTTTCGTCTCTGTTTTCCGTCGTCTCCCAGATTTAATCTGAGATTGTGTGGCGCTGGCCATTGAAGACCGAAGTGTATTCGATGGTCTCGGGGATGTGGTGTGAATATGTAGATGGTTCACAGACCAGAGCTGGTAGCTTGGTGGGCTAGATGAGCCTGCGTCAATGCCTAGACTGGGCAGCGGCTAGGGCGCACGCACGAACTGTGGTGCGTAAGCAGCTCCGCTGTACAGTGCATAATCCGTCTAGGATGGAGAGGAGGAATGCGAGAGGACAGCAGCAGCCCTTCATAAATGCTGTATTAGCAAGAGCGTCAAACACCTAGCGATGGCGTCTGAGAGGTAATGCATTCATGAGGGGAATAAGAGGCCAAAGAAGGAGTGAGAGGTCGTGGAGGGGTTGTGTTTCTGCATTTTGGTTCATAAAGAGAATTGGGGGATGCGTGGTGGTTCTGCCCCGGGTTCGTCAAAAAGATAAAATAAAAAAATACATTATAACATTAGTTAGATGTTTCATGGCGGATTGGTGTTACAGAATTGAGACATAAACGGTAGTAGAAGTACGAGTGGATTCTGTGAATGTATCGACCGGAAAATTATTAGTTGAATTTTTTTTTTTTGTGCTCATGTCTCATTGTTGCCTCATAGACAACAGTTGGCAAATTAGGTGATGTTGTCGACTTGTATGATCAGAAATAATCGTGTCTTCAATGTAGCCAATACGCAAACATTTCCCTTTCATGTTCGTTAATAGCGACGTGAGAATTACGCCTCTTGCTTATATCGGAAATATAGCCATTTGCTTTACCGGAAATCCGTGTCAGCAGGATGGAGAGGAGAGCTTTAGGTGGTTATGCGGACTCAAAACTTCCTTCTCGAAAAGGAAGAGGTGGGCTGGATCTCTGTACGCATTGAGCTGTTTCGTAGCCTAAGCAGGGATGCGAAGTTCCCTTCTGACCATTAGTCGAAGTCAACCACTGGCGGAACTGAGAAGGGATTTGTGGTCTCAGTGAGACCGAAAACCGAGGGGAAGCTCCTCATGAGTTGAGAGTATCAAGGAAGATTGTAGCACGAAAGTGCGAGTTAGCGGGGAGGAGCTGCAGATTGAGATCTCTGAGGGCTTGAGAACATCGGGAGCAAGCTGGAAGCACTTGGCTGGTGTTTTAAGCGGAATATAATCCAAACGGCGATGACATTGTTGTCAGCAATGGCGGCGGGGGAAAACAGTGAAGTGAAGGGAGTGAAACATCGAGGTGTATGTTGGATTGTATTTTTAAAGGAGGGAAATGACAGTCCATCAAAAGTAAACTATGCCAACTCTTCATGAACTGAACGTGAACCCGCAAAGCGGCTGGTAAGGAAAGGAAGTAGTATTGCATTCCGAGAACTCTCAATCTTGCCTAGATTTGCCGCACCATTAATTATTCAGTGCTTGTTGTGCGCTTCCGTGTCTGGATAGAGGCAGAAGTTGACCAATTGTGACGCCCGCTACGAGAAATATGAGCCGCCGCTGAATCTGCAATGTGCCTGCCTTCCCGAGAGGACCGCCGATGCCATGTTTTCCGAGGGGGAAGATTTCGTGTGTCTATTTTCGGCGCGGTGGCTGCTTGGAAGGAGATCGGACCTCACAGCGAAGAGGGAGATTCGAAGTAATCCGAGTAAAGAGGGGGCTCCGACTCCCGCATGGTCCCTGGTCGGTCGGAGAGGCGAGGAAGTGGGGAGGATGGAGAGCGCGGAATCTCGGAGCCGACCCCCCCCCCCCCCCCTGG
>LS488480.1:14813-31043 GCA_900490705.1 Pristionchus arcanus | reverse complement strand
GGGGGGGGGGGGGGGGAATGGATTGAAAAGGTTCTATTGGATATTTGTTTGGAAATGGATTAAAAAGGTTCTATTGGAAATATGTCACGCCATCTGGGATATGTCTGACATGTACCCGGAATCTCCCTGGGCATTGTTTTCTTATTTTTTTCTAACTTCAAAAAACGGAGAAGCGTTTATCGACAATACTTTTCTCCGTCTGGGAATATTTGCTGTCTGTACCCGGAATCTCGCGGGTGCACTACTGTTCCTTCCTGATTGACGAGTTGTTGTCGAGGGGACTGTGACCAAGATCCGCACACAGGAGGAAATGGAGACTCGAGGGAAGGAGAATGAAAGAAGAGAAGGGTTGAGAGTTCAGAGAACTCGCTATGCTTGTGACCAGGATTGGAAAAAATATTTTCGAAATCCTAGCCAATATTTTGTTACTCGGAATGAATTAGTTCCGTGAGTCATCCATGCCATGACAAAGTACCGAAGCACTCGATTTCCTATTGCTTCTCCTGCTGTTGTTTGGGATTAACAAGGGAAGTGGAAGGGGAAGGCTGCACTTTCGAATATAAAGTGAAGGAGACACTAGATGCCTACAGCAGCGAGTATTGGCGATGTGTCTCTCGCCACTTATTCTGTCTCTGGCACCCTCGTGGGTTCCCGCATACGAAAAGAGGCAAAGTGCAAGCGCCGCTTTTCGCCACCCCTTCCCCCTTTGGACTCTCCGAGGTTCCAGTGGTCTATGGGGATGGACGAGAAGGAGAGGGAGAAGGAGGGGCAGGAGGGAAGCGAAGGAGCTTGCACTTTGGTCATGTGCTGCTGGCACAATGACCGAAAGGAGGAGGGAGTAATATGGAGATGAGGGAAGCAGTACTATGATACTACTGCAGGAAGGTTGAAATATTGATAATGGAAAGCACGGGAAAGAAGTCTCGTATCCCGGGATTACGGGAGAGATGAAGAGGCGAAAAAACGGTGCGGGGATATTGAGGCCAGGCAATCGAGCTATACTATGCTTTTTGCATGGATAATGCTCGCAAAAAGCGAGAGATTGGATCGTTCTGAATGAGAAGAGGAAATGTGCTACTGAATGTGATGGTGGAATTGGGAAAAGCAAGGGGTGTAGTGCATGTTGAAATTGGTAAAGGTGCGGAAGCCAATTGAGCGTTCAGTCTGCCCCGAGAAGCGCAGTGGCCTATGTTGTTGCTGTGCAGTAGGGTGTTTTCGAAATTCTTTGGTGTTATTGTTATTGTTGTTGTTGCTGTAGTGTTTTGTGTGTGCTCGCGTTTGTCGCGCTTCGCTTCCTTCGCCGTTCGAAATTGAAATTGAGAAAAGGAAGGGAAGGGGGGGGGAGGGTGAACGATTGAGGAGAAAAGGAAGTAAAGCAGTAGAGGGGTGAGCAAATGGGGAGCGAAATTATTGTTCGAGATGCGAAAGAAGACAAATCAGTTTTTGAGGAGGGCTTGGGGTGATGAGGCACAGTTGAAGCGCGCAGTGGCCAGGTGCGTTTATGAAGTGAAACTGTAGTGTGAGAAAATATTTCAGATATTTGTTGTTATTGATCTCAACGCAGTGCAACTAATTAACCCGCGAGGATTCTAGTTGAGTTGAAGCGACGCTGATGCACGTAATGGCCGGGGCGCGTTCGCGGGTTGCGACGTAACAGCGGAATGTGTTTATTTGTTGTTTTTTTTATTATTTTACACTCGTACCACTCATTAGTCTGCGAGGAGCATAGGTGGATTGAAGCTAGGCTGATACATGCAATCGCCTGGCAGTGCGCCGTAGGTTGTGTGACGGAAATGGTTTATGGGCTGGAACTGGCAAATGACGGCCCTGTCTGCGCCTCTGAAATGGGCACATTTCCGCCCTCCCTTTCAAAAATAGCTGGAGGCAATGTAGGGGGAAAACACTGTAATCCAGCAAGAAATCCATGAACGGGTGTTTCCCTTGTTTTCGCGAGCCAGCTATAGATTGGACATGTGCTTATATGTAGGCAGGAAGGGGGATACGGAAGCAGTGGAAGAAGCGTCAAAGATTAAGGAAAAAGGAAGTAGTAAAGGGAGAAAAAAACAACAATAACAGGATAAAAATGTGCTTGAAATGTGTGCATTGCCCGCTAGTTTCGCGCCTCATCATCCGGTTGTCCTTGGTGCGTAAAAGGGCTTTCAATGTAAATTTGCAGTTCTTTGCAATAATCACTCAAATTTCTCTAAACAGTTGCTAGCACCTTAATGGTCTAAAATAATATAAAATAACCTAAAATTAATTTCAGGATGGCGTTCCGGCAGTTTGAGGAGCGTCGCAAGCTGAGCACCGAGTCGCGCTCCCTCACGATCAAGAACCTGCTCAAGAAGAGCCCCTCGTTGGTCACGTCGGCCGGTGGGTGCTGATCTTTGATCTTTGGATTGATCTCTGGAGTGTTGAATAGTGAAAAACAATATTGCGTAGGGAACGCAAATAAGCAAAAAAACCGGTTTGTAATTATTCGATCAGAACTGAACTTCACATTGATACTTTGCTGTAGCGCCATGAATCAAGAAGCGGCGTATCACGAAACCGACTGTCGATTTTGTCTTGGTATTTGCTTGTCAGCCCTAGAATCACTGGCGCTTTCGTGCCGCACTGATGGTTCAAGTATCCGAGAATCGCTCTACTTGCAATAATGTTCCGACTGGCCATGAGATTTGAGAATGCATTAGCAATACTACTGCGGTATATTAGATAAAAAACTATTTTATTATTCCGCCTTTGGCGTCATATCACACGGCTTCTTAGTGCCGCACTAGCAATTCATGTACCTGACATTAGCGCGAGTGCTAATCATTCTTGGTCATGCCAATCAAATAGTTCATTTATTCAATTTAACCTCTCTTATTACTATTATCCTCAGGCCCCGACAGCGCCTCCTCCTCCTCCTCGCAGCACCCGCAGCAGCATCAGCACGTCTCCGCCCAGTCGGCCTTCCACGCATCGGCATCGGCCGGACAGCTGGCGGGTCAGTTGATCTTTGATCTTTGTACTAGGATAGCAGCTAACGATTGACATACCCTCATTGCTGCGTGTGCTATGCGTTGTATGCAGCGCCAATGCTCCTGGTTCAGATTTTTTTCAAAGTATTAGGTTGGTCCATAAGTTTCTGAGGTTTTCTTTTGCTTTCGCATGGGCTTATCAGTATCGCCTACTCTAAAATCTACCATGGTATATTTTAGGAGGATAGTTGTTCACCACAATCGTCATATTGAATTGGATCTAAGTTGCTTAGTATGCGAGAGAAAATTTTTATTTTAGAGTGCATGCGATAAATTGCAATTATCGTGACTTTTTAAGGTATGTAATATCAAATGTTCCCATGAATACTAGCTACCCCCTAGCTCAGCCCGACAAATCAGTAATAGTGGACGGGTGCCTGGCTCGAACGAGCACTTACCATTCTATTTTCAATGTTCCTAGAAAACAGGAGGTTACATGAAGCGTTAAAAACTCCGTCCAAATCTAGGAGTAGAAGTTAAAAAAATGATTTCTCCAAATATAGAAATTGATTTTCCGTCACAATAAAATATTATACTAATGAGCATGAGTGCTCACCTATCCCTTATTAAGTGATCTCTAACTCCACGGATACGAGAATAAATCGATAAATGCTGATTTCGATCAGATTCTCAGAGCCATAACTAATGGAAAGGCTCGAATATTTACTTGGCCGAACGACACTAAGCCATCGCTATATTTTTAATTGAATCCATATTAATGATGCTTTAAACCAGAGAAGTTATTTTGGCCTTGGCTTTGTCCTTTAATAATTTACAAATTTTTCAAAACTGTGCACTTTCACGGACTCCGCTCACGTTGATTTTTCATAGTTTCTTTCTACGCAATGATATTCATGTGTTCTCATGCGCGTCAGATAGGGCATCCACGTCCCCACAGAATACAGAAAAGCACGAGCTGATTGATCAAACAAGAAGGAAGTGAGAGGTCAAAACGTTGACTTAAGAAAAACCTCAGAAACTTATGGACCAACCCGATAACTAGAACTTCCACGCATCGGCCTCGGCCGGGCAACTGGCGGGTAGTTGATCTTTGAACTAGGGGGACAGCCGATGATTGATATGTCCTTCTTTCTTCTCCTGTTATGCATGGGGTGTTGCGCCAGTGTGCCTGGTTTCATATTTGGCTGAAATAGGACGGATCTTTCGGAAAATTTAAAATCGTTGGAAAAGAATTGGTTGGCCGATGTTTCTGATTTTGACAATGTATGAGAGTCGGAAAGTATGAACTAGTCACATTGGTGCAGCGCCGTCTATATATCCCAAGACGACAGAGAAGTGTAGCAATTTGTCTGCGTTGCGCAATTGAATGAAAATGAACAACTTATTTTTTATATGAAAGATGATTGCGAGATGTAAAATAATAATAATCAGTCCACGATTGCAGGCGGCTCGCCGGTGAACAGGCCGCGCACGCGTCAGCGCAGTCCGGAGAGCCAGGTACGGTAGCTTGTCGGGGTACGGTAGCTGTCTGGGGTACGGTAACGAAAAATGGATTGTAGTGGCCAGAAACATGCCTGTTTCAAGACATGGGCAAAAGCGAGGCATTTGAAAACAGTTGATCACAGAGAAGATAGTTCCTCAAACCTGTAACATCGTTGTTTCGAAGTGCACTCAAGTGTGGCTCATCACCTGAATCTCCAATGTTGCATGAATCTTCTCGTGATCGAACAATCAAACATAGTAGTAGATCAGTGATCTCAAATGTCGATCTTCGATCTTTGATCTTCCGCCTTCAGATGGCCCGCGACGACCTGACGTCGTTCCTGTCCAAGTGCCTGCCGCCCACGATCGCGGCCACCGTATCCAAGAGTCTCTCCCAACTGACTGTCAGCATCTATGAGGTGCGGTGGTGTAAGATAGATCGATTGACGGGGGTACGGTAGATTTTTTTACGGGAGTACGCTAAAGAGACCATGAAAAAATATCACTGGATACAAAACGAGGGGAGGGGGTACACAAATATTTCTCTACTTCTACGGAGCTGAAATACTGAAGTGGTCTCCAGTGACTTATTTACATGCTGCAGTCGAAACTCCTATCTGGAAGGAGATTTTGATTATAATGCCCAATCGATCAATAATATGATTATGCCTAAATGACAAGAAGGTGATAAAAGAATGAAACTGAAAAGTTCCGTGAAAATTCATCGAAAAAATATATCAATTAAAGAAATGATATTATTTCCAGCCCCGCATGGGCCCCGAGGACCTCTCAGCCGCGGTGCAGGCGTACTACTCTCAGCTGGACGCCTACCTCAACTCGCAGTCGGTCTTCATCCAGAACAGTGAGTATTACGGTAGCGAGGGATCCGGTAATTACGGTAGCCCCGGGTTACTGTAGGAGTACGGTAGAAATAATGTGCTTACCACAACTTACCACATACTTATTCTCATACTGATTTATTAGCGTCATATTTTCACGTGGAAACTTGGAGTTTCACTGCTATTACAAATCTGTGCATTCTGGGGCGAATCTTTGATTAACCGCTGCGTTTTTCGGTGCTTAAAAAAATATTTTAATAATTATTTCCATACTGATAGCGGTAGCGTCATATTTTTTGCCTAGAAACTGCGTGTTTCACAACTAGTAGAAAACGACTCATTTTGCTGAGGACTCGATTTGGCTGCCAGTATCAGTATCATAAATTTAGCTCACAATATAAAATTAATTAATTAGTTATTTTATAATTCAGAGATCTCGGTGCGCGCGGGCGACGTGATGGAGGCGGTGGAGCGGTACGTGTGCACCGCCTGCTACCAGCGACTGTTCTGGGCCGAGTGAGTGGTTTGATCTTTGGACTTTGGTCTTAATTGGGTAGGGATGGGTCAACGTCTGCTACCAGCGACTGTTCTGGGCCGAATGAGTGTTTTGATCTTTGGCATTGTGGTGATCGATATTCGTGTCTAAATGAATTTTTCGTATTTTTTCCTGTCTTTGGCATAAATTTCTCCATTATTAAAAACCCAATTTGAAAGTTAATTAGGGTATGTAGAAACACGAATCTGCTGGCTCCTCTGTTTCATAAAAAAATCGTTGTGGAATTAAACATCTGAAAATCTAGCTGTACATTTGTGAATCTCGCTCGCTTGTTCACGCTTACGCATCTAGCTTTTTTTTAATTTTCGGAAGCATTGATCAAATTATTTTATTTATTTTCAAAAAAAAATTAAATATATTTTCAGTTCCGAGGAGGAGGTGGCTGATCTCTCACTGCAGGAGCGCATTCGCTCCCTGCAATGGGTCACCTTCGGCTTCCTCGAGACGCGGCTGGACCTG
The DNA here is from genome assembly GCA_900490705.1 of Pristionchus arcanus. Lineage (NCBI taxonomy): Eukaryota > Metazoa > Nematoda > Chromadorea > Rhabditida > Neodiplogasteridae > Pristionchus > Pristionchus arcanus. Next base: position 24,723 of record LS488480.1, on the reverse strand, counting down.
AGCAAGGAGCAGGTACGGTAGCGTATTATTGATTGATGGGGTTACGGTAGCCTGAATATTGATTGATTGGTTGACTTGGGTACCGTAGGATATTTATCGGATGAACCGTTGACGATATCAAAGTCGCCCAACCAACAGTGATTTGATTATTCGCTGAAAAGAGAATCTCACTAGCGCAATGTTTAACACAATTATGTTTAAAAATTAACCGCCTTTTTTCTATCGATTTTTTCACTGACGTGTATTCGGTTACGATAAATATCGATTACGGTACTCGGTTATTGATTTTCTAATTTATGATTTCATTATTTCCAGGCGCGCAATCGCCTTGACGAGGCGATCAATGAGATGATCGACATCAACAGCCATCGGCGGGTGGAGGAGAAGCTGCAGTGCCTGCTGAGATGCAGTCACAAGATATTCGACAGTCTGAGGGAGTCGGGTACTGTAGTTTGATTATTGATTGAGTTACGGTAGCTTTTTGGATACGGTAGTCAGGGTATTGATCGGATATATGGAAGTAAGGGCGGGGAAGCTGCAGTGCCTGCTGAGATGCAGCCACAAGATATTCGACAGCCTGAGGGAGTCGGGTACGGTAGTTTGATTATTGATTGGGTTACGGTAGAGTGGAGGTCTGGAGGTTGTAACGAGATATTCGACAGCCTGAGGGAGTCGGGTACGGTAGCGTTGATTATCGATTGGGTTACGGTAGCTTTTGAATACGGTAGTCAGGGTATTGATCGGATATAGGAGAGTAAGGGCGGGGAAGCTGCAGTGCCTGCTGAGATGCAGTCACAAGATATTCGACAGCCTAAGGGAGTCGGGTACGATAGTTTGATTATTGATTGGAGTGGGGTTTTGTAATAAAGTACACAAAATTCTGCAGATAGTAATGTGTTTCACGCTTCAATTAGGTAGAGGCTAATTGTTCGGCCATCGTTGTTTTTCACATTCCTCATACTATTACTTAATTTACTATTTTTACTATTATTTATCTGGATGATTACTGTCTCGAAGAGTTACTGTACTCGATCAATTATCGATTTTTATTTCAGGCGCGCCCACATCGGCGGACGAGTTCCTGCCCGCGCTGATCTACGTGCTGCTCAAGGGCAATCCGCCGCTCATCCAGTCGAATGTAAGGGAGATTATCGATTGGTTACGATAGTATTATCTGGTTGGTAGGAGTACGATAGTGGGGACGATTCAGACGAAAAATATCGGAATTTAGTGATTATTTTGAAAGTATTGATTGAGCGTATTGAGTGTTGATGTGAGAGTACGCGTAGATTAGACCAGGTCACGGAGGGTGCAGGTTTCAACGGATTCTCTAAGGGAAGGATTAATCCACCTTGATAATTCCCTTGTGTTCTCGATGTCTAAAAGAATACTTGTCTCATCAATGTTTCATAATGGGCGTGTAAGGGATGGTTTTTTATGGGACGTTGATGAATCGCATTCAAATCATTTTAAATGATTTATACAAACTTGTTCACCATTCACTAACACGAATTCGGATGTGTTAGTGAATGGTGAACTAGTCAACGTATCAATCCAACGCGGCGTCAGACAAGGGTGTCTACTCTCACCCCGGCTTTTTACAGCTGTACTTCGAACTATCCTAAACGACTGCGACTGGAATGACGATGGAATTTTCATCGACGGAAATCACCTAACCCATTTGGCTTACGCTGATGATGTAGTGCTAATTGCGAGAAACAAGCCTGCTATGATAAGAATGCTCGAAACCCTGAAAAAGACCGCATCAACCTGTGGATTGTCACTAAATGCCAAGAAAACTATGCTACTTTCAAATTGCAAAACAACACGGGCACCCATAATAATCCAAGGAGAGCAATTTGAATTTGTAGACCAAGCGTCCTATCTCGGCACAACCGTATCGTTTCCACTAAACCCTTCGGAAGAAGTTAATAGAAGAATCAGATGCGCATGGGGAGCCTGGGGAAAAATCCACGATTTGATGATCTCTCCTCGTCTGACTCTCGAACACAAACGTAAAGCCTTTGAATCACTCGTTACTCCCGCGGCCCTCTACGGATCGGAATTGTGGAGCTTACGTCAATCAGACAAGGAAAAGTTAGGGACCGCGCAACGCAAGATGGAAAGAAAATTACTTGGTGTTACCTTGCTACACCGTTGGTCGAATGAAAGAATAAGGAATGCAACGAAACTGAAAGATTGGGTCGTACTCGCTCAAAAGAAGAAGATTGATTGGGCAGATCGTGTGCGACGAATGGAAGGATCGCGATGGACTCGAATACTCACTACTTGGATTCCTTATAACCGCCAAAGATCTAGTGGCCATCCCAGAGTTCGTTGGAGAGATGAAATTCACTCGATTATCGGAGAAGACTGGTGGTCTATTTCACCGGAAGAATATCGCGACAGAAGAGATCAGCATGCTTTCTAACACCCTACCCGCATGATTCTGATAAATGATTGATTGATTGATTGATTGATACAAACTTAAATTTCTTATTCTGCAGGTGCGCTTCATCTCGCGCTTCGCGCTGCCCAGCCGGACGATGAGCGGCGAGCCGGGTGAGTGTGGGGATGGTGGTGTAGGGAGGGCGACGAATCCCAAAAGGAACAGTCCTGTCAAAATTTGAACGGACTTGACAAAGGGGTTGTGTAGAGAGGGCGACGAATCCCAAGGAGAGGAGTTGTGTCGAAATTTTAGCGCACTTACTAAAGGGGTGGTATAAAGAGGGCGACAATTCTCAAAGAGAGCTGTTCTGTCGAAATTTGAATAGGATTTCGTAATTGGGTGGTGTTCAGGGAGTGAAGTTTTGTTTATTGAGGAAAGTCGCCGTAAAATTGCAAATTTTTAAACGATCAGGAATACTAGAGCAGGGTGAAACCTAACTTCTTCTTTAGTTTCTAAATTCATTTTTTGCAGCCTACTTCTTCACCAACGTGTCGGGCGCACTGCAGTTTGTGCAGGTTTGATTTATTCAAATATATTTAATTAGTCTGCGTTTATGATTTTGTGTGCCCATGCGAAGTTCGGTTTCAGTATCTTGACAATAGCAAAACCGATCTGATCTGGTAATGCAATGCAGGGTGTCTCTGGGTATAAAAATCACCTATCGTTCTGAGGCTTCGCGGTTGTTACAATAGTAGTAGAGTAGTTGGTCCACAATGTGAGGCGGGGAATTAACGAAAATATTTTATAGCTATTTTACTATTTTATTCAACATTTTAAAATTCAGGACATCAATCACGAGTCGCTGAAGATGTCCCGGGACGAGTTCGAGTCGTACACGAGCGGCGAGCTGGCGCCCCCGCTCAACAAGGGCAACTGCGGCTGCAACCAGGTGCGTGTGCGGTGTGGGGAGGGCGACGAATACTAAAAAGAGTATTCCTGTCGAAATTTGAACAAGGTCGGAAATTGTGTGGTGTGGTGAGGGCGACGAATACTAAATAAGAAATTCAGTCGAAATTTGAACAGGGCAGAAAATTGTGTGGTGAGGGAAGGGCGACGATTACTAATCACACTACAGGCGCTCTCCTCAATGGAGTCGTCGCTCGCGCGCATGACGAAGCTGATCGACGAGCAGAAGGCGCTGGCGACGCGCATCGACGAGTTCGAGCGACAAGTCTCTCAGTGAGTGTGGTGTAAGGAGAACGACGAATACTAAACTAGCACCGCTGTGGAAATTTCGACAAGAAAGCTAATTGTGTGGTGTTTGTATGGCGACGATTACTAAAAACCGAGACAGCGATACCCCGCTCGAGCGCACAACCACAGCTCAGTGGCCACTTTTGATCTCGGAGATGGTTTTCAGAGGATAAGATAACTGTACCGTACTCTGGTGACGTCATGCAGACAGATAACCTCGAACAGCTAGGCACACAACGTCGTGCGCGAGACGACTTTTACCAAACATCGCCTTCTCTATTTGACAAAATATTCGATTTTCCAGGGAGGAGAATTCGCTGTGCGATCGAATCCGCGATCTGATCACCTTGTGCCCGTCGCCCGAGTGGGTCGGACTTCGTGACAAGGTAAGGTAGTGTGGTGCGTGGTGCGCCGAGTGCATCTAACGAGGCGACCTTTCCCAAGCGCACACCATCTACAGGTGGCACGTGCGGAAGCGGCAGCGACTGACGCCTGCTCGCTCAACTCGACGGGCAGCTCGGCGCGCGCGAGCAGCGACAGCTGCGAGTCGAGTGAATCAAGTGAGGCCGACGTTTACTATTCCTCGTCCTGTCGAAAATGTGACAAGAATGCAAATTGTGTCGTGTGCCAAAAGCGACGTTTCCGAATACGAGATAGCGATACCCTGGGCACCTGATTGTGGGAGCTCAGGCACTTTAGTCTCGAAGATTAGTCGAAAGAGAGGATGTGATAACTGGAACGAGCGGTGATTCACGGCTTCAGACAGACTACCTCGAACATTTCGTTGTTTGGTGGTGTGCATAAGATCCGACGTTTCCTAAACGTCGCTTGACAAAATTTCGAATAGAATACAATTACTGATTTTTTCTGTTTTGCAGAGCAACCGGTGGATCTGCTACAGTAATCACGCCTTTCACTTTGCGATCCGCCGAGATCGAATACGGTACAAGTACGGTAGAGTGCCTTGATTTCCCCCGCCCAGCTAACGGCGTTTATCCCACCTCACTTTCGTATTGATTAAAATGATCAGTTTTATCACCGCTAAACCGATTCTAATATAGACTGACCGTATGTATATCATAGGCCTCGATTCGTAAATATGCCATGTATTCAATGTATAACCTGTGCAATTTGTATAGTACACATAACGATGTTTATCGATTGATTACCGTATTATTACATGTGCTCTAATGCCACCCGCCTCAAGACCACCAGTGATACTAACAACGGATTGTTTATTATGTCGAGTGACCTACCGTTGTTGTGAGTAATGTAACCTACCAAAACTTTGCTATGTATGATTCGCCTCCGCTAATCTGTAATATCGTTTACCATGTGAGATTAAAAGAATTTGAATTTGAATTGCCATATGACATCATTAAAGAAGTATTGTATCAAAGAAAGAGATCATCACTGGTGTTAAACCTTAAAAAGTGCTCCTCGAATGAAGTCCATTAAGGTCCTTCGAGTATGTCGCAATGAGGGCGCATGCTAATTTTGAAAAGACTGGGAAGCTTCCGGGAGGAAGTGAACAGAGAGGATTAAAGATAATTTTGGCGGACGTGCAGTTCAGAAGGGACTACGGTCGATAAAGAGACGGGAAAAAATAGTAATAAAAAAATGGCAAAATGAGAACAAGAAATGTCTCAGAGCCGGGCAGGGGGCCGCGAAAAAGCAAAAATCGTCGATAAAAGTCGTCGAAACTACCGTACTCGCACAACGTTTTCCAATTTTTCATGAAACTGAAAACTACCTTCATTCCTTTCAAATTTTAAGTTTACTGCTCATTATATTTATTTTTATCGATTTCTATAATGTAGCTATGTCGAGCGTCTCTATATTTATCACCTCGCAATCCTAGTTCACCGTGCAATCATCGCGTTATTGCTCGAGAACCCTGATCAACTTTAGATGGCGCGTTCCGAATCGGCCCGCGGCACGGAAACGACGCGATTCGTCGACCTCATCGTCGTGCGCGTCCGGCCTCGACTCAGACAGCAGCAACAGCTCCGAAGGTAAGCCATTTGTATCAATATTAGCCCGAAATTAACAAAGAAAATAATTAAAAATAACGCTGAATCAGCCGGTTCGTATTTATTTTTTGTGTTTCGCTGTTGAATTGTTTCGTAAATAATTTATTTTAGAAGCCAATCCCTCCAAGAAGACAAAGATGTCCGCGTCACCGCCGAGCAAGCGAATATCCTCACCCCTGTCGCGATTCCGAGGTTTGCCGAATTTTATGGCGGCACTTATTCTTACAATTTACTACTTTGAGCGCTCAGTCGTTGGTTTTGATAATAGATAGAGAAATGGCATTAAAGGGGTATGGCTCGTTCTAGTACAGCTGCTTTCTTGCGTGAAGATCTGATCAAGTCGGGCTAAATACTTTTGCCAAGGGTTTGCGATGCAATAATAATTTATTTAATCTTATTTTTAAATTCCAGATGATCTTCCTCTTTGATGCTGTGTCGTGACGACAGAAGGGAAAGAGAAGATAGAAGACGCGTTGATTGGTGAGAATTACATTCTTGCATTTTTGGGTATTGGAAGAGTGAGGGTGATGTTAGAAACCGCTATGCATATTCCTTATCAACCGGGGTTCAACAATTAACTGATAGAAGTTGTCAAATAGCTAATCAGTTTGAATCTTGTTTACTATGAAGATAATGTTTTTGAATTTGAATATAATTACAATCGTGACTTTATCTATTTTTTCATCACTTTATTTTCTCTCCATTCTCCTTTCATTTCGCACCATTTCGCCTGTCCCAGGCGGTCCAAGCGTCTCGTTTTTCAGTCGACCCACCATCGATCGATATCGATCCGCCCGCCTACCGTAATCCACGATGCTGTTCATGGCGGTTACGGTAGTGCTCGGCGTGCTCATGTACCTCTTCGTGCAGCGCGTCGTTGTCATGGTCAGTTTGCGGTATTCAATTATCGATCAGGGTTACGGTAGTTGTGTGTTGATCAAGTTATGCTGATTGCGAACTTATGGCAGTTATCTGATTAGAATTTAGCGCGAAACACAAACGTCGCCTGTTCACGATAGCCGGTGATTACGGTATTTTTGAAACCTTTGGGGATGCCGAAGTAGTCACTCCTCGTGTGATGATAAGGTACTGCAGAAACCCTTGGAAGTACGGTAGGGGTAAATAAGCCCAGTCCTCGATCAACCGGTCATACTGTATACCCGAAGGTGATTACGGTATTGCAGAAGCCGGTCGGGATCAAGGGCGTGGACGAGGCGATCGATCAACTGATCGAGCGACAGAAGGCGAAGAGTGAGAGGGAGGAAGCGAGGAAGAGAAGGAAGGCGGAGAGAAGCTGGGCAAGCACCACGCTCAGCGAGCACACCATGGTGAGGATTACGGTAGGCACACCATAAGTTGCCCGAAAATCGATACCGGTGCTTGACTAACGCTGTTGGCGCTGTGGAAGGGATGAGGGAGGTTTTGGTGATGCAGGAGGGTACGGAATGGGTTCGGTATCCGAGATTACGGTAATATTCTAATCCCGCTAATCGATAATTCCAGGAGATCATCGAATCGCTCGAGGCGACCACCTGCCCGAAAGAGAGGAGCGAGGTATTTTTATAAACATTTATTTTATTTTATTTTATTATTTTAATTAAAACCTCTAATAGAAATCCTAACGAAGGAAGTTTTGGGGAAAAGGGCTTATTTGTGTTCGAAAATGAGAATGGGTATCGCGGGGGAGTTGTGTTTCGTTGTTTAGATATGGGGCGAATGGCGAGCACTGTGCGATTCTATCGTGAGTAATGCTATACAAATAAAATATTATCTGGAGAAGGAGGGCCTCCGTAAAAGAATATCGAATAGTTCAAGTGTAATGAGGGTGGGCAACATGTGGGAATTGCGCTTCGTGGGTCGAGCATTATTGGAAGATCTTGCGATACGCAATCTTGTCCTTCATCAGTAGAGAAATCGCTTTTCTATGATATTGAATCAACATGCGATAGTTGTGTTTCGAGATGAGGATAAGGAAGGAATGATGAGCATGTTACAATGTACCTGACGATCATTGCATGTAAATATATTATTTGTATCTTTAACTGGTGATCGAATGTTAACCAGCAGGAAAGGTTATAGTAAAATAACACGCGAGATTCGAGCTACGTGGAAGGGATATGAGCAGGAAGTTCAGGGGCCGATTGTATTTACAGTGCTTCAGTACTATATTTATAATTTTTTCCTTGAGATATTTAATGGGAGAGCCGTGTTTCGTGAATTGGTTAAGACCCGATGGGTGATAAATTGGCAATGGATGTTTCGGTCTTTGGGTAACATAAACAGTCGAGTTGGTGCTACACTGAGTCTGTAAGAACAGACGGTCCAATGTTTTTCGATTATTCATGCCTCTACGGTTCAATCAAAAATTGATTGGTTTTGTTTGTTCCTGGGGAGGTACTAATTGTTTACTGTTCACCATCCTCCATTCAGGCGTGCTCGACGGCGACGCCGCTGCAGCAGATGACGTGCGGCAGCAGCTGGGCTACGGCGTCGAAGACTGCGTCAGTCTCGGCGGCCGGAGGTAGACTACTTGATCAACTATTCGGCTAAAACTTGCTTTTTTGTGTGAAAATCTACTCTCAGATCAGTCAATTTTAGTTGCCTTATGCAACAGTAAAAATTCGGGAATTTACGCACAAAATGGCAAAATCTGCGTCGTTTATTAGATGTTATGCCGTGAATCGATTTAAATGCGGTCCGATTCCAGCCTCGACAGCAGTCTCGGCAGCCGGCGCGACGACCGCCCGATCGATGGGCAGCACGGCGGCCGGAGGAGGGAAGCGGGGAGAGACGCCGGTGAGGATTACGGTAGATCAGTTGTCGATTGAGGGTGCGGTTGATCGGTTGTTGATTGTATTCGATGCTGATACGCCGCTGATGTGAGGATTACGGTAGATCAGTTGTCGATTGAGGGTACGGTAGGTAGATATCGATTTTGGAAAACTGGTTTTTATTAACGACGCTCTAGAGATGAGATTGGAGAAAAACATAAATGCACGACTATGAGTTTTTGGTGAAGCGCGAATACGCAAGGCCTAGGTTTTGTTTAGAAATGGAATATTGATTAGCGCAAGGTGGATCATTATCAAAGGCGAAGCGTTTATTCTCGATAATGATTACTTGTTGAAGCACGAATTCGACCAGACCAAATCTTCTGAATAGATACTAATTACAGTAGACGACTATTGCCTCTCCCATTTTTTTTCTTATAAGGCGGGATTCAATCATCAATCGAAAATGTTTCGCATGCTGAGGTTAATATCTACCCATTGCAGCGCGAATTCACTTGTGACTAATGAAAAAAAAAATTTTTATCGATAGGAATTCAATCTAATATCGAAAATGTTTCATTCTCCCGAAATTATGCCCACCCATTGCAGCTCCAATTCTCCTTTGGCTAACGACCCTCTTGTAGTGCTTCCTTTAATTGATTTTTTTAAATTAAAGCAGAAAATCAGACCGCTATTGAAAATGTTTCGTACTCTCGTAATAATATCCATCCATTGCAGCTCGAATTCGACAAGACGTTCGACCCGAAGGAGGCGGTGGCGAGGAAGGAGCAGGAGGAGGGAGAGAAGAAGGGTTAGTTGGGGTTTCTGGTCACCCCCCAAGATGGGGAGGTGTTAAACTTGGTGGGGCGGGGCTAGATAGGGTTGGAGGAAATCTGAGCAGCGAAGGAAGGAAGGGCCAGAAGAAGAGTGATGGGATAAAAAAATACAATTGTTGTTTTAGCTCCAGAAATCTGGAGGAAGAGGGCTGTGGGTCATTGAAGTGAACCTGTGATAATTTCCCTACCCCATATCACGTGACTCACAAGATCCGTTGTTGTGTATTATTTTTTGCCAATGCAAACCTAAAGATATTGGAATACACCCACGTGTTCGCTCAAATGATTCGGACGAAGCGCAAAGTTAGCGGGTCTCGAATTGGCCAGAATCGACATTCCTTTAGAAGTTTCAGAACTAATGAAATCTCACCGCAAGTGCACATTGTAATTCTAGAATGCATCGGCGTACTCATTTACCGGGAAATGCTCTCCAATTATCGATTTTTCAAACGATTTATCGATCGGCGTTGCAGCCCATCGCCACCACCACAAGCACCACCACCGTCATCGATCGCGCGCGGAGGAGAAGAAGGAGGGAGGGGAGAGCAGGGAGAGGTGGGTGATGATATCAGTATGGTGAAACATGGTTGCTGCTGGGGCAAGAACCGCCCGAGGAGGGGGGGGGGG
>LS488480.1:0-14372 GCA_900490705.1 Pristionchus arcanus | reverse complement strand
GAAGGAGCAATACTCTTGCACTCTTGCAATAGTATTGCATCCCCTTCCCATCTCCCCTCCTCTCGCCTCCAAGAGAGGAAGAGGGTGCGGGAGTATTGCAGTTTTGCAATACTATTGCAAGAGTGCGAGAGTATTGCACCCTCTTCCCATCTCTCCCTCTCCCTTGCGAGAGTATTGCAGGGGCGGAGTCAGGGAGGGAAGGGCATGCAATACTATTGGTATTGAACTTGCAACCCTAGGGGGGGGGTGGAGAAGTAGAAGAGGGAGGGGAGCACAAGGAGAGGTGGTTTGTTGTTGTTGTGTTTCTAAGCGAAGGTTGATGTTCTATTAGGGCCATTCCGGATATCACAAAGATATAATGTGGGTGAAACGCAGTAGTTGTGGGGTGATATTATTTGTGTTGGTTTTTTAGTAGCTCTTTTGTAAGAGAGATCTCTTTTCATTAGTGAAATCCTGAACCCTGAAGGCCTGTTGTAGTGTGGATGAAACGTAGTAGTGCTTGGCGAATTGTTTGCCAGCAGCGAAGGATTAGGAAGGAGGGAAGAGCATGGAGAATGGCTGTTGGTCTTTTGCATGGAGTCAGAGACGTATTTGCGCAATCCCTTAAACGAGAAATATGCAGTGTGAGTGGAACGCAGTAGTGCTTGGTCGCTTTTGAGACGAGGGGAGTATTAATGTAGAACAGTGATGAGCACGGGGTCGGATATCGGACCATACCCCCGATTTTGAACCAGGGTTTGAAGCCTATAACCCCCGATTTCGATGGCAAAACCCGCGATTTTCAACAGTTTTCTTACCGAACCCCCGATTTTGTTCAATTGTCCGAGGATCGTGCTCATCACTGATGTAGAATGTTTGGTCCGGAAAATGGCTGCGCTAAATTGCATGAGAGAAAACCGGAGAAGAAAGTAGAGTGGGTGAAGCGCGAATGCGAAGGGCCAAGCGGGAGGGAAAGAAAGAATACGTCGAGTTTTTGATTGAGACACGCCATCACACTGAAATTAGAACGACCCGTAAGTTGCTGCTCATATAATGGGGGTGAAACAGAGTAGCGATTGGGTGTTTTTGTTAGGACCATGTGTGGAGGAGAAAGAGGGGGATTTAGAGAGGGTGCAGCACGGGTGTTACGGGGCGCGCGAAACTGAGAAAAAAGTGAAAGATAGGTATGGTGTTATGGTATAGTTTTGAAATGGTATAGTTTTGAAATTCGACTGATAAGGAAGACGCTTATTAGCTCAATCCTTAATAGGGAGAAGATGTAGCGTGAGTGAAACGTAGTCGTCGCTGGCCAAATTGTGTGCAGGGTTGCAAACTGAGAAGAAGGAGAGCGGGGAGAAGTCTAAATATTGGGATGATATTGGATTAGATGTTCAAGGAGAATCAAATCCCCTCCTGGCTGACTGGTTGTCTAGAGCCTCTGTGACAGCGATTTGCCGGGTGGGTGCAGTGGTGAAATTTCGTGCGGGCAAAGTTGTTTGCTCCTCAATCTGTTTCACGTATTGGATAGGAAAAGGGGGGGGGGGTGAAAGATCAATAAACAAGAGTTCAAATATCAGATTCCAGAGATCAAAGATCAACTCGTTGCAGATCGGAGGACTCGTCGGAGGAGGGCGATGAGGAGAGGAAGAGCAAGGGCGGACACCAGAAGAGGAGACACAAGCGCCATCGCAGCAAGGGTCAGTGGAAACTGAGAAAGATAAATTATGGGGGAAAAGGTGTGACAATAGTATGATACCGGCGCAAAAGCGATTTGGATATCTTGGAAATTGCTATAGAATGCGGCTAATTTAGCTCTAGGCAAAAGCGGCATCGCAGCTAGGGTTAGGATCGCAAAGTAGGGTAAATTTGTCCAAAAGTGCCTTAAAAATAGAGGGACAGTTGTCCTTTGGGAACGAGGGATTCATGGGAGATTTGGGTTACGAACGGTTTAGAACAGTGTTATTTTGGCCCTAAATGTGATCGCTCTGAGCTTTGAATTTAAAAAAAAACGAAAGTCAGGGACAAGAGCAAGGGTGAGCAACAAGCACTTGATGGGAGGTTATGGACAATGAATGATAAACATTCGACCATTGATTAGACGGTTTGAATAATGAGAAAGCAAGGGAGCGATGCCCGGAAGATTGGAGTATCGCAGACTGCGGATAAGTTCACTCAAGCTCGACTGCATGATTCTTGGATTGGTCGTTAGGCAAACATTAAAGGCACTTTTTTGCCTAATACGAAGTATTTGGGTGATAGTAGAGCCTGGGGTATTTGTGAATCAGGGAATATAGAAATTCATCCATTTTGTTGTAAACTCGATAGATCATCGCACTCTGTCTCAAACATAAACTATCTAATAAATTCTGGAATGGAGGATACCAGCGAGATTGAGGCACCTCAGATTAGATAATTGTCTATGCATTGCCCTAGAATTGATTCTGCGAGGTAGTGCTATCAAAAAAATCGTATTGAGGTTGAATTAGCGACCGAGCATGAAAATGGGTGCCCGGTGATTTGGTGATTCAGCGATGAGTGGTATTGGCCGGTTCTCTCTATGGATTAATGCGTAGCTGAACAATCTTTCCCAAAAAAATCCTATACTCATCCAAACAACATGTGAAAACGAATGTGGGATATTGCGTACGCACTTGGCGATTTAGCGGCGCACGAGTTTGCCATAAGTCCGGCTTCACTCTGCGCTGCAATCTTCGCGAGAGTCGCTTTTGAAAACTAAGAAATACAATTATTCAGAAGATGACAGTGCGTCTACTATCGTATTATGTCACTATTATGCCATCTCATTAATATTTGTAATGATTATTTAAATATTAATTATTTCCTATTCTGCAGACGCCGGCCCCGCTCCCCGCCTGGACACGCCGATTGCCGTGCCCGGCGAGACGCTGCCCGTGCCGGACGGCGTCGACGTCGAGATGAGAGGACCCGAGGCGATCAAGACGCCCTAGGCTCCGCCCCCTTCCTAGGCTTCGCCCCCTTTGAGGCTTTGAGCTTTAGTCCCCCACACTTTGATGCTGTGACGTCACTCGCTCTGTTTTTTCTCTGTAAATGTGCATAAAGATTGTGGGAAAAGGTGATTGTAATGTGGATGAAAGATCGGTTGAGGACCGGCGAAGGGTATCTGAAAGTGGGTGAAGAATGGAGAAGTTGTTGATTTTTCGTGTACGGTACCTATTGTTTATTTAATTTTGATTGATACTGCACAGCGTGTCAGCGAGAAAAAATCCTTTGTTCTCGGCGGCAAATCACTATTCATGGTCGCCCGAAGACAATATTTATATGAAATATGTGAAACCTATCCCGTATCTCAGTGATAAGACCAAATTTCCAAACTTTGATACTGATGGGTTTTATGTCTATGGAATAGAGTCTCGCTCTGTCATCAACGTTCTCGACAGCTAATTTTGAGTATCTTCTAAAAAAATTTAAAATTTGTTCATAGACATGGAAGTTTTCCCAATTGCACGTTCATGGGGACCCCCACACCCGCATTATTTTCGGAACCCTGGGTAGATTAGCTAACTCTACGTTAGAGCAGTTTTTCAACGATAGTGGTGTTTTTTCGAGTATTTTGATTTAGTAACTCTAATTATCAAATTACTCGAAAAAACCCCACTATCGTTGAAAAACTGCTCTAACGTAGAGTTAGCTAATCTACCCAGGGTTCCGAAAATAATGCGGGTGTGGGGGTCCCCATGAACGTGCAATTGGGAAAACTTCCATGTCTATGAACACTTTCTTAAACTTTTTTCGAAATTCAATTGTGGAATTCGAATATGTTTCGACGCAACAAATATAACAAATTCGATTTCACTCTTTAAAAATCAAAATTTATCGCTCTTCTCACTTTGCGCCGACCGCCCTCTCCCCTCAGGAAAAGGAGGAATAAGAGAGCGGAAAAAAGAGACAAGAATTGACGTTTGCCGCGATTTTCTCTCACTGACACGCTGTGTACTGTAGTCGTGATACCTCTGCTAAGTGAGCGTATTACTGTATGGGCTATTACTTATGGCACTTATACAATGGCTGAAACCGGAATGATTCATGTCAAAATTTGAATCTGCTGGTGCTTACCGCACATTGTTTATGTCTAAGAGATGCATCAGGATACTGGCGCGAAGTTTCTTGTCGTAGATAATACCGCATAATCATTCCAGAATGCTGGCGCGCACGACATCCCGGTACGGTTCCTATTTAGCGCGTAGGATTATCTTCCTTGGTCTTTCACTTTTCCTGTAGGATTGTGGTTTTTGTAGCCGTAATTCCCGTGAAACTATTTACTCGTTCCAGAATGCTGGCGCGCACGATATCCCGATGTGCGAGCGGCGGCCAGCTGGCTGCGGCCCGTGCCGCATCAACGGCCTCCATTGCACCGACGAGAGAAGGAGAAGGGGAAGTGGAGAGGAGAACGGGAGGAGGAAGGAAGGCGGAGGCGGTGGATGGAAAGGAGGTGAGAATGGGAAGGATTATTCGGCGAAATATTAAATTCGTGGGGAAGTTTACTATGCATGAGCATGTTTGCTCCAGGTAAGACAAATGAGGCAATGAGACGCAGGGAAGAATTCGGTTTCCGCAGATAACGAGGAAGAGAAGCTATCATCCATTCCAATGTCTTGTGTTCAGCGGTTGAATTACAAGAATTCCTTTTTTTTTGTTTTTTAGCAAGGAGTGTTTCTGTTTCAGAATAGCTGGTAGTTGGACAACGAGTGACAGAGGCAGTGTTTTGCCGGTAGCAACATGACCATGAGTAAAATAAGGTGGTTGAGGCTTTGAATAGTACGGGTAAAGGTGAAAGGTAAAGTTGCTTCCACAATCAAGGCTACAGTTGTCATGAGACAACCACGCCTGGTGGTGTATACAGGCAAGGCCGGGTACGGTAGTAAATAGTACGGGTGCTGAACGTTTAATTGCACGGATGCAGTACAATTAAACTATCGTATCTGACAGTGAATGTGAGGGCATCTAGGACTGAAAGAAGTGCACCGCCAATGATTGAACCAATCGTCTCGAATAATTTGGGAGATGGGTCAATGCATGTTTTCAGTTTCACAATTGTTATGAAATAGAGTGAGCGCTTGCCTAACTAATATGCCTTTGAGTTTGGATAGAATTACACAAATTTCTCGAATATTTCATGAGCTTGGCTCGGTGCTTTCGAGTAGCAGCGATGCTATGTAAGAAGGAAGAAACTGTCTGGTGCAATGGGCTCTTCATAACCGCTGAAGACTAATAATAAATCATTATATTTGTAATTCCAGGAATGGCGCCGCCGCTCGTCCCTGCGCACGCCGGTCCTGCAGCGAGACGAAGTGGTACGGTAGCTTTATTGATTGAGGGACGGGTACGGTAGCTGGTCAGATCGATCGCCAACTGATTTTATTGTATTTTGATTCATTATAACTTGAAAGTGTTGTTATTTGGCTACAGTACCACCTTCCCATCGACAACTGACTTGAATCCCTTCCTTCTCCAGGTCCCGGCGAAAGTGTACTTTGCGCCCGAGTGGCCGCTCGACCAGAAGGCCAGCGACGACGAGGGATGGCCGAACCCGATGAAGGGATACGGTAGGTCGACGGGGTATCGGTGGGATACGGTAGTTGAAGAATACGATTTCATTTAGACAAACTATAAGCGATTATAATTTCGGGTGTAATACATTTGATGTGGCTGCTGCACTATTGCGATCGTTCGTCTACGGATAACATTGTAGCGATGAAACGCTGATTACTGCTAGTAAAAGGACCGAATTACACCGAATATTGAATCTGCTAATATTCGGCTAATATAATCAAACAGTGAAACAATGATCCACTTTGATGGTGCAACGGCGATGAGGCGGAAATTTTGATTCGACTACTATCCTTTGTAGGAGTCCTTTCGGGTATCAAATATCGAGGAGATAGGGTAATAATGTCTCTACTGTAGTCGACATCTAATCAATAAAATCAATACTGTAGGCTTATTGAAAGTGAGATTGCTGTAGGATATTGTACCCATCCATTTTCATTGATTTTCGTTCCAGGCATGACGCCGGAGAAGTGGGAGCACTACAACAAGGTGGTTTGGCCGCCCGGCTACGTCGTCCCCGAGACCGGCCTGCCCAAGCCCAGAGAGGTCAGATTTGTGACTAGCGACTTTTAGGAGATTGCAGAAAAAAAGAACACCATAATGTGGCACACAGTCTATTTACGTGTAGAGTTGTCCACGAATGAATTGAGCATTCAGTTTATCGTTATCATATGAGACAATGTTGAAACACGAGTGGTCCTTCACTATTTGTGATTGTTCTGTGCAATGGCTGGCGAACTGATGATAGTGCTCTCAAAAATAGATATAAATGATGGCAACAGAAAGATAACAAAATGGTGAAGGTTTATTTGTGCTTCACCATTGTCTGAAAGGGTGACCATGAATAATGAGCTCAATTCAGTAGCGTCCCTCATTTTGAAAATTATAATCTACATCGCAGATAATTTCTGTGTATTTATTTCACAAGCTAGACCATCGCCGTGGGCTAGATGTTAGTGCCCGTTCGGGGGAACCTCAAGGTGGTTTGACGCCTCAACGCCCTTGCATAGTGCGATGATGTGATGCGTCTCCAATATTTTCTTTTTTCCTTGACCATATAAATTATTCATTCTCTGTATGGGCATACTGTTGCCTACACTATCCATAACTACCGTAAAATCTCAGAAGTTCCACTGCCGTCGGTCGATCAATACTTAATTTTGCGGAACCTTGTTAGCCGTATAATCGTCTTACCGTTTTTCTAGTGCAAATTTTAACTGGCGATTTTCAGTAAAATGCAGAACGGGGCGCACCACAACCATCCATTGCAGGTGTTCCACTGCCGTCAGTCGATCCACTTCTCGCCCAAGCGGGCGTGGTACGCGTGCCAGCTGGTGTGGCGAATGAACGTCGACGAGGCCCTCGTGCAGCTGGACCTCCAGCAGACCAAGGTACTGTGCAATTTTTGACTGGCGATGTTTGGTAAAAGGCGGAATCACACCTTTCCGGGCTTTCCGGGGACAATGGTGCGGTAGGCTGGGAGGTACGGTGAGATTAGTCACTATATCCAGTATAATCAAGACACTCATCAGTTTTCATTCTGCACATGATATTTTCCTAGGTTTGTGAAGCACCAACCCGCCTGTAATGCAAGTAAAAGACAATCCGGGGATTCCTCGACATTTTGTGTTTCAAATGGTGTCGTTAATATGGAAGGATCGCCTATTACAGTGCACAGTCCGCCAGAGAGGGGGACCCCCTTTGTTCTCCGAGGCAAATCACTTTCCATGGTCGCCGAGATACAATAATTTTATAATAACTGTGAAACATATCCCATAACTCGCTGATAAGGCCGAAATATGATAATTTGATTTCACAGGGTTTCATATCTGGACAATGTGTAATGCGTGGTATAAATTTCGTATTAATCAGCCAAATTTTAATTTTTTAACAATTTGTTTTAGCAATGTCATTTTCACCGCACCGTTTCCAGGAGCTCGTTAATGTAAACCCCCACACCCGCATTATTTTTGGAATCCTGAGAAGAAGAACTAAAATTCATCACACTCGGATTTTTAACGATAGTGGACATTTTTCGAGAAAAATGCATTATTCACATTATTTCTTAAATTTCTCGAAAAAAGTCCACTATCGTTAAAAATCCGAGTGCGAAGAATTTTCGATAATGTTCTCAGGATTCCGAAAATAATGCGGGTGTAGGGGTTTACATTAACGTGCTCTTGGAAACGGTGTTGTGTCGATGAACAACTTTTTTCCAAATTTAAAAAAATTTTTGTATAGTTCGAATATGTTTCACTGAAACAGTTTATGCCAGATCGCCAATTTTCTCTAAAAACGTCCAATTTCACACCAGTTCCCCTCTCATTCTTGAACAATCGACCGTGCAGATCAGTCGAGATGGGCGAGAATGAGAGGAACGTGAAAGAGAGACAAGCATTGGCCTCGGACGCGATAATTGGATTATCTCCCCTCTCTGACGGGCTGTGCAGTGCGAGCGATCTCTTCGTTTTAAAAAAATAATTATAAAAATTGTTTGTCAATCCCAGGCCGAGCTCGCCGATGAATATTTTAAATGTACTTAATATTTGCAAATACAAAATAAATAAATAAGTATGCATATTCTCAGGCCACGGGCATGCTCGCAGAAGTTCTTCGTGAGGCGAAAACGCGCGCCACCGACGAATTCCACATCGATCAGGCGTCGCGGATGCATGTGGCCGAGGCATTTCCCATCCAGAGCAATATCATCAAGGGTACGGTAAACTGGGGATGCGCAGGGATCAACAACTGATTATTTTTGCTGAATTATGACCGAAACTAATTATTTTTCGCTTATGAATTGTCCAGCAGATTTTGCGTTTCAGCGTGCATCCTTCAATCTAAGTGTACTTTTTCAATTCCAGTACAAGGGTTGTTTTTTTGTTCGTATAAAAATCCGACTTGTCTTTTGTGTTTCATCGTTGGATGATAAAACCGATTTTACTATAAGGCCAGTAGGATGTCGTTTCTTTTTAGGAAAAAAACAACTAACTTCTATAACCACTCCGTACTCTACCGTACCCTTCACAAATCTGTTCAGGAGCCATTATCGATTGACTATACCTACCGTAATCCTCCCTCTTCCGTTCAGGAGCCCGTCGTCACGCGCACGAGGACTGGCACGAGATCCGCTACCGCTACATCCATCTGTACGTGCGACTCGAGGAGGGCGAGGGACCGGGATATAAGGTACGGTAACGGGGGTGCTGTAGGATTTCTGTGGATTGGATACTGTTGGGAATTACAGTAGTAGGAGAGGTCCGGGTTACGAAGTAGATATAGTGATCGAAAACCGGAATATTTTTAAATGTTTGTGAGATTTTCGGAAGGGCTCTCACAGCATTGATATTTCC
This sequence comes from Pristionchus arcanus, assembly GCA_900490705.1. Lineage (NCBI taxonomy): Eukaryota > Metazoa > Nematoda > Chromadorea > Rhabditida > Neodiplogasteridae > Pristionchus > Pristionchus arcanus. The sequence goes on along the minus strand of LS488480.1, from coordinate 5,451 downwards.
AATTAGTCATTGAAATGATATGCCAGTGAAGCACAAATGATTCGGCTCGAGTTTGTAACCAATTCATATCTCGCCCTAGACCAAGTTTGACCTGGAACGAATATTGTTTCGTCTATCACTAGCTCGTTATCCTCGACCAGTGAAACATGGCTGGTGCAGTTCAAATATCGAGTTTTATGTGTACTCCTTATATCTGGATAGAGTAACCCGTCCCTGTGTCAGGGCCTAACTAACGTAGAATGGAATGCCTAATCCCTGATCAGAGCGATTTCGCGATACCTGATAAATTCTGATAATTGATATTGATTTCAGGGTCGCGTGAAGCCCCGGGACGGCTGGGACAAGATGGAGGAGTACTACAAGTACCTGCGATCGAGGCAGATCAAGCACTCGATCGGATAGGAAGATTATCGATCGATTAGAAGATCCACCGCAATGATTTGATTGAAGATATTGATTAGCCTCTGTTGTTAGCTCATTGTTTACTGTTATTGATTGCTTTGATGAAACGGTATGAAGATGTTTTTAAGAAGTTTGTTGTCGTCTTGAATCTCAAGGTTTTTCACCGATTTACCGGAGTGAAAGTCGAGCAATTTTTAAAAAAATACTGCAGGAAAGTGCGCTCAAGCGAATAAGAAGTGACACGCTTGACCAGCGTTGCGGTCGCGCGTCGCGGTCTTCCCAGCGACTGATCTCTTGATCTGTTGAGTTCGCCGTCTCGGTAGATCATAGGGTGGCGAAAGTGGCACATCGAGGCGCCGGTTTTACAACCTCGCTCGAGCTGACCTCGGGTCGTCGGGTACCCGAAAATTTCGAGCCGAAAACGAGCCGGCGTTTTTCTCAGCTCGGAATGGACCAAATGAGTTGCGGCTTTCACCATTCGAATCAGCACATCAGTGGCTGTCGAATGCGCTATCATTTGAAATTAATAATTGAGTTTGAACAATTTTCCATTTGAAGCGCTAGAGGAAGGGAGAGTGAGGGGGAGAGAGGGAGAAGGGAAGCGCTTCCCATCTCTGCACTCTCTTCTCTCCCCATGCTCTCTCGCCTATCCCCAACCACTTCCTCCCTCCCCCTCCCTCTCCATTCCTCTAGCGCCCCAAATCGCAATTTGTTCAAACTCAACTATATCTTTCAAATGATAGTGCATTCGACAGCCACTGATGTGCTGATTCGAATAGTGAAAACCGCATCTCATTTGGTCAATTCCGAGCTGAGAAAAACGCCGGCTCGTTTTCGGCTCGAAATAAAACGGCACACCCGACACAGGGGTCGTAAAACCGGCACAACCGAGAGAGGTCGTAAACAAGCTCGAGTACCCGTGTGCCAATTTCGCCACCCTAGTAGATCAGTGCTCCCCGTACCGCCGTATGCCGCGCCTCTCCCCGCTGTATCGATCGTCTGCCCTGCCCCTCTTCCCTTCTTCCTTTCTCTACTCGCACGTTTATCGGACCACTTCTCCTCTTTTGTCATCGTTTGCTTGTGTGGAGTGCGTGTGCTTGTCGCCGCTGCTATTTTCCTTGCCCTTTACCCTTCTAGAATCATCCATTTGTTTGGTTTTTCGTTGCTAAGGCTGCCTACTAGTTGCGCATACCATTTCTAAGCTCTCATCACGCTAATTTCGTCGCGTTTTGATGAGAAAAGCCCCCGCGCCCGCCCGAACTTTCCACGCTGTTCCGGGAGGATACGCACGCGTGCCACGACGATCGTTGCTTCAAGTTCGCTAGATAGTAGCCTCTCTTTACCGTGTTTTCGCTCGTTGTATCGAGAAGGCCTTATCGTGAGAGAAGGGAAGAGCTGCGGAAGTGTGAGAAGCTTCAGAGTGAAAAAGGCTAACTAGAACCAAATTGCTACTACTTTCGTATGTTCCGGTTGAAAAGCTAGGTATTTTCGCTTGTATCGTGCGTTTTTCCAAGCCGTTGTGTACCGAGGAAGCGTCATTGTGAGAGAAGGGAAGAGCGGTAGAGGAGTGAGAGGCTTTTTGTTTCGATTGCTTGCCTTATTTCCGTACGAAGCTTTCGGCACCTTTTCCCACTGGGCCACGTGGAACCGATTTCGATCGCTTTCCGTGATCGCGTACCCTGTGTTTCTCAGTTTCACGTCAAGGAGGAACGCTTTGTGAGACCGAACTAGGTTGTGCGCCCGCGCATTCTGAGTTGCAGCTGCGCCAGAAATTCTCAACGTTCGATCATTGTGTGTGTTGTTCATTCTTGTCCCTGTACCCTCTTCCCTCGTGCGTTTCCGTTGTTCCCCATTCCCCTTCGTGCACTCATTTATCCCCTTTACAGGCCGCGCCAGCCGACGACGAGTCGAGGGCCCGCTCGGGGAAGGACGACGTCATCTTCGCAAGGTGTGTTTGACAAGCATTCTGATCTACGGATCGTCGTCTTACTTCGATTAGTGAATACCGCTAACGTTATTTGTGACTGGCAATATGACATATTGTTAGATAACGAGACGACGATTTGATCACTAGATTACGACTTTTGTCTTCTTAAGCGCTCATCCATTAGACCGATCACGCTGCCAGTTTTGTGTTTCATGGTGTACAATATTTACTGTGGTTGCATTGCAGGCCGCCTCGCCCTCGCTCCCGTCCCGCAGCCTCGAGAAGTAGCCTCTAGTAGTAGTAGAGGGCGTGGCCTCCTCGGCTGCGTCCGCTGGGCAGGGGCGTTGGCGTGCCCCATAGATGGTCGGTAAGCTAGTCTGCCGGCCGTCGCCGGGGTCGATCCGAGGCTGGTCCCCGGAGGCAAATTGACGCCCGTCCACTGCTTTGACGGACGGCCCGGGTATCTGCTCGGGTTTGTCTTAGTCTCTCCATCTTGGCCTGTAGGGGAGCCTCATCCCCTGCGATCAAAAACAGCGTCATGGCACCCGCCTAATTTGGCGGGCATTTTGCGTGATCAAACTAGATACAAACTGCAAGTGGTCAAAGGGTTGTTTACCTCTTCCCTGATTGGCCCACGGGTTCCTTCCCTTGATCTACTGTCCCTTCCCTTCCCTTCCCTCCTCCCTTCCCTTCCCTCACCTCTCTTCCCTGGGCCTCGGACCCTTCCTCCCCTACTTCTACCCCTCGTCCCTTGACTCATCTTCCCTTCCTCGGCTACCAGTGCCCTCCCATCCATGCGATCCTCACGTCCACTCCCCTTCCCTCACTATGCCCACATCGTTCCTTCCGTCCGTTCCTTAGTCTTCCTTCTCCTGTTTCCCTTCCATTCTCTCCTTTCCCATCGAACTAAGTCTACCGACTTCCCGTCTACTCCCTTAGTCATTCGTTGATTCGAATTCGAATGACAAGCGAGTTGGTGGGAAGGAAGACTAGCTTCCTTGGTAAGTATCCCTCCCCATTCTCCTCTAGTCCCCTTCCCCGGTTGAAAGCCCACTCCTCCGTCTCTTCTTCTAGTAGCCTCGTCATCGTCGATGCACAGGTGAGTCTGGAATTTACGGTCGCTACTAGAGTTTCGAAAACAGTTGAACAACCAGTTGCTTAGTAGGCAAATTAGATACTCTTTTATAGATACGCAACGGTTATAGATACGCAACGGTTGTTTGATTGTTTTCGGTACTCTATTGGCAACCGATTCAGGCAATGCCTAATCAATACATTACAGGTGGCTGCCTCCCTTCGTCCTCCTTCGACGGGACGTCGTCTCTTCTTGTAGAGTGAGGAGCGTCCTTTCCACAGCTAAGTTTGTAGCGTATGACGGTTGGTAAATTTCAACAATGCAGGAGCGTCCCCGTTCCTGCCTGCTCGTGCCCTCTTCCTCCGCCCCACTGCCTCCCCCCCCCTCTTCCCTCGACGTGGAGCCGCCGCCTTTCCAGAGCTAAGTTGATGAGCAGTTGTCGGTTAGCTAATGTGAGCAATACAGGAGCTGCTCCATCGCCACTGCGAGTCGCCATCTCTTCATTTCACACACTCTCTCACCACTCGATCGGTCGAAAGAGTGGGTGAAATGAAGAGACGGCGACTCGTATATTGCGCACTCTACTCGCGGCCATTCGTCGACCGTCTTCCACTGCACGTGCCCTCTCCCTTCCTGCAGCTCCTCCCTGTGCCCCTGCCCTCGTCCACAGCTCCTGCCTTCTCGTGTCCTCTCCCTTCCTGCAGCTCCTCCCTCTCGCCGTCGGCTGCTGTGGAGAAAAGATGAGTTACAGTTTCGACTCGTGCTCTAGGATTACGGTAGTTGTGTTGACAAATCGACCTGGGCCTCTGCTCGTTTTGCATGATCTGTCGAGTGTCTGATCAATTTTAAATAAAAAGAGTAGCATGACGATTTGTCAACACTTTTGGGCCTGAAATTGAGGTTACGATAGGTAGTGATGTTGTGACCTGAAATTAATCTATACTTTGCAGATTATCAACACGCCATGCTCCCGGACACGCTACCGGGGATTAGACTGTTCCCTTACGGTCTTTCTTTGTCTTTACTTTGGCCAGTCGAAACGACACGGCTTCTCGTATCTCGGCTTCTCCTATTAGGTGTTCGTCTTACAATGTGCTAGGAGCCAGGGAACCGCAAGAGTTCCTCTTTGATTCCTGTTTATGAGCCCCGTTTTATCCTCTTCTCTTCATGCTTTTTGGCCCCAGAAACGAGCACGTTATCCTGTAGAGCTCAAATATTCCTCCCCAAAGGTTTTTGTCGATCGGCGGCATGCTGTTTCCTAGTCGTTTGTTCAAAGTGGCCTAACAATGTGATGTGCATAGGTCGGAGGATACCCGAAACCTTGCAACCGTAATTGCTTACCATATCTGGGGTTACATAAATATCTGGGTTGCCCCTGGTCAACCAGCAGGGGTGTTAATTCAGACCTCCTATTTTACTATAGAGGGGCAGGATGACAGGAGAAGGCAGTTTGTCCTGCAATTCTCCCCGACTAGTCATGCCATTAGAATCTCGAATAACGAATGGCTATGAGAAGACGGTGAGGCTAGCGGAGGACTTGCTCATTTGAACGGAGGTTTAGGTAGAGGTTATAGAGGCCTACAGGGTAGTTGGGGACCATGTAGCTAAACCATGGGATAGGCACCACTAGCCAATGTCAATGGTCAATGTCAATAGTCAATAGGTGGAGGATATTAGGACAAGGGAGACAGGCTTGCGGCGTCAAGGGGGTGAGGGGCACCACGAGGGCAGGGACCACACCGCGTATAACGACAACGACTACAACGACGAACAAGGATCAATCAATCAAGGAAGCACATGACAGTGCAACCGCGAGCCTGCCGAGAAGAATAGTAGAAGTAACGACTAAGGGAATCTCTTCGACGTGGCATCCGTGTGGGGCTGCATTTCTTTCGCAGGGGACGGAAGAGTGACGAGGAAGCTCTGCAAATCATGAATTTAGATACCGTAATCAATCGACAACCTAGATTCAAACTTTATTAGGCACAATTCAAAATTTGGGCATAGCCTTCGGCGGACCTATTGAAAAACGCCGCTGAAATAATGC
>LS488479.1:0-10206 GCA_900490705.1 Pristionchus arcanus | reverse complement strand
TCATACCATATATTCCAAAAAAAAGGCTACGGACCACTGTGGGTCCAACTCCTACAATACCGTTCAAACAGCATCGCATGCATCATGAAGATTGCATGATATCGATTCTGGGAGGCAGATTGCCTGAAATGATACGCTTTCTATAAGCGTTTTAATTTCACTTTTAGTTCACAATTATCGATTGATTTTTATCGTCTCTTCATCTCAGTGCATTTCAGCTTCTAGTTAGTAGTTCATTCTCGGCAATAATGGATTCAATTGATATTCAAGTTGAAGTAAGTCTATTTTGCCCTGAATTCACAGCACTGATCGCATTACAGTCTTCCTCGCAAAAAGAGTATACGCGTCTATTGACGCGGATTATGAACGATGTTAAAAAATTGAATGAAACGGGAATCGGCAGAATGGTAACGATCGGAATTGAAGTGCCGAGAGGAAGAGAGGCACCTAAGTTGGTAGCGCACGGTGACTCTGAGATGATTCACGCAGTTGCCATCAGTGATATCAAGGATAATATGAGAATCACAAAGATTCAATCGAAGGTACAACATGACAATAAGGGAATAATCACAGCTAATTATAGACTGCGACTCTTCCGCTAATCGATGCGTCTAGTCTTGGAGATACTACTGATGAGATGGAGCAATTGAGGGGCATGGTGGATATTCTAGAAGTAGAGCTGCGGCCCCGGAAGAAGTTTTACTTCAAACAAGTGGCTCCGGAGTTCTGGGAGGAGGGTGTGCCCTACAAGAGTGTCTACTCCAATGGTGAGAACTAGGGGAATACAACTCTCCCTAGGTAAAACACAAGGGTGGAATCTCCAATCCGTTTACAGAGGTACGGCCCCACATTGGGACGATCATTCGGAATTACCTCGAATTCTCCAACAAAAGAATGGACGCGATTCAGAAGGGAGAAGATGTAGAAAAGTACGATAGATCAATTGTGGCCCGGGTTAGTAAGACATATCTCGAAAATAGGTCAATTGATAATTTAACAGAACACTGCTGAGAATCAGCTGAGCAAGGTTCAGAGAGTAGCCAAGGAAGAGAGGGTGAGTCAATAGTTGTGTACATCTCTCTATCACACATACTATGCATAATGAAGAACATGGATAAATTATATCTCAGGAGAAGAAGAGACTAGAGAAGAGGAGAGGAGATGGAGGAGAGGCATTGAGAGAGGGGGAAGAGGGAGGAGAGGGAGTGCGAGATGAGGAAGAGGGTGGAAAGAATAGGATGACTGACGGAGTCAGAGGGGAGATTGTGGGAGAAGTGCAACGGATGGAGGAAGAGGATGAGGTGGAATTCGTGCAAGCAGAGAAGGAAGTAGAGAAGAAGGTAGAAAAGGAAATGATACTATAGCCACAAATATGCAACTGAGACACATATTTTTGACTATTCATTCTGAAGGAGCATGGAAAAAACATCCAACATAGGATACATTTTCAGACGACAGTGAACAGACGGGTCCCTCCCCCTGGCTTCCGAGTGGCTGCTCAGAAAGAGGTGACATTCAGATTTCGGAAACATAAAATGCGCAATGAATCATTTTATCGAAATGTATTATAGCTCACGAATCATTCAACGATTCGTTCCCCTTCTCTGTCTCGACCAAGTGCAGTAGCTGGAACAATCCCCTCTCAAAGGGTGAGATGGGGCCCACGAGGGAGGGAAAGATAGATCTCAACTATCCTCTACTTACCATAACCAACCTGGATCTATTCTGAAATCGTACACTTTTTAAAGCGAAGAGCCGAAAACAAAATTATTGCAATGTACAGAAACCTCTCACGTCGATCCCTCCTTCCGCGAAGCGATTCAAATGTGAGAAAAACGGACACGAGGAAATGAGAGAAAAAGAGGAGGAGAGGGCGAAAGCAGTAGTGTATCAGAATGAGAATGCGAGAGCAGCTCCTGCCCGGCCGAAGGTATCAACGAGGAAGAAAAGTTCTGAGTAACAAATATTCTATAATTATTTTTAGATTCGCGGACCTGCGAAACCTGCCACACCTCCCATCAGAGTAAGACTGGAGAAGGTTTGAAACAATGATACCACGGGTACGACAGGGGAATAATTTCAGGATGGTCAAACCAAGTACTACGCAACGTGCCACGAGGAGACCTCAGTTGAGGGACTATTGACAAGTGTGGGCATGTACCAGAAGGACGTGGTGGTTCTCCACGATGGAAATAGAATCGGACACAAGGCTATACTGCGATGTGTTCCCTCCGTCTCGGAATGTGAAAGAGAGAAGATTCCCGTAATTCTTGAAATTTGTTAGAGTAGATAAGTTGCGGTCCATTTCATCACCTTTGTTTCAACGTAAATTGATAAAAATGTCAGCCTACGTTGAATATAAAAAGAGCAAAAGATAAAAACACGAAAAGGGAATCGAACTCGTGGTGACCGGGTAAAAACATCAAACGTTAACCACTACACTAAGATGGACATGAGGGATCAACTCGAGAAAGCACTCTCGTGGTTGGAGAGAGAGAGGTAGCGCAGACCGTGACAAGACCCACAGTGGTCCGTAGACAGACCCACTGTGGTCGTCAATCAGACCAACAATGGTCCTTACAGATGGAAAGTTCTAGAACCTAAAATAGCAAGACAGTGAAAATCCCGTACTAAGAATACCGAAATATCGATTTATACTTCTTTTCGTTTAATGTGATTGTTTTTACAACAGAACAGTTTCAGGATGAGTCGCAAATACGCTAGCAAGCTAAACCTAGGAGGTCTGGCCGAGTGCTCTATCACTCGTTCCCCTTCGAGATCACCTTCTCGGTCTAGAGTCGCAGTTCGCCATAAGAAGAAGAAAGAGCAGCCAGTGCTGCAGGAAGACAATATAATGGACATGTAAGATTACTTAGAAGAATAGTGAACGAATAGCTCTAATAGTCCTCTCCGTAACATGTTATCTCTCGCTTGTTAGACAGAGGGAGAGAACACCTTTATTCCATACCAGGGCTCCTGATCTACCTCCTCTTTCCCAATCAGAGATTCTTGAGAGATATGTCAGTAACCTGAGAGATGAATACGTACCGCGAACAATCAACAACGGTGAGAAAAGAATAACTGATAGGAACGCTCTACTTAAAAATTGTAGATGTCAAGTACATTCTCCTCCCTGAGCTCAATCAGGAAACGGGTGATCTGATTCGAGACATACGGAAGCTCTCATACCAAGCTGTCAATATTGGTGGGGAGCGATAACATAATTGACCAAAGACACATGTCGCATTTAGATGGATCGGTCTATCGTTGCACATGCAACAAGGCCCTCTCTGCAGTGTTGGATGTTAGTTTACTGATAATTAACTATATGAAGGAAAGAGATCTCGAAGTACTGTTCGAAAGTAAAAGAATAAATCTCACAAAGACCAACAGTGGTCCGTAGAGATAAAAAGGGGAAAGTATTTAGATGAAGCTATTCTCATCAAGACCCATTATGGCCCGTACAGAGACCCACTATGGGTAAAGAGAAGAAGATAAAGATACATCATGATTTCCAGTCTCTATGCGATCGAACCGAACACCATGTGGATCAGTTGATAGAGGACGAATGTGTACATGCCATGGCTGTTAGAGAAGGAGGATATGATCAAAGACACGGTATTCAAATGATCACTCCCCTCCCCCCTTCACATCTATAGATATAATTAGTCAAATACTGATTTGGCAGTTACGTTCAGATAGCACAGAACATAGTAATGTCAGCTAAACTGGGATGGATAAATTACGAATGGTTTTGAGTGAGGTTTAAGGTACACATTATATATATGGAGCAATAACTCCAATTGGAGACAAACCTCGTTTGTTCGTGACATTCCCCGATGGATCCCCACCTGGAGTAGTTCGAGCTACATCAGCCAAAGTGGTCTGCTTACTCTGTCATAAAGAGACATGCGTACATGTCAGGTTAGAAATACATAGAGAACGCATATAATATAATCCTAAAGCGAGATAAGCGGCTCTCCATATCTTGATCGCACTAATGATGACGATACGGTAGATGAGGAGAGGATACAGTGGAGAACGGAAACTAGTAGGGTTTGCAACCACAATGAGCCGATTCACAGTAGGGAAAAAGGTGAAAAGAATGATATCAATGAAAGGAAGCAAATGGTTATTTTTTCAGAAACTATGGTTGCTGATGAGAAAGGGATATTGCGGAAGGAATTGGTCATTGTAGAGAAGTCGATATGCTGCAAACACATCGTTACTCTCATTCCCGTATTCTGTCTAACAGAAGGAATGCTATTCGAGCTCCCTCTCTTGCAATTCTATGAGTCTCTTCTTGCGATGAATGGAACCACACTCTCGGGTACCTTTTTTATAAATAAAAAGGAAACGCTATAAGAATACCCATCTAGGATATTGGAGAGCTCTCAATGATTATGCTAAGAGAGTTAATCGATCCTCTGATGACCTGGTTTCCCTATCCTCTCTCTCTCGGGCATGGAATTGTTACCTGATAGAACTGGAAATACCAAAGAACAAGTAAGACCTCATCAAACCAAAATACCAAATACAGAGGGGAGGAGGGACGGAAGATATGGATGTAAAAAATTGAGGTTCGGATGCGAACAGTGTGGCCAATTCCCAACTGCATTAGTCTTCGATGGCCTCCAGATGGGAATTCGAACAAGCATCGCAAATGAACATTTGCTCACTCGAGGAAAATATGTAAGTAAGACAACAACAGAAAACAAAGATATATGTAGATAACGCACTGATGTTATCACACGAACATTATAGACCTTCCCGGATTTTCCTCTACCCTATCTCGGAAAGATGCATCAAAGGAAGGCCATGCTATTGTTCGTTAAGGGAAAGGGAGATCAGCCAAAAGTAGTCTGGCCCGACCCCGTTCGAGATTTACTCAACGAAGCAATAGATGACCAAAAGAAAGTGAAGGAAGAATATAAGGAAATTCTACGAATGTTGTTCGCAAACAGCCCTCTCCCACTACTCTTCCAGGTCAAAAGCCTCACCCCTTCTCACGCCTATATTGTTTTATTCAGGCTGGGACCACTGGGGACAGAAGGAAGCTGCTTGATAGATTGATTACCGGATCTCTGGTCTGGTCAAAGGAGGAAATCGATCTCCAGAGATCATTCCCTACAATCTACCGTAGTATTCGACCCCTCATTACCAGTGATGGTTGTCCTGAGGGAGTCAGGAATGTGATCGATTATGTGAGGAAAGAGAGTGATGGATTGCTGAAGACGTATCCTCACGTCGAGGAATACTATGGTCCCGCTACAGAGAGCAATCTCGAGTGTTTCCCCCTTTGGAATCTCGAACGAGGAGTGACAAGATATGCAAAGGATTTCAATAGAGATGAGGAACAGCTAGAGTGTGCGGAGAAAGTTGTGGGTCAGTCGTTTGAAAAGTGCTAAGGTTCCCCGACTGATGATCAGACAAAATGAGAGAAGCGTGAAATAGTTACTATAAACGAGACACCATCAGAATATGTGATCACTGAACATTTCAAGAACATGTAACAACAAATAAATGATTATATCTATGATTCTAGGAGCGAAGAAGAAGCTCAGTCCTGGTCTGATGCTGGTCATGTGCACCCATCGAAGACCTTATGGATACCGGATACTTAAGACTCCTGAGTCAGTCAAGGATGTCTTCGAAATTCTCCTGACTCGCCTCGGATCACACCTGCCCTCCTACATCATCTACGACAATGCATGCCGATTGGCAGTGTACACACTAGCTAGGGAACCTAATCGATTCGCGAACGTCCGATTTCTAGTTGATCGATTTCATTCTGACAATCACAAAAGTTGTTCCCATTCCCTCCGACTTAGATCATATCAATCTGATCCCGCGATGGCATCTCTCAATTCACAAAGCTGTGAACAAACCAATGCTATTCTCCGTCACCTAGGGAACTCACTGCCATACATGACTCTATTTCGCTATATGAAGACGATTAAACTATCTCTTACTAGAAACTAGACGTCGTATTAGTCCGATTCAAATAATAAGACTGTCTGGAATTGTATCTCAATATGTAATAACGCCAATAAAGATTCTAGACGAGGTAAAAGGATAATAATGACATATAGCAGGGAGAATACGAAATAAATACACTCTGCACCGCTATATTAAAACAATTGAATTGTCACTATCGAGAAACTACGGGTCTCCAGTACTGGCCAGTATTAATTATTGCCCGGATTTTTTCATTACAACAAATGATAAATATGATTTCAATTATTTCCAGCAGGTCAGAAAGCGTGAGTAAATGTAAAAAACCCGAGAAAGCATAAAAATTAAAATAAAAATCAAAAAAGGAGAGGGGAGGACGGAAAATAATTATTACATAATAATATAGCGCTACGATCACGACGCGGACGGTAAATATCAATCAATTGGACGAAATATAGGCCCACTGTGGCCCCAAGACAGACCCACAGTGGCCCTAAACCAAAACCCACAGTGGTCCGAGCCAAGACCAACAGTGGGTCCTCCATTTCAAACGAGAACATTAGTGAATCTTTTTAGAGCTTTTTAATACAGTTATTGTTTTAATTCGCGGTTTTCAACAATGTTCTGACACAAAGAGTAGTGAAAATATCTCGGCAATATCGTGCATTGCAATGTCGTGTAACATAGTTAGTATTTTTGTATTTACCATGTGCTCAAAGCAAATTCAAATCGACCTCTCAGATACAAAAATATTATCGGAGCGAAAAAAACAATAGATTGGTTTCAAATTTCCTCCATAATGGCCTTCAATCGTCTACTCAATGGTCCATCCTCCTGTCCCTCTTCGGGTTGATCTGCTGTGGGATTGAATACTGCAGTGAAGACCAGTTGGAGGGCTGCCCATTTGAGAGACTCCCGATACATCTTCATCACCTAAAGGAATAATTTCCATTGAAAAAAACGCAATTGACAATCAAATATCATTTCTGAATGATAATTTTCACCTACCGTATCCTTATCGAAGACTGCTTTCTCTTTGAATCGATCTTTACTCTTCTCCATCTCCTCCAAATAATACTCGACCAGTTCCACTTCATGCAGTCTTCGATTCTCGGGAGTGAGGCATACACCGATAGCCGATGCGACGTCCAATAGGGCGTTGCCTACAATATCGATGCATACCGTAACCCCGAATACGTCGTAAGACTCACCGACGCTGGCGCATTGCCAATCAACGACTGCCAGTAGTTCTCCCTCGGGATAATCTTTGGTCTTCTCAAATAGCATGTTGTTCGGCCAAAGATCACAGTGGGTAAGGGTGCGAGGCAGAGACTGAAGATCAGAGATCAGAGATCAAAGATCAAGATTTCGATATTCGAACCTTGGCAAAGTCCGGGTAGTCATCCTGCAGCTTGGAATGAGATGAGAGCACTGAAATGTAGAGATCAAAGATCAATCTAACAATAAATCTGCTAACCTCCTCTTATCTCCCTCCTTGGGCAACCATTCCTTCTCTGCGAGAGCTCCCACACAATGAATGCCCATGTTCACAACGGCATCATGGCAAACTGACTTGTCAGAGGTGGGGAACTGAACGATCTTGCTTTACTACCGAAATCAGGATTTTTTAAGATTTCGAAAATTTAAAATAATCGAAAATCAATTACCTTCTTCTCCGCACTCAGGTAGGCGCTCTGGTATCCAGCGATGCAACGAATAATTCCCTTGACCTGAGAGATCAAAGATCAATCTCTACCGAGCGACGTCACTTCACTCACCACATCGACCGAGTATCCCTTCGTGAAGTCTACGTCGTTGGTCATTCTGCCAGAGAGATCCTCCATGATGAGAACTCCCTGTAGGAAATTTGTTAAAAAGTTAGCAATAACTCCGTACTCGAGCATTTCTCAAAGAATTCAAACAGATAATGTTGTTTTCCCCGGAGCATGTCAGAATCTCAACGACAATCAGAAAAACCCGTCTTCAGATGGATTCAAGAATCTGTAACCTCTTTTCCCTCGCACTTTCTTCCTCCGTAAGTCCTTGCCAGTTTCTCTACATCCGTCTTTTCTCCTCCATCCGTCAAATAGCCGGCCACCCACTCGTACAGATCGCACTCACGGTTGTGCACGTTCTGGTGCAGTCCGACCGAGCCCTCTGTGGTGTGTTTGATTAGGAAAGGGCAGAATCGAAACATAGATAAATTATGCATTGCGTGAGCCATTAGTAAACGTCTCTCACCTGTTCCAGTGATGTTTCCGCTGGGATTGGTAATCTTCACTGCGTACGATTTGTCTCCGATGCTCACTTTGTACAGCAGAGAACAGAATCCACGACCCTCACCCAGTCTCTCGAAGGTGAACGAATCCTCAAAGGAAAATAATAAGATCTATCGCCATTTCTTGGCCTTGAGATGCTAATCAAACAAAAGTGACCAACCTCATCCTTGATCTCTTCACCATGCTTCCTCAGAAAGGCAATGATTTCCTCCCTTTCAGGAGTGAGAACGGTCGATTCAGCCATGTCAGACGATTGTTGTTGATTGAAACTAATGGGAAACCAGACAGGAGAGAGCTTTAAAGAGCCGCCAGTGGGGGTGGAATTAGGCGCACAATGTTGTGCAATAGCAATGCGAGTGTGTGCACGCTATTTCTCTCGTTTCTCCGCCCTTTCCCTTCTCCCTTCTCTCCCCGTCTATCTCAAAGATCAAGTACGCACATGAATTTTTGCCAATCCAGTGTATGAGTACAGAGCCTTATCTGTGCCTAACAATAGCTATCAAGGCTACGATTTAGCATGAGTGCGAATTGAATTGTCTAACGATATTTTATCAACGCATTGAGCAATTTCACAATTTGAAACAATGATTCAACAAATCAACAGATATCTTCCAGAATAGCCTTCAGTCTTGCGGAATATATTCCCAGATTCTTACTGCCCTCTTCACCATCGGGAGCATCTTCCACAACGTCTTCCTGAAATTGAACTTGATCTTTGATCTTTGTTTTTATCACCTCTGGTCGATATCCCAACTGCATTACCAATTGCAGTGCAGCGAAACGAAGTGCACGACGGTAAGAGGGAAGCAACTGCAATGAAAAATCGTAATGCTTGCTCGATTTCCTATAAAAATGGCATGCACGAAATCTATACCTGCTCAACTGTTCCTATCGGAAACTCCTTCTCCTTCTTGAAAGCATTACTTTTTCTTCTTAGAGTATCGATGTAGTATTGAAGGATCTCTGTCTCGTGGGCTCTCCTGAAATCATAAATTACATCTGAAAGCGGACGTTTGATCCTCAAACCTCTCACTGGGAACCATGTTGATGCCTATGACGGATGCAACGTCGATGAGGGGATTTCCCAAAATAAAATAATTATAATATAAACCATTTTTCTTCACTTACCAACAGTAGCCGCCTGCCAGTCCACCACTGCCAATAAACCCAATCCATTCTCCCCATTGGAAAAGAGAATATTGTTCGTCCACAAGTCCATGTGACAAAGGGTGTGCAAGAGGTCTGCGAAAAAATATTACTAATCGAGTCTTAGACAGGACCGATACCTCCATCCTCTCTATCATACTGCATCGAACGAAGTTGTTCGGGATCTGCCCAGTTGGTAAGAGCACTCAAAGATAATATTTTGCGAATTAAACTTTAGAAAGAAAGTGGATGCCATTGATTAAAGTCTAACAAAAATGTGAGCGAAAAAAAAGAATAGTCAAACATTTTCCAATCGTCAGTAAGCCAATCCTTATTTTTGATTCCATCGATACAGCGAAGAACTGAAGAAGAGACAAGGGTGAAAAGAAGATCCTTCGGAATCAAGTCGATCTGTAGGCTTTGAATTATTACGAATCCATCAAAAAATTATCTACCCAATACCTTTTCTCCTATAGTAAGATAGGCCGTCTGATAGGCTGCTACGCCATCGATTAGGGAGAAGATCTGAAAATTATTGGTAACCAGGGCAATGTTCAAAATATTGAAAAAAATACCGTTGGAAGCGATAGACCGCCTCTCGTAACAGGAACTGATTCAGATGAAAGGTCTGTCATGATTATAATTCCCTCAAATCAATAATTCGTCGGCAGGGGTCGGCAAATTGGTAGTAACTTTGGTTACGAAAGTTAAACGTGCCCTAGAAGTCTGGCCAGCAAGGGATCACGCAGGCCTCGCCGTACCGGGCCTTACCTGTGTACACCACCAGGCGTGGTTGTCTCACGACAACTGTAAAATCGCCTTGATT
>LS488477.1:29800-53936 GCA_900490705.1 Pristionchus arcanus | reverse complement strand
CTCTTGTTTCCCACTTGCGAGGGGCGTCATACTGACGAGGTCCACCCTTCGTGAGGCGGTTGGGTGTCTATGACCCAATGGACCGAAACATCCAACCGCATTTCTTTAGGAAGTCTTTCCTTTCTAGTCTCTTCCCAGCAGTGTCTCTCTTCCTTTTCAATTTCAAAACCATGTTTCTTTTTAATTCCCCACTGACTCTCCCAATTATACATGCATTTACTCCTGGCGATGTGGAACGATTTCCTTCTCCCATTCGATTTCATGTCGATACCGAAGATGCTCCAAGAAAGTAGGCACACTCACCGAACTTCCGCGTCTCGAGGTGTCTCGTCGGGGCGGATTTCAGAAGTTACGTACGTCTAAAAAGGTGACTTCATTGTTGTTTACGTTCCACAGTGGATACTCTCAAAAATTAAATCGCTTAAAGAAGGTGTCCCACGAATATCTAGCTAACTGAGTTCTCGATGTGAGGTGGTGGGTCGTTGTTACCCGATAACAGTTTCGAAACTCCCAAATCACCATTTTTCGTTTGAACTGAGTTATGATCAATTGGCTGCGTGCCAATTGACCCTGAAAAGCAGGCAACGAGCGAGAGAGCGTGCGGAATGAGGAGAGCGTCTCTCTCATTCCTCACTTTGCATAGTCGCCCGCGCGGTTCGTGGAAAGCCTTCTTTAAGAATTGTGTTGCAATCAACAACGACAACGATGGGATTCTGAATCCTCTCAACGTACCTCCTTGTCATAATCATCGCCATCATCCAGATCGACGTGAGCATCATCGATATTCGGGTCCTCCGTCCAGTCTTGGGCGGATTCTTCTTCTGAAATCATCAAGAAAATTAACGACTGGAGGCACTATGTGAAAAGCTGGCTCTGTCACCGTGTGATAAGAAAAAAAGATTATTCGAAGACTAGTAGAAACGAAGGTTCACCTCCAACAGCTCTGAACTGCTTGATCGACTTCACCGCGACTCTTCCACCATTTATCAGAGGAGTAAATGGTTCAGGTGATCTGAATGATCAATAAGTCTGTTTGTTTACACAATTTAGACCCATTTCCTAGAAGAGGCTGCTCTCGAATCCCATTTTGCATGAATTGAAACATACTTGGTTGACGTTATCGCCGGCTGGAGGTTCAGTTTCTCCTCTTCAGCTGGAGTCTTCTGTATCTCATTCGAGTCATCCTCCTCGTTCTCATTTTCCAATGCGCGATCAAAGTTCTGGAAGAACACCTATTTTGCTTTGCGTGAATACAATGGCGTATCCGATTTTGATAGTAGATACGAGTAAGATGCTAATGATTCCTTACATTCTCTGCTTCCTTCCTTCCAATCTCTCCGCTGAGCACTTCCACAGCAGTGACTTCCTCGTAGCTGCGCGAATCGTGTACAGGAACTCTGAAAAAAGTTATTTTAGATTAAAAAAAAGGTCCGAGATTCCTGATACTTACAATATTGGGGATCACTTTCTACTTGATTCAAAAAGCCTTTTACCTATTCCTCTCTTCCATCTCCTCCTGTGCTCTGATCTCATTCTCATCCACCTCATCGTCATCATCATCGAAATCCGAGTCAGTCGGCAGAATCCTCGCTACCGTAGTCAGGTCCGATTCAGGCATCACTCGGACTACGGTAGTCGCCTCGGCGGAATCAATAGGGAGAGGACGGTATACGTGCTGAATTGAGGATTTATTGATTCGGGGTATGGTAGCTCAAAATGTGTCGATTGGGTTACGGTAGGTCGAAATTAATTGATTGAAGTACAGTAGATCAATACCGTAGTTGGCTGTAGCTGCGTGTCCACCGCGTGTTCGTACACTTGCGATGAGTAGTCCTGCAATTATCACTTATCGCATTATCATCATGATAAGTTCTACGAAATGCTCATTATAGTGAAATCACAAGATTAATTGATGTCTCCATAAAAATTTTGTGATTGAAGAGGGCGAAGCTTACGGTCTATAAAAGGTAAAAGGTGGTAAAAGGTGAAAAAGGGGATAGTAAGCCTTGGTTAGCCTCGGCGGAGGATTGAACTCGGTACCCTTCGAATGGCTTACACCACTCGATGACGGTCTATAGCCTCACCTCATTCTTCCTCGTCGTGCTCTCCATCTTCTTCTTCTTCTTCTCGTCAATCAACGTGACGATCGTACTCAACTTCGTCGGTTTTCCAGTCACAGTTATCGGTTCCATGGACGACTGATCGACATTCTAGAAAATGAAAAGGGCAATATGTTGCTTCATGTTTTTACCCGAGTGTCTGTGCATTTATCGTTCTCTATTGAAAGTCTGATTCTGTTATGGTGTTAAGATATTTTTGCATACTAATGACGTAATTAGAAAAATCACTGTTCTTAGGTGGATTTACTTACCGTAATCGGTTCGATCGACTTCGGCTCCTGATCGATATCGATCACGTGCGTCCTATCGTAATCCGTATCATCATCGTCATCGTTGCGGGAGTCATCCTCGTCGCCTGATTATTGATTTATTGATTTGAAAAATAAATCTTCATGGCATCGTCACTACCGAATCGAGTCCTACAATTTAGCACTAGGCTCAAATCTAAGTATCCGGCTTGCAAACAAATTTTTAAAAGTACCGAAGAGGCTGGAGCTCTCGAGAGTAACGGGCGTAACAAACTCCGCGTCGGGAGGGAAGGACTCGGAGTAGTTTCGGGCTCTAAATTGGAAATTAAAGTTCGGTTATTTGAAGTCCTCCTTCGGCGTGAGACCACTGTAGCCAAGTGAGAGTCATCAAAAATTATCACTCAAGATGGGTACAAAATTGGATCGTAGGGAACTACGTTGCTTTGCCAATAAAACTCACAATTTGTAATTCTCTCCTCTAAAGGATCCCCAAAGGAAGTTGGGAGGCGTCTGCGAGAAATCCTCATCTGAGTCGAAAAGGCGACGACGAGAGGTTGTTGAGGAGGGCTCTGTAGTAAATTTTATAGATAATGCATGTTTTTACGCCAATAAAACGCTTGATAATAATGACTATGAACTAACTTGTCGTAGTCGGCTTCGCAGTGGTTGTTGTGAATTGCGACTGAAATGAATTCATCGATTTCCCTGCCCCTTACTCACTCCCTCCCACAATGATTTTAGATAAAGCGTATTTGCAATGCAGTGCCTTGTGCCTTGTGTAATTGTGACCCAAGTACCTTAGTCGTGATCGTAATCCGCTCTCCCCTTCCTCCTTCTCATCTCAACATAGGTACTCTTCCACCCACCACCCAGTGGCACCCACTTGCAATCATAACACCAATTGGGTTAATATTATTATTATTACTACCGTACTTTAGTCGTAATCGTGATCCTCTCTCCCCTTCCTCCTTCTCATCTCAACATAGGTACTCTTCCACCCACCACCCAGTGGCACCCACTTGCAATCATAACACCAATTGGGTTAATATTATTATTATTACTACCGTACTTTAGTCGTAATCGTGATCCTCTCTCCCCTTCCTCCTTCTCCCCTCGCAGTCGTCGTCCTCATCGCTTGCTCCTTCGTAATGTGAATGGGCGTGGTGACGGTGCCGACCAGGGTGGAGGAGGTCTGTCTGAAAGAGACATGTGCAATTAATCGAGACCGTGAGTTAAAAAGTCACGTACTTCCTCGTAGGAGTTGTGTAGACAAAATTGGAAGTTGTCGAGGTTTGGACGGAAGAGTGTTGCCTGAGGATAATAACAGTTGCATGAAATATCTTACAAGAGATTGTGTGCATCAACAAAAATTACCAAAATAGACAGTGTCTAGTAGCCAATTATAGGAAATAAATCTCAACATCCTACCTCGTGGACGGCGACAGGGTCCTCACTATCGCCGGAGGATGCGTGGTGACGGGCCAGGCCTCCTCGGAGTTGTCGTCGTCATCATCGATCTTGCCGTTGTCATCGCCCTTGTCGTCATCTTCGTAGGAGGAGATGGTTGAGGTGGGCGAGGTGAGGTTGAGGGCAGGAGTTGTCTGAAATGCACGAGTTGGCATCGATCTCAGATCCGAAAGTGAAGTTCATTCATTATACGTCAGAGTAATTAGACAACAGCATACTAGCTACGGATTCGATGTCCCGAACAAGAAGTAAGGCGATGATATTATAAGATGATGCTAATAAACTCACCGTCTCCTCATTCTCCATTCTCCTCGGACTGACTTTCACTCCCTCCAGTGCCTCCTTGACGAAGTCCTTCATCTGACACGCGTCGAGGTCCTGATCGTCGAAGAGCTCGTCGTCTGCCTGAATTTAAATATTTGCGTATTATAAATGAAAATATTTCTATAAATACTATCACAAGTCATTTACGATCACAAGTCACAAGAACATTTTTGCAGAATTGTATTTCACAATCTAATTGCTATTTCGGTTTTATTTCAAGTTTTAATGCATAATTGATGTCTTCCATGCGGAAATGAGAGAACACAGTTTGTTGTGGCAAGGATTTAACAAACTTGTAAAACTAACGGGCAAAATGAAGTTGAAGAAGTAGTCGCGCAGGTTGAGCCTGCGGAAGAAGGAATTGGCCTGAAAGAAACTGATAAAGATAATTTCTAGGGCCGGTTTCATCTTGAAGATCCATAATGTACAATCTCATCACCTGTGGGCAGAACTGGCCGACGGAGTTCTCGAGACAGATAGCGTTGAGATGGAGATATCTACAAAATCATGTTCATTTCTTGTTAGGTCACAGAATTTGCAACAAATCATGTACTATAGTCAAGTTCACCCCGCTTTCCCCTGCTCTGGTCATCCCTGCTCTCACGTCTCAAATTTCGAACGTAATTCCCTCTGACAAGGTCGTCTAACAGCGGGAGGATACACCTACGAAAACGACCCGCTCCTATCCGATTTCAGTGTCACCGAGTCGCAAAACATGTGTCAGAAGGGAAAAAGTGCAACGTTGCGAGGGCTAATTTTGCACTTCCGGTTATCTCAATAATTATTTTCTTACCTGCAAGTTTCCTTGTCCGGCAGAAGCTCAGGATCGTCAGCCTATAACAATTAATTTTCTTTTTAATCCTGGAGGCACTTTCATATAGAAGTATTTCGCTACATTCTAGGAAGATTCTCATAAAAGACAGACTAAAGATGCCCAAAGGGTATGAATATCGGATGAAATGTGTTCGCAGAAAAGTGAAGATGAAAAATGACTGACTTGCTTGAGCCGAATGGCCTCATTGAGGAACGATGAGCAACGAATTTCGAGGAAGTTTCGGTACTTGAAGAGACAGGAAAGGCCGGGCTCGAGGTCTGCAATTATTATTTGAACTTTGATATTCGATTGTAACAGCAGAAAGATGTTCTTCAAAAGTGTGAGAAAACATGTGGGGAATATTTTGAAAGTCTGAAAGGCTAATTTAGAGGAAAAAAATCGACCTTCAACTGCCTGCTTGCATCGACTTTTCACGTGTTTCGCGTACTTCTCATGCTCTTTCGTCTTCACACATCCCTTCATGCAGTAGAAGTAGTCGTATTTCTTCCTGAAAGGCGATGTATCCATCTTTTCCTGACCCCTCTGATAATACCGTGCTGTCCACGGTATTATACACGAATTATTTGCTATGTGCAAGGCCAAAATCTGATTTGGTGATAAGATATGATTACAGAACGCAATGAAACTCACCAGCAAACATCCCTCAGCGTCTTCTCGTCCGTCTTGTGCTTGTCAATGTACCGATCGGCACCCACTTTCGAAAACCTGCGAATTAAAATCATTTATCGATTAGCAATCAGCGTATACCCAATTCGATCCAGCGACCGCTCATGTATCCGCAAGCAACGAGCCTCGCAGGTCAATGGAGGAGGATCCTGACGAGATTATAGGTTATGGTTCACTTACTGGATTATTTTACTGATTTTACGGCTCTATCTGCAAGAGAGTATCCATCGGTTTCTCACACATTTTCGAATATTACAAGAACGGTGACTAGTAGAATCTATGCAAAAAAAGTTTGATAGTGATTCAAGAAAAAAATACAAACCTCATCATAGTCATCGCAGAGCACTGCTCTCAACGTCAACACAGCGAGTATGACTACCGTAGTCTTCATCTGGATACGGTAGCTGGCAATTACTCATCGGCCATGTCTCCTGGCTACTGTAGGTATGCACAGTATGGAAGGGGGGGGGGGGCGTCTGAGGTTCGTTTCATTAGTCATTTTATTACTCGAAAAAGCGCGATCAAGCGAGGGTCGCACATGTGAAATCGAGACGAAATGCGCTGGGAATAAAATCTCGGGCGCTATGTCAGATAGAACGAGGGATCTTGCGATTCGGAGAGATACAGAGCATTCCTAAAAAAATTGTAAGCATCGCGAATCACGACTTCAGTGCGGCAAAAAGCGCGCTGTTGGAAATAGGAGAGGCGAGGTTAGGAAGGGGAAGGCTGACAACGAGGAATATGAGAAAGAGGGCGTGCTGCGGAAAAGAGTGCGTGAAATCGGGAGCTTTCTAGGCAAATCTGCGACGAAAACTGCTTCATGTTGTCAAATTGGTTATGCATTCGGAGCGGGCGCCCGGGAGGGGAAGAGAACTGAGAGCGGGAATGAAACAACAGCAAAGTGGATTAGCAGCTGACATTGGGGAGAAGGGGAGGAGGTTGATTGCTTGTGGGGAGAACGACTGAATTAGTGAGGACGTCGGAAGAACACTTTGAGGAGGTCTTTGGACTTTATGACGACATGAAATGTGTGGCTTTCAAGTTATCTGTGCCGCTAGGACACAGCTGTAGTTTTGAAAGCATTCGTGATGGAGAGGTCCTTTAGGCATCTACATACTGAGGAGAAATGTAATTCAAGAAAAACGTTCAATATTAAATTTCGAAGAAACAAAGGCTAAACGGATTAGTAAAGAGGGGTAAAGAGTTGAGGAAGGAGAGCTGATTGTGAAAACAAAAAAACGACTGGATTAGTGAGGACGGAGGACTAAGAAACACTCTGAAAGCATAGTTGTCTTTGATCTAAGGCACTGCTCGGATAGAGGGCGTAGGGCACAAGTAAAACTAACAGGAGAATT
This sequence comes from Pristionchus arcanus, assembly GCA_900490705.1. NCBI lineage: Eukaryota > Metazoa > Nematoda > Chromadorea > Rhabditida > Neodiplogasteridae > Pristionchus > Pristionchus arcanus. Next base: position 46,921 of record LS488477.1, on the reverse strand, counting down.
TAATGATAGGAAGGATGAAATGAATCAAAGTCAAGGAATAAGTTCGGAAGATGAAGAATGCGTGAAACATACGCGGGAGGAATGAGCAATGGAAAAGATCGCATTCAATTCAGATGTTCATTCGCCGTAAGATTTCACTTCATTATTCCAAATTTTTCGAGGTTATGGAATTCGAGAGAGTGTGCGGAATGAAGAGACAGCAACCTTCTCGAAGAAACTAATAGAGTTCGAATACGGGTCTCTCCATTCCTCATAATTTCTCACCGACCTAGAGCACATGAAATGAAGATGCTGCGACCTTTGGGACTCGAAAACGAAGGCTAATAAATTGCTCGAGTGTGAGAAAATAAGTGGAGAAGCGCTCTAATTGAATGGAGAACGAGAGAGACAATAGAGGGGGAATTAGTGAGAAGTTGAGGGGGGAGTTCGGAGCGGGAAGAGTCTCTTCATTCATTACGCTGTTTCAGAAGCGAGGGCTTCATGAGATAACCAGAACGGAAGATGCAGATACTTCGTTATGTTTCTGTGAAGAGAATGGGAGAGAGATTAAAAAGGAGTCTCCTCATTCTTAACGCTCCATGACCAATCAGAGCAACAAAAAAGCGAGCGGATTGAAGAGATGGATTCTTCATTTCTAGTGCAGAGAAGACACTCGAGTTCAGAAGAGTGACCGAGGCGGAAAAGATGCGGCCAATTTGACAAGTGGCTGTCAAGAAGAGGGGCACTTTTATAAAAACCTAGAATTCCTGGCAGATAGCAGTCTGGAATGGGAAAAGAATAGAAAATCAGCTCGTTACTTTTCGCAGTGATAGTAAGCATACTTCTATGGAAGAAACGAATTTTCGCTTGAAGAATGGATGATCTTTTCATTCACCTTCATTGTCAGGTCAAGGGACAAAAGTGGAGACGAAATTGTCTGGCACCCCAGATCTCAATGTTCCCGAGAGAGGTGAGTGGAGACTAGATTTAAAAATACGGGTAATTGTCTTTTCATTTCCCATACTCTCACCGGTCAGAAATGTGAGAGAGAGTGAAAAATGAAGAGACGATTACCCGTATTTCGAACTCTAGTGGATATGAACCTAGATTCCTCTTGCTCCTCTCTTTTCTCTATCTCTTTCCTTGCTTCTTGCCAATAAGCGTGCCATGTGGTGCGCTTTTTGCGGACTTTCGAGTGATATGGGGGAGGAAGGAGTGATGTTACCCCCCCCCTTCAGGACGGATTGAGTTCGAGGATCTTGAAATGGCGAAATTTGTCGAATAAATTTATATCTATATGGGATTAGATCTACCGCACTTAACGCTAGTGATAGGGTTCATGGATCTTGTAAATTCCTGAGCAAAGTCCTTGTAGATTCAGCGATGTGCTAATACTTTGCAGGGCATAAAATGCTTTTTTAGAAATTTCTACACGTGGTTCAAGAAAACATGAGAATTATAAGGGATTACATGAAGCGTAAAAGAAGAGTCAACGACCAAACTAGATGAGCAGCGTAAACTATGAATTGAAGGCGTCAGTAAGTCGAACGAAAACAACGACGCCTCATGGTGGTGGGAGAGAAATTCGGACTGCCGTCTCTTCATTTTACACACTCTCTCGCCGGTCAGACAGACGAGAGAGCGTGCGAATCGAGGAGAGGCTCGGGCCGATTTGACATCACTAGAGCCCAAGTGATTGAATGATTGTGATGTCTCACTCTCGAGGAGGAGAGGGGAAGGAGGAATGGAATGGATGGGACACATGATCCAATGAGAAAACACGGCTCGTTAAAGGTGCTCCGGAAAAGCACGCGACGCAGGACCGCGACGCGTCTCAGCCGCGACGCCTTACTCGCCGACCGATTTTCACCAAGCGTATATTTCTTTGCCTAGCAATTCAGTATTCGGTCAATACTATTGCCATAGATTCTACAATGAAAATTGAATGCTTCCTCAAAGTAGCTTTGAAAACGATTCAAATAATGAACTGTTAGAGGCGAAAACACACATAAAGTGGTATAACTTATTTAAAAAGTTGACAAATTTTGGTCTATTGTGCCTTAAAAGAAACCTTATCGAGAGGACTACGACACCTGCTAGCGGAAAATTGAATTAAATCCCCAGGAAAATCGAAAAATGAAGTCAAAGTCAAAATTCGTAACTTTGTATGTCGCGAACAACCTTGTAAAACTTTAACACATCAGTTCAAATCAACGTAACTGACCCTCCAGTGACGTCCCCAGTGGTTATTTCACAATGTGTGCTAAATAAAAATACTAAAATTCGTCCAGTTTTCCCGCGAAGTTGAAACGAATGTCGAATTCGTCGATTTCTTGTTAAGTAACCTTGGCACTCCAAATTTGAACGGAAAAAGCCCGCGAAACCACTCGCGCGACGCGGTCTTTTCCGGAGCACTCTGCTTCTTCCATAACGAGCCGTGAAAAACATAACAACTAAACAGATCAGTCAAGGCTAGCTGAAGGATGCTTACGAAATGGATTGAGTGGTTGCATTCACTTATGGATGAGCCACGGATTCAGATCAGGATCAGCACGAAACAGCAAGTGAGTCGAAGATAAGATGATTATTTATGGACATATTTATGGACATGATACTTCAGGAGTAGGACCAGAGTCAAGTATTGAAGAAGTATCGGAACTTGCAATCGTTTGATCACCATCAGAAGCGGGAAACAAAGAAGCGAATGGGGCGGTCAAGAGACGGCGAGAGATTTATTGGATCCGATGATAGTGGGGATGAAACACGGCTGTTGCTTGAGGACGAACGGGATGGAGCGAATGAAGTAGATGCTACTCCTGATTTCAGGAGCTACTTTTAGTGATGACCCCGTGAATCTACTATAATAGCTTAGCATTTGTGTTGAATGCCCGGAAATAGACAGCGTATTTATTCAAAAGAAACACGGCTGTTACTTGAGTGAGGGAAGAATGGGATGGATCAAGCGAATGCTACTATCAATTGAAAGTAATGCTTCGAGTGACCCGAAAAGTCGCGGGTCGAATATTGTCGTACACCACTCACTCAACAGAATCACAGGAATTCAACACACGTTTGGTGTATTGCTTCAAATACATGGTTCGAAGACAGCCAAATCGAATTAGAGCTTGAACCCATCACTTTTCATACACCACAAAACAGCATACGCGAGAAATGTATTCGGAAGAGGCGCGGAAAGGAAGGAAAGGGGGTTCAGAAAGCGAAAGGCACATGAATTTCGGCCCGTCTTTCTTAAGGAAGCGCGTGTTCGAACGGAGGCAAGAAAACACTTTAAAGTTATGGGCTTCGAATCAGACAGACAGCAGGGGGCAAAACATAGTCGAGACATACACTACGAAAGTTTGAGCGAGACGGGCTGCGGTCGCCGGAAAAATACTGCAAGGTAATGATGGCCAGACAACAATTCATGATCTGGAGGAGGGATCAGGGAAGTTGAAGAGAGGCAGAGATGCAGAGGAATGAGGGACCGAGTGAAATCAAGAGAGATTGAGGCAGCAGAGAAATCTCGAAGAGTATGTGCGAAACGAAATAAGAGCTCAAGGATGAAACGGAATCCTCATGAGCCTCACAAGAATCATCAGGGGAGGCCGTACCCTTGTTTTGGCCTGACGGTCTGACTCTCTCGATTTCACATGCTCTCTCGCCTTCTCTGAACAGGCGACAATTCCTTGGATCGTCTGATGAATTACCACCGTCCAAATTGACGCCTTTAATGCATGCTCGTAAAGGATGAGTGGTTGGGAAGGAACGGTCATCAAATGCGGATATTGTACACAGAAGAGATCGGCCAGACCGATTATTTGCGATTGATGAGGAATAAGTTTCCTGGAGAAGATTCTAGAGTGAGAATGTAGAAGAATCTCTAGATCGTCAAGCCGATTCTCGGCGCCGGTCAACCGAGAAAGGGAGAGAGGTGATCGGTAATAACCACCGATTTGGCTCGGGCAATGGTCGCAAAAAGGGCACTTACGCGTCCGCAGTAATTGACACAGAATAGAGTGGGAATTACTCACGAAAATAGGTTATGTTGAGTTGTTTTTTAGTTATGAGTGAGTCATTGCAGGGTAGGTCTAAATTTGAACGAGTAAACGCCAATTCAAGAAAAAAACACACATTAAAATCGGAATTGTGTATCGGCAAGAATAAAGGCCTCTAGAAGAGTACAGCCATGCGGGTGGTCCATCAAACGAATTCGAGATTTTACTGGCGTCGGATTATTATGGGAGGATGTTTCGTGGGCCCTCCGGCGCGGCCGTCTCTCACTTTTGCACGCTATCTCTCGCCCTCTGCCACTCTGCCCTCTCCTAATATCCCCCGATCTCTCATTTCTCATCATCGGCATCTTCAGCGCATTTCTCACGAGAGCCATAAAGACGCGAGGAGACTAAGGAGAAGCAGAAATTAGCAGAAATGAGGAAAAGTTGTACAGGAGGGGGCTCGGTTTTTAGCCCCAAACATAATTCTAGTAACGATTTGGGCTGTCAGGATGAAGAATCTCTTCATACCTCGTACTGTCTCACCAGTCAACCTGAAAGTTGTGTATGGTTATGGATGAACAACGGGGAGGTTAGCACAACGAATTTGCAGGAGCCTTCGGAAAGCGCGAATCAAGGGGAGACGTGAAACAAGGAAAAACTGGTGACAGCTCGTCAAATGTGACAACTTCAAGACGCCCGCCGCTGACTGATTGCGACAACAAAAAATGCAACACGAATTTGATACTGCCGAATTTGATACTGGCAGTTTCAGTTGTCTCTAGAGTTCAGGAACTGCAAAAAGATGACTCCCAAAGAACAGCGTTCCCCGAATGAGGTTAAATGGGAGGAAATTGAAGCCTAAAAAACTTATCGAGTCATGGAAGAGTAGCCTACGAAGTCGTAGTCCTTTCACATTCCAGAACAGAAAGCTCAAGAGAGAGTGGGCCGCATATTCCGAGTCATGACTGGGAGAGATTTGTTTCTTTGCTGCCCTAGGATTGATGCCCAGTCTCATCTCTCCGCTTCTCGAGTTGTCTCTCTTCTGGTTAGAGCTGAGGAGAGACCGGAGACGTGCCAGGAAAAGTCTCATAGGGAAAGGACACATTTTTGGAGCGCAATGCTCTCTTTATCCAGTGAGCTCTCTAGATTTGTGCTTCAGAATAGAGATCATAGGGAGTCGAGAAAGTCCGGGAAGGACATTTTTGGGACGTCGTTGGGCTGAATTGCGCGTATTCAGCGAAATCACGCGAACGGAAGAGAGAATGTTGCGCAGCGGAACAAAGGGAGCGATTCTGAAGGCATCAGTCCAAGTTCAAATCTCGCCATAAAAATCTCACATTAATTGTACAATTGCAAAGTAACGGAAATAAATTAATGAATGAAAGATAGCTAGAAGATGTATAACAATTCTAGTGAAGCTGTTGAAGTAGTATTCAGCCGAGCACTCCAGAAGAGGCGATACAAAAAAAATAATGCCAAAGGAAAAAAGAGGCTGCAAGTAGTAAGTAGCTTACGCGAATGAAGAGCGGAACGCTGCTGGTCACTCCTTCAAATTTAGTGTTCCCTTGAGAGTCCTCTCGACACCCCCCCCCCACCCCTTTCTGCCACTCTCATTTCGCCCTACTCCCTCGTCGGTCATTGAGCGAGACAGTGTGGGAAAGTGAGAGAGGGGGATCATTCCTTATGGTTTTTCTCTATTCTATTTTACCATGCTCTCTCGTCTCTCTGACTGAAGAGTGAATGGGAAAATGTGGAGGCACGGCTCAAAATGAATGATAGGCTCAATATCAACAATAGAGTGGATTTCGCAGGGCAAGGGAAATGTCAAATGAGAGCCGGCCACGGGCCACGGGTTCACGATTATTCCAAAGAAGGAAAAGACCGTGCCGACAGCCAGAAATGGCCGAGGAGTGTCAAGTTTCACTCTTCCGATCGGGAAATATGGCCGGAGTCAATGAACCGAATCGGACAGGGTAATGAGCGGTTTGAATGTGAGTCTATGTGAGGATGCCTTGAATATTTCTCTTGAATTGGGGCACTTGAGGGGAAGGTCGACAATTCAAATTTATCATTGAGCATGAAATTTTTGTCATGAGTTAAACGAGATTAGGAGTATCGATGTAACGTTAATCATCATTGAGTTTGTAATTCATCACGATTTCTTTTGCCGATGCCGTTTCATAGCGGCCATGCCACCAAGGGTGCTTGTGAAGAGCGTGCGATCCGAGATCAATCTGCAGTTTACATTTTTTAAAATTTATTTTTGTTGTTCAATTCAGAATTATTCTAGGCATAACCTATCTATCATAAAAGCCGCACCTCAATATCTGTTCCGAGGTATCTATACGGATTTTTAGATTTTTCATAGTCTTTAAAACCGCGTAGTAGGTTTTGCTCTTTGTTACAAAATGGTGCTGCTACATACGTCCACTGAAAAAAAGGTGTGGGATAAAACATAAATGATCCCTTTGATAAATATGCTTGCAAGCTATCGCTTCAATATGTTGGTTGTTGAAGACAGTGTCATTTATCTAATTGTAAGCCACTTTTATAAAATTACGGTCGCACTTATAAGAGACAATCTGAGAAAATCGAACTCTTCACGGAATTGTTTGGCGTTCTGCAAAAATAGATTTCCCTCTTTTTCTGGCTATAAGTAGTGTTCCATGAGGACAGCTGATTGGCAAAATCCTAAATCGTAAAATCGAGCCTCAGGGCATCGAGTGATGACGTCATTACCGTAATCTGCAAAATTCCGTGTTTCGATTCTAGATAATCAATTCGGAAGTAGGGGCGCTGTATTCCCCTAATTTTAACACTTTTTTTTTACTTTTGAGCATTTTTCGAAAAAAAACCTCAACTAACGATGATGAACTAACGATGATAATCGATGCTTCTTACACATACACACCTTCAGTAAAAAGGACGAAATTTAAAATTGTCCTCATTTAGGTTCACGATGCAGAAGAAAGCGCTTGGTTGCGATTTATGGTGTGGTTACTGTAGTTTTGAAGCATTTTCCTAATTACTTTTTGCTTGCCGGTTTTACGATTTAAGATTTTCAGCTGTCCTCATGGAACACTACTTATAGCCAGAAAAAGAGGGAAATCTATTTTTGCAGAATGCCAAGAGTTATCTGGTTTTCAGAGATAGTTTCTTTTATCTACTTGTAACAGTAAAACATGCTCACCGAACTTTCATTATTCAAATATTTATCAAATTTAGCGAGAACAGGAAAAACTTCGAGACGAAAAGCCACCATTCCGGAAAGCAGCTCTAGTTCATATCTTGAAATTATTCTCTGTTTTTTTATATTTTACTTATAACTCACCTTTTGAATACGACGCTCATCGGCATATAGCAGCATCCAGTATTGTACATGAAGGACGATAGGTGGTCATGTGTTATCTGGATAGACGGAATATTTTTGAAACAAGGCTCATCAATATTCCAGCCTAAGGAATCGATTTATTGCAGTCTTTAGAAAATGTCAAAGGAGAGAGTACTTTGAATTGACTAGATTTCGTTTTTGTGGTGGTAAAGATAATTGTCTTGTTAGCTCATGGATCAATCAGATACTCACCTCCTTCTCTTCTTCAGTCAAGTTTTCCTCCGTAATTACGCTCACAGCAGATTCTCGGTGCATTTCAAAGAGGCTGAGGAACAATGCATCTGCCTTCAAAATGGTCCTATTATTAAGGATATAACTTTGAAACGAAAATCTACGTTTGCCCTATATAAAAATGTAAAAAAAAAGTCTTACTTCTTGAGAATCGAAAGTTCTAGCCTCTGCAATAATTTGCATCTTGGTGAAGAATATTTGGCGGTAGTCAGCCGTCATTCTTCAACGAGACTTCTTTCGTCTTCTTTCGTCGTTCTTACACTAATGTTTCAAAATGGAGATATACCGACGCTAGCAAGACCAGGCCTACACGGAGATCTTACCAATATATTTTTAACGAAATAGAGCTAGCCCCCTGGGGACACGGACTCCTATGTCGACATTCTTCTCCTCTTTTGTCGTTGTCATAAATATTTCATAATTGATGCGTAATTATGAGGGATAATGGTTTCAACGTTTCTCAATGTGGAGTGCAGAATCATCGGAACTCCTTATCATTTCATCGGTGTGAATAAAGTGATTTTCGGCACGAATAGATCGGAAGTTCAAGGGTATTACTGACCCGTGAACTCAAGGGTAAAATGAGATTCTTGACTGATGCACAGGCCAATTAGCCTCAATTAGTCCCATTCATTCACGCATGCTAATCCAGTGGTGAAATGAACCGAATGTGAATCTGCTAATTGTCCCCTGTCGGAAATTAGCGAACAACATTGACTGATTTTGGATTAGGGATCCAAATTCTGGTGAGATAATCTCAAATTCTGAATGCAGAGAAATTAGGAAACGGTGAAGAGAGTACGGTAGTGCATAAGAAGGAGGGATTATTTATTTTTCAAATTAATTGGCTGTTTCAAATGACACGCAGCTGAGAATCCAGGCCGAGACCATCAGCATAGCAGTGATATTTAGTCGGTGCTAGTTACGGAGGTAGTTCGTTATTGATTGCCAAACAGCCATTCTGAAAAGTTTGCGGAGTCTTTTTTGCGCGAATGATGTAATCTTCCTGAATAAATACCATTATAAGAATCGATCTGAATGTCTCTTATTTCAATCGATCTCCGTCCTTGAAACTCGCATGTTTTTCCAGGTGTTTGGCTACAAATTGGGTGTGAGCGGTTTTCGGAGTCATTGAATTTTGATTTTGTGGCCTTGATAGCCACATATTACATGCTAACGATGATGGAATATTTAGTAATCAGGGACAGGACAGAAGGAAAGCCTGGAACGGGAGGGAGGGAGGATGCCCTTCACATTTGACGAGAGGCTGAGCGAGAAGCGTGCTCTCTTTATTTCGCCTTGTCTCTTCGTCCCTCTATCCGTCCTGAAAGACCATTCTTTACTTGTAGTGATTAGAGTGTTGAAAATAAACAGCTAGTCACTTCATTTCTAACCAGCTAGTCATATTCATTTGACTGATTTTAAATGACTAGCTGGTGAAAATCGTAAACAGCTAGCTGTTTACGACGTGTCGCCTCATTCTTCCCCTTGCTCGGCGCACTGAGTGGTCAAAAAAATAGGTCAAGAATGATTTGAAAATTCAGATATTTTGCGATTTGATGACTAGCTGGCCGCTTAGTGACTAGCTGACTAGCTAGAATGAGAGGGATTTAATAGCTGATTCGTAAACAGCTAGTCATTTACGAATCATTTCAGCTAGTCAATAGCTGGTAAACAGCTGTTTTTGACACTGATCGTTCGGTTCATGCTAACCGTAATGTGTCTGATTTAGAAGGCCATTTTCCACTTGAAGCCATGCAATTGACGATGACTAATGACATATCTATGCATTCAGTGTTAATTATAAACTGTGGGACATCTCCTCTTTCACATTTCTGGACGATGAGAGAGCCAGATCAATTCATTTTATTCCAATTGCATTATTTTCCGCCATGTTTTTAAATGGGAAAGAGGTGGTTCCAAGGTCTTCCTCGTCTTAATTGGAGGAGGTCCGTCGTCTTGAGGCCAACTCTGTGTGGGAAGGACAGAAGAGACAGAAGAGACAGAAGGGGATACCCCTTAGATTAGCCTTATTTATTTTAGTAGCTCTTCCCCCCCCCCCATGATCACGGCATCATCTATGTACACCCACCACGTTTCTAAACGTCATCATCCCTGTCCCTGGTATTTCTATATGTTGCACTCATCCGGACACGGTTGTGTTGCGGGAAAAAGGGGCAAGATATTGCTTTGAAACCGCTTTAATACATTAGCTCAAGATACGGAATGGTACTGGATCCCTGTGCTTTAGTTCGGCCTTAGACACACTCGATCAAATATATCGGATTGGTGAAACTCTATATCCCCATTTATTATGAAGGATCGAGCGATGCAGTTATCACTCAAAAGGGAAAGGGACAAGAAGAATTACAATACTGTTGTGCTCCCTCAGCCTGACCGAGCTATTCGCACTTCATCTAGCGAATAGCCTCGCAAAGGCCATGAGAGCGTCAATGCAGTATTGAAGGGGTAGGAGGATAATTTTGAATATAATGTAGGGGGGGGGTGAGATAGTAGGTAGGCAGGAAGTGGACAGGCTATCAAGGGAGGGGAGGAGCAGGAAGATGGCGGGGCTAGTAGGTGAGGGGGAGGGGGCAGTAGGGAGGCAGGGCTAGCAAGGGAGGGGAGGGGTAAGGAAGGGACGGGCCTGCAGGTGGGGAGGGGAGGGGTGAGAGGTCTTATTGATTGGTTAAGGAGCCGCTCCTTCCCTGCTTTCAATCAAAACACCTTTGATCTACCCGCCTCCGATAGGTCACCCTTTGATCTACCCAACAGGCAGGGGCCACCCCTTCCTCGAATCAATCGATAATCGATTCGGGCTTTGATCTACCAACCAATCGATATCGGTCCAATCAATATCGATTGATCTAATCGATTTCGATCTGACCAATCGATACCGTATTCCCCTGCTTCTACACCACTCCGTTCTTTTCACTACCGTACCCATATTTTCTCTTTTTCACCCATTCCCACGCTCCTATCCATCCTAGATCCTATTTGGCCGACTAATGGCCTCGGCACACTACCTTGTTCTCTTCCGTTGCCCTTCTCGTCCGTTAAGTCCTTCCTCGACTCTTCGATTTTCCACCCTGTCCTCGATTGAAGTCTCCGTGCGGCCGTCGTCGACTGCATGATCCAGAAAACAGGAAAACGATTAACCCCTCCCCTCTCCTCTACCCTTGACACTACTTTAGAAGACCACATGATGGTTTAAAAAAAGACGTTTACCAAACAAAAATAGCAGAAAGAAGGGGCAGTCTTCTAAAGTTGTGTCATTCCCATCACTCACCTTTCAGTGGCACTTACTTACCTTCCGGCATCACTTACCGTATCTTACCTTTCAGCATTTGTTACCGTATCTCACCAGTCTATCTACCCTAACCATCTCTTACATTTCAGCGTATAATTCTATGGGGTCTTCTGAAGTGCGAAAAAAGTACACAAGTAACCCTCATTTTATTGGCTTCCGACACTAATTCTCAATGTGCGAATCTCTCAGTACCCACCCAGATTATATCTTCGCAAAGAAAGTCATATTCGAAGGGTTCAAATGTCTAAAAGCAACCAAAAGTTGAAGGGGTTAAGAACAAAATCTCGCTTTCTCACTCCAACTCTCTGACTTCCCATCCTTCACTCACCTTTCATTATAACTTATCAACACTTGCCTTCCAGCGTCACTTACCGTATCTCACGTCTCCTCCTACCCTACTCACAGTCTTACTAATACTATGGGGTCGGATACAGTGAACAAAAGTACCAAACCACGTACCACCCACGTTTCCATCCACATTTAGACGATTTCAGACACAAATTCCCACAATTCGATCCCGGGTTGAGCTGTTCTTAATTCGAAGGGTTCGGATAATGTCGAAAAGAAACCGGAATATGATGGGATTGAAGTCAAAACCTCTTTCTCAAACTCTTCCATCCCATTCACTCACCTTTCAGCCTCACTCACCATCTCTTATCTTCCAGCGTCACTTACCGTATTCCTCCTTTCAGCCTCACTTACCGTATCGCACGTCTCGACCTACTCTTCAAGTATCTTCAAGCATCACTTACTAACTTTACCCTTACAGCCTCACTTACAATACCCCTCTAAGAAAACAGCAATAAAAAAAAGAAAAAAAGAGAATAAATTGGAAGTTTCAATTTGAAACTAAAAAAATGTAAAATACCTAATATTTTGACACAAAAAATGTGTTGTAGTAGCGTAAAACAAAACATTACTATATTTTCACAAAGAAATGTTTTGTACGAGTGGCGTACAATAAAAAATCACTAGATCTTACTAGATCTAGACATTAGTTCTGTACGAGTGACGCACAGTAAAAATGACTAAATTTTCACAAAAAAATGTTTTGTACGAGTGGCTTCCATGAAAAAATAACTATAGTACCACAATTGTTCCTACTCTTATCTTCAAGCCTCACTTACTAACTTTACCCTTCCAGCCTCACTTACAATACCCCTCTAAGAAAACCGTATTTAAAAAAAAATGATAGAAAAAAACGAATAAATTGGAAGTTTCAATTTGAAACTAAAACGTGTAAAATACCAATATTTTCACACACAAAAATGAGTTGTTCGAGTAGCGTACAAGAAAAAAATCACTAGATCTTCACAATAGTTCTGTACCAGTGGCGTACACTAAAAATGACTAGAATTTCACAATTAAATGTTTTGTACGAGTGGCGTACAATTAAAAAATGACTAGATTTCACGACGAAATGTTTTGTACGAGTGGCGTACAATGAAAAATAACTAGGTTTTCACATACAAATGTTTTGTACGAGTGGCGTACACTAGAAATGACTAGATTTCACAAAAAAAAGCTCTATACGGGCTTATAGTAAAAAAAAAAAGACTATCCACTGCTTGATGAAAAAATATTACAAGAGTAGCAACAGAGTATCCCATCAATAATCCCAATCCACTTCCCACTGATATTTCCCTCTTGCAGGCAAAAGAGTATGATACCGTGATTGATCCCAATCCACGTCCCTCTGATATTTCCCACTTGCAGGCAAAAGAGAGTATGATACAATTATTCATCCCAATCCCCCTTCCCAATGGAAATGATTATTCATCGAACACGTTAAGAAATACAACAAGGTAATCAATAAATAAAGAAGTCCCATTATCTTCGTAAATCTTTTCAGTGTTCAAGTTATGTAAAAAGGAGGCTCCGTAAATTCAGGTTTCAAAAGGCGCTAAAGAAACTCTAATCACCCATCCCTTAATGGCATGTTAATCTTGTAAAAGGTGGCCAGTAAGCGAACGAGAAATTATGAAAAAGCGAGGCCACTTTTGCAAGTAATTAACACCTCATTGCTGACCTCTCCTTCCGTCGCAGAGAAGTCCTCGTTGAGCTGGCGAGCGAGGGAACGAGAAGGCGGGAAGAGTGCTCGACGAGAAGGGCACCAGAAGAGCCAAGCACCTCGAGACGACACTGAAATGGAGCTAGATGAGCAATGGGGAACACCAAACAACCCCTTCCCTTCCCCACACCCAAAACGCAAGTCAAAGAGTCAGCGCTCATAAAAAGCAAAAAAAAAAGAAGAAGAAGAAGCACCAGTCGATCGATGGAGAAACGGCATCTGGAAAGAAAACAATTAGTTGGGTCGGCGTGGAGAATACCTGGCGGCGGTGAAAATGGACGACGTCATCTTCGCAGTTGGGCAGACCACCCTCAACACCGATGAGCATCTGCCTTCAATCAATAATCACTTCCTGGGCTACCGTAAACTCCCGCCTACCGTACTACCGTCCTTTGCAACCGCAATCTACCGGGGACGAACGATGCAATTTTCAGTCAAAAATAAGATGCAACAAAATAGCAACACAGAAGAGGAAGGGCCCTTTCCTCGACTATATTACTATTTCATTGGCATCGGTTAGCAAATTAAAATAATGGCTCTCGATTGATCCCGGTAGATTGCTGTCACTCAGTCAGGTAAACTCGGAACCGATCGATGATCGGTCCACATCCGCCTTCTTGTTCCTGTTCGACGGCTTGTAACGAGGCCGAGGCGTGCTGCAACAAGACCATAAGTGATGATATCAATCGAAAATCAGTGGCTTACTCGCACACTCTTTCCAACTCCCTTCTCTAGTCATCTTTGATCACTAAAATACCTCCACCCCACCCGCTATCCCTTTGCCCTTGGCTCCTGCAGGAGCCAACTCACGCTAGTCCCTGCGCACACGCTGGGGCCCTCGTAGTAGGTCACAGAGCGAGACCCGCCAGCAGGCACAACCAGGATACGGCCCGCCATTCGACGCTTTGCAACTTCGAGTGGCGCACGCACAACGGGCAGACTGCGCGTTGACGGGATTTATACACGGATGAGGGGAGCTACGCGCTTGTAACAGTGTGCACTAACTAGAAACCCTGCTGCTAATCACGCCTACGCCTAAGTCCACAAAAGTGCGCAACAACTTATCTCATAGAAGAGCAGCCTGGCTGCTGCTTGAAGACGGCGTTGACGGCCACTTGAGCCAGCCATGCGGTTGTAGTCGAGGGGAGGGAGGCCCGTCGATGCCTGGAAAACGACAGATGCTTGAAGCTCTTCGAAGAACTAGGTTAAGAAGGCAAGAGATGGGAGACACGGGATTCATCACGGATTTTTTAAAGGAGAAAGGATGGCAAAATACGCTTGCTCTGATCAACATTGGTGCATTTGAACGCGCACTGGGAATCTGATCAGCTGAATGATGGCAGCGGTACGCTGGCTAGTTTTCAGGGCACGACGTAACCAGCACAGAAGGAGAATTATGACAAACCGTTTGGCGCGCTCAAATAAGTTTCGAAAATGCAGAGAAGAGAAGGCGGGAGAGGCCAGAGAACCTTCCAGAGAAGGGAAGCGAGTGACCAATGAATGCTCAGCTGGGGGAGTGGGTGATCAGAGCGGGAGAGGGTAGATCAAGGAAGGGATCCTCGATGGAATGCAATTGATCTGTTGAACTTAAGGAGCCGGGAGGTGAGCCGTACAAAATACAAAATTGCTAGTAAAAATCGTCGAAACTACCGTACCCACACAACATTTTTCATTTTTTCATAAAAATCGCTCTGTGTTCCGTTCGGTTTTATCAACCTTTCCCTCGTTTTCTATATTTTTATCGTGTTCTATCCCAATGCTGCTTCAATGCTCCCTGTATTGATCGCGTTTCCACGCCTAATTACTCTATCTGCACCGCATAATTGCGCCCCATTTTTGAATCGAATTTACGTTCTGTTCTAGCTTCCTGTTTCGTTCTAGCCTCTATTCAATTTTTACTGATCTTCTTTTCGTTGCAGGCGAACCGTCCTTAACGCTCCTCAACGATGGGAAAGTTCAGAAACAAGAAGAACTTCAAGAATCGCTCCAAGAGCAATGGCCAATGGGTTCGTTTTGCGTTCAAATAGTTGTTAAATTAACTTGATTACTTATTGCAGACCCAAGATCGAGTCGTCGGCTTCACAAAGACGAACGATAAGCTGTTCGACTTCTACAAGAAGCAGGGTAGGTGTTCGAAATCGATTTTCTTATCAGTTCTTCGAATCTGCGTCTTAGTGACTTTATTGTTTCAATTTATATTCTCTTGATGAGACAAGAAAGAAGTCGTGAATGGGCTGTCATGCTCAACAGTCTTATATGTCTGTTAAAATCGAAAAATATAACATTTTTTCATGATCCCATCTTCAGGTCTGATTCCGGAGGGAGAGTGGGATCAATTCGTGGAAACGCTGAAGAAGGACCTGCCTGTATCCTTCCGCATCCAGGGATGTCACAAGTTAGTGCTTTTCCCAATATATTTTCGTAAAAGATCCCATAGTTGTCTAAGCGCCTATATTGTGCAGTGCCCAACCAATGAGTATTTTTATTTAGATTTAATAATTTATAAGTATATTTTTATTCTAGTTACAAAATTATTGCAGGGACCGCGAGATCCTGCAGCAGGAGCTCAAGGAGAAATTCATCGCTCCCATCGCTGCCTCGGGAGATGCCGGCGCATTCGAGCCCAAGCCCCTACCTTGGTTAGTACTTTTGAATCATTAGATCACCCAGGCCAATTAATGCCTTTATCACGGATCTTCTGTAACAGTGTAGGAAAATCCGCACATTTTGCCACTAGAAAATATTTGATCTCACCGATTTCGATGAAAGTTGGTTGGTACATAGTATAGGGATACTAGAAAAGATATATTTAGTTGTTTTTGTCTAATATCGATTTTATCGATTTTTTTGATCTACAACTTCAAATGACCATAACTAGCTTCATTTTTATCGTACAGCGAGCTAATTTCTACCATTGTTTTCGTATTACCGAGCTCTACAAATAAGTCAAGACGACCACATGTCGGAAACACCGATTTCCATTTGAAAACATCGAAAAACCGTTTTTCCGCACTCAAATGCAAGTTTTTCTCGAAAAAATAACCTTGAACCACTCGGGATTATTTCACCAATCGATTCTACGCCCCCAAATTACTATAGCCACATATTTCTTTTAACATAACTCTGTCCCTGGAACCCCGATTTACTACAGTGGTTTCCCGGACATAGCCGATTTTTGAGGAAAATCGTTTTTTGACCATATTTCGTTTCAGAGTGGTCCGATCAAAAAAGTCAACTAGACAACATTTGTAGCTCTCAGTGAGCTCAACATTTATTTTTTTTGCGAATTATTTCGATACCAGTAGCCGATTTCCAGATAATTGCGAATAACTATAATTTACAGCGTTTATTCGCTGTTTTTCGTGTATACAGTCAATATTTTCGATAGAATAATCTATTCTGACATCATTTCAGTCGTTTTTATTTTTTTAAAAATTATTCTCTATTGACAGTTCCTAAAACTTAATTGAACGAGCGCACACTCGTTATGCTGACAGCCTTTACCCTGCTTTTGATTGGCCTATGGGATGAGTTGGAAAGGCGTACGAGGAAATGTCAGTAGAGAATAATTTTAAAAAAAATAAAAACGACTGAAATGATGTCAGAATAGATGATTCTATCGAAAATATTGACTGTATACACGAAAAACAGCGAATAAACGCTGTAAATTATAGTTATTCGCAATTATCTGGAAATCGGCTACTGGTATCGAAATAATTCGCAAAATAAATTTTGTTGAGCTCACTGAGAGCTACAAATGTTGTCTAGTTGACTTTTTTGATCGGACCACTCTGAAACGAAATATGGTCAAAAAACGATTTTCCTCAAAAATCGGCTATGTCCGGGAAACCACTGTAGTAAATCGGGGTTCCAGGGACAGAGTTATGTTAAAAGAAATATGTGGCTATAGTAATTTGGGGGCGTAGAATCGATTGGTGAAATAATCTCGAGTGGTTCAAGGTTATTTTTTCGAGAAAAACTTGCATTTGAGTGCGGAAAAACGGTTTTTCGATGTTTTCATATGGAAATCGGTGTTTCCGACATGTGGTCGTCTTGACTTATTTGTAGAGCTCGGTAATACGAAAACAATGGTAGAAATTAGCTCGCTGTACGATAAAAATGAAGCTAGTTATGGTCATTTGAA
>LS488477.1:5566-18573 GCA_900490705.1 Pristionchus arcanus | reverse complement strand
CGGGGGGGGGGGTACACATTCACCCTGAAGATTGAATGAATTTTATGTGATTTGATTTGGCCGTTCAGTTGGCGCGCCGTGCGGACACGATGGATGCACGGTTGTTGACGTGGCAGCGGGCGAGAAGCACACTGTGTTCCTTGCGGAGGATGGCAAGTGAGTTCAGTAGACATACTGTCACATTCATCTCTTCATTTAACCTGTCAGAGAAACTAGAAAGCGCTATAGAGATACGATTACCCTCAATTGGTTGTTTTGTGTGCTAGAAGCACACCGTGTTCCTTGCGGAGGATGGCAAGTGAGTGAAGAACAATGAAGAGCATTGCCGTGCTTTGGGGAGTCTTCAGGAGCTTTGACGCTTGTATAAACCTTGAAGAGCTTTGAAGACTTTGAACCTTGCTTTAACCCTTGTAGAGTTTTGAAGAGCCTGGAAGAGCTTTGCGGAGCTTACGACGCTTTGAAGAGCCTTCATGAGCTTTGTGGAGAATTAAGAGCTTTTTAGAGTGGTTTCAGTCGCAAAATTGCTGGGTTCCGTATTCAACTGAACCACACCGTTGACTGCGGGGAAGTTGTTTCTCCTTTTTCATTCTTCACCTTCTCAGGTTGTGGAGCGTGGGCGGCAACGATGTCGGGCAGCTAGGCAGGGGCGACTCATCGCAGGGCAGCTACACAATCTACCCCATACCCGCGCCCACCAGCTCCAAGTTTGTCCAGGTTGGTTTCAGGAACAGGATCAGGCCAGCTACACAATCTATCCAGTATCCACGTTAACTTTTTTTTATTCAATTGACTATGAGCGGTTAGGATAGGCATTTGTGAAACTCGTGAAACCTAACAATAAGAGTCGTCACAGCGGACATCGTGAAAATGTTGACGATCGAGACATTTTTTGCGAAATATACCGGACGGAATAAATATTTTAAAAAATGCAGTTCCAGAAGTCGTTTTATTAGAAACAACTTTACAATCAGATCTCTTCGGACCGGTGATTATCGGCGCGCCGAGTAATGACAAATCCACCATCAGATCTCGGCGGGTTGCAAACAAGGCCAAATGGGCGCTCTCTTGGAATTTGGAACCGAATTTGAAATCAATAATAAGGCCAATCATTCAGATCTCGGCGGGCCGCGCGCACACTGCAGCAATCACAGAGGACGGGAGGCTGTTCGTGTGGGGCTGCAATGTGCACGGACAGTGCGGAGTGAAGGGAGCGGCGAAGTGGGAGAAACCAAAGTGAGATATCCGGTAGAACAGGGAATAGTAGGATAAAAGGGAATGTTTCACGATTGTAGAGCAATGCACTTGAACCTAACATCATTGTAAACTCAAAAGAGAGATGTGATTCACACTGGCTATATGGGCAAGATGTTAGCAAGCAATTACGATTGATGACGGTGCGACGATCTATAATTAAATGATCAGATATTTTCCATGACAAATTAGAGTTTCAATAGAGTCATTTGGTCCTGAAGATTCACCGCCAACCATTTCAGACGCGTGCAAGAACTCAACGAGGTCATTCAAGTCGCGTGCGGACCCGATCACACAATCGTCCTCACTGAGAGTACGGTATTCTGATTGATTGAAGGGCGGAGAGAGGAACACAATTCGAAACTCGGAAATGTTTCATCCACACTTCAACTTTTCCCCTCGTTTCCCTCATTTCTGTGGGCGTTGTGCTGTGGTCCCATCCACAACAGTACATGTTATTTTAATTTAAAAGAAAGATCATTGAAATTTCGAGGCCAATGTTAGATTATGGAATGGGTTGTGTTTCATCGACATGTGATACAATGGAAAATGTGGCGAATCTAATGTATACTTTGTCGGGAATAGAAATATCGTCAATTCCTTGCTCCCTTGCTCATCAAGTCAGGATGCTGATAAAAATGTTTTAATCATTATTTAATTTTTAAAAAATATATAGGTGGTCGCATCTACACATTCGGCCAGCAGCACGATGGCGCGTGCCTGCAGGAACCACAGGAAGTGAAGGAGTTTGTGGGCATGCCCATTGTGTCGGGTACGGTTTATGGTTTCTTGGTTCCTGGCTCCTGGTTCATTGGTTCCGGTTTTCTTGTGGGCGCTAGGATCGAAAATGTTTTCAAAGTACAATGGGATGATTGCGATTAGCTCTAGAAGTGAAAGAGTTTATTGGTATGCCGATCGTATCAGGTGCTTGGGACTTACTTTACGTGCTGTAGCTATCGAGTCAACATATGTACAACTGCGATTATTTCGGTATTATCGATAAGAAAAAATGGGCTTTGAATCCAGAACCGTAAAACTGAGGTTCCTAATCAATACCTTCGGTGTTACAGTACACGCCGGCGGCCGGCACTGGGCCGCACTCACTGCCTCGGGTACGGTAGTCGTATGGGGCAAGAACGAGCACGGACAGCTGGGAACGAATGATACCATGTGTGAGTGGGATACGGTGGATGGATGTGATCGAGTACTGCGTTTATTTATTTCATGACGAACAGTTCTAGAAGTACGGTAGAATTGGAGGGGTGATCAAGAACTGAGTATATTTAGAAATGAGACGAATTGCAGTCCGCTCGAAGCCCACCGTGCTCGCTTCGCTGTCCGAGATGAAAGTGGTGGACATTGCACTTGGTGAGTTGATCTTCTACCTCACTATCGCTTGCATTTTCGTAGTCACTTCTGTGCTGTTTGTGAAAGAATAGTGGTTATTGGAGAAAAGCGATTCAGTGAAGAGCCAAAGTCACGATTTAAATCAAATCTCAGGCGACTCGCACTCACTCTTCCTCACGCGCGACGGGCGCGTCTTTGCATGCGGGGCGGACGAATTCGGACAGATTGGATCGGGCAAGCGGACGGATGTGAACAGCACGCCTAAGGCTATTATGGTGAGATGGGCGAGGGCGAAAAATTCAGAAAATGCTCATTTCGCCGGTCATGTAAAACTTATGTGGTACTATTAGCACTCTGAAGGACGTCGTGGTGATAGCAAAATGAAGTATCGAACAAAAACGCAACGATTGCTATAGACTCCTCATTTGCAGGGCGTCGGCAGAATTATCTAATTATTGGTTGCTGTAATTGCAATTTTTAAGGATCTGATGGGCATGCACGTTACACGGATAGCGGCGGGCAGAATTCACTCAATGGTGGCGGCTGGAGGTGAGACTCTATTGCAGGTTGTTGTTAATCATTTTTCCGCCCAAACACCGGATAATTCCAAATAATGTGTTCGTGAGCAGCAATATGGCGTGAAGATTCATCTATTCTTCACTAGTTCGAATCAGTGTGCCTTGTGTTTCTGTTGGAAGCCAGATACTAAAAATTCAAAATAATTTATATCATTCAGGCCGAGTATACTCGTGTGGACTGAACAGCAGTGGGCAGTTGGGGCAGGGGCATACGCGGAATCTACTTACACCAAGACCGGTGAGTAACTAATAGAATCCCAAATTGTGGAAGTAAATTGTATTCATTGGTCCATAGTTACCTTCATTCTGAGGATTCATAGAATCTGAACTGATATTTTTACAGATCGAGTCGCTCGATCATGTCACTAAACTCTTCGTTGGCTGGGACCAATCGTTCGTGCTGCGAGCTGCTGGTGTCGCTGTATGTTTCACTTTCTTCTTCCAGTCAAATTTTCCATAGCTTTTGTTAGCTTGACACGTTATGGTAACTGTATTGAGAGGACCATTGAAGTGAAGAACATGCTTTCTGAATAAAGAATGATGGACTCGCATAATGAACCATTTCAGGACTTGGTATCCGGTCCGTCAGTCGAGCGAAAATCGATTCGCAGTCTGCAGTGGGATGGAGAAGCGGAAAAGATGCTGAATGATAAAGTGGAGCTGATTGGGTGAGTTAGTGTTGAGATTGTGAAAGCCTTTTTACTTCACTAAGTACATACTTCACCTGAATAGGCAATACCTCACGAAGAATAAGTGAAACTCAACCGTATTTACGTGTAAGATAGGCCTATGAATCTGCAGTCAACTCGAGTCCGTCTTCTCATCGCTGTCCTCCATCAACGCGTCGTTCCTGTGCAAGGATGATCGGAGGTGAATATTTTTTCCGTTTGTATTATTTTATTTCGCTCTTTCGACACTTTCACCAGTGAAAGAGTCTCAAAGAGCACGAGGAATGAAGAGACTGGCTCTTCATTCAGATTCTCCTTCCAAAGACCCCAAATGCTCAAATTCCAAGTTAACTAACAAAATCCCAATTCCCAAAGACATTCAGAAAACCACTCCCTGCAGATTCTCCGTGTCCTCCTCCAACACGGGCATCGCCCTCGACGATGTGATGGAGTACTTTAACGCCATCGCCAGCGCGCCCGTGCAGGACAGGAAGACGTTCATGGATCTGGTGAGTGGGAATGGAATGATGATCCTTATCCTCGTATGAGCGGCCAAAATCTGGGGATCGATGTTAATTCCGTTGAATGGCTTCAATGCCTGGGTAATAATCAGGAGTATGGTTTGATCCAGCGCTGCTCACGGACGATCAAAGTGAGGAAATATGTGGGAAAGGGAGGAAGCGAATGAATAGTGAAAAGAAAATGATGTCTAATGTCGAAATGAGATTGATTGTTATTGCATCGCAATGAATTTCAGTGTGCCGACATGCTGGACATGTCGCTGTTCAGTGGCGAGATCCCGCCCCGGCAGTACATGCATCCGGAGTGTCTCAGGGTGAGTTGGGGAGTACGGTAGCAGGTATCGACTGGTGTCATTTGGGATACGGTAGCGACTGGTTAGATCTGGGTTACGGTAGCTAAATACAAATTCTTCAGATATTCCTGATCGTTCCGTGGCTGGACTTCTTCGTGCATCCAACGGTCGAGATTGCCAAGGTTAATTTTTACCACTTTTTTGTACAACAAAAGGCAAAATTAGGCATTTTTTCAATGTAAATTTAATTGTTTACACAATTTTTTGTAGACATTCCACGTCAAATTCTGCGGCCAGCTGGCAGACGTGAAGGAGGAGCAAATGGACTGCCTCAGTAAGGATTTGGAATTGATTTATGATCATGTTGAGAGAAACTAATTAGTATTTGTCCACAATTGAGACATAAGTTTCACACATTTCTAACTGCTTGCCATCGCTGTTCTCCAGCAATAGAGTAGTGACGGCTTGACTAGAAAAAAGATTAATTGTCATCAGAGTTCCTCTTCCTGCAGATCAATGGTGGTTGGACGTCCCCGTCCGTCACTTTCGTCGTCTGGTCGTCGGTCTGGTGGCCGGACTGCAAGTGTTGATCGATGAGAGGGTGCAGGATGTGCAGGCGTGAGTTGATCTGGTTTTATCGGGCAGTAACTAGGAAGCTTCATTGACTTTCAATGCTCGAATCAGAAAAAAAAATGTCATCGCACATGAAACAGATTGAAACAGGTTGTTAAAGAGGAAAGTGAATATGATTTGGTAGAGAGAAACTAGGTAAAAATCAGATAAAATGAAACATGTAACCCAATTTTCAGTCTGGAGACTCTGCTCAGTGCTCTGTCACTGCTACACTCGCTCAATGGCGCCAGCGATAGGGTAATTTGTTTTTAAATATTTTTTATTATTTAAATATGAATTAACTTAACAATTAAAATAATTCAGATCAGTCACGACACCTTCTACATCAACAATCTATCCGGAATCGTAGACATCAAGCAGGATTACGTGCGATGGGTCAACGCGGAGCTATCGGTGAGGACTTATTTTCTTTTTTTTAGTAATTTACAAATAACCTTTTGGTTCAGGCGGCAGGTTCAGGCTTTTTTTAGAAGAGTCTTAGTAAAGTAACCTGTTTCGAGGCTTTCTCTTTTCAGCAGAAGCAGACGCAGTTCTTCTTCATGAAGTATCCGTTCATCATGAACGGAATCGCGAAAGGAGAGTTGCTTCATGTGGACAGTAAGATACAGCAGCAGGTAAGACTTCTTTGGTTATAATCTGGGTTGGGAGGAAAATAATGGTGCAGCGAGATGTGTCGTAATAAATAGTCCCTGGATAGTTCGAAAATTATGAATTATGTCAAATTATGAATTATGAATTAGATATATCGAAGATTCTTCGAATTCATTAATACTTGTTGATCGTCTGAAACACATTCCGTGTACGAACAAGGGAAATAAGAGAAATTAATAATAACGCCTAATTCCTAGCAAATCCATTTCCAATTTCTCAGATGGCAACAATGGGTACGAATCGGGTCGTCTCCATTCTCGGAATGAATCTCGTCGTCGGCGATCCCTTCTTCGCCATCAACGTCGGCAGAGACACCATTCTGGATGTGAGCTCATTTCTTGATTATATGCGATGAAGAAGAAAACGCCAGTAGCATCAGGATAGATGAAGAAGTAATACGAAATTGAGAAGCAGACACTATAGTGGAGATAAGTAAAAAGGAATGATTGTTGCAGGACACGCTGAAGGCTCTGCTGGAAGAGCATCCGGCAAAGATGCAGAAACCGATGAGGTGTGACAATGATCTATCTTTTTCATCTCCATTCACACATTTTATAACGAACTTTTTAACTTTGTGCATATCCGTGCATCATTACTAAGGTTGATCGTTCGGAACGACGGAATTCCGATCTTTTGATGACGGAATTCCGATCTTTTGATCCGTTTATCCCCTCACTTCGGAACTTCGCTACGGCGATGGGGGGTGATGATAGATCGACCTTCCTGCAATAATGCTTGCTATCTGCAGGGTGACATTCAAAGGCGAGGAGGCGGAAGATCACGGCGGCGTGCGCAAGGAATTCTTCATGATCCTATTTGAGAAGCTGCTCAATGCAGAGTCCGTTACATATAATACTAGACAATGATTGAATGCACGGATATAAACAGAAGGCTATAATATTTAAATAAATTGAAATAATTGTATTATTATTATTGTTTCAGTTTCGGCATGTTCACGGAAAACGAGGAGTCGCGACTGTCGTGGTTTTCCGGAGTGCCGGTGCGATCTTAAGATTGATCCTTGATCTCTGGAGTATTTCAATTGATCTTTGATCTCAGGGTGACGAATCGGCCTTCAGTCTGGTGGGCATTCTCACCGCACTCGCAGTCTACAATGAGATCCTCGTGCCGTTCCCCTTCCCGCTGGGCATGTTCAAGGTACCGTAGATTACGTTTTTTGATACGAAAATAATCCTTAAAATCATCGTATTATTCAACTTACCGCTGTTCAAGGTATCGTAATTTATTTTTATTCGATATTTAGAATATTCGACAAAACACACCTTGAAATTGCAGCAGTCGGTAGTCACTTTTAGAAGCGATTGTTTCGATCGTTGTATCAAATCTTGGGACGTATTTTGGTTCTCAAAATCTCTCTTTTTCAGCTGTTCCTTCGTCGCGAGCTCACACTCGAGGATCTGACGGAGTTGGCGCCGACCGAGGGCCGAGGATTGCAGTCATTGCTCGATTATGAGGGTGACGATGTGGAGGAGGTAAGCATATTTGAATGAGGGGGGGATTGAATGCATACAATCTGGAATTGGGAGATGTTTTAAAGGCAAGAGCAAGGGCCAAGAGCGAATATGTTTCATCCATACGTCTTATGTTCAACCGAACGTCGTTGCTCGATAACTTTGCGGAAGTCATTGCCAATACGAACAGTTCAATCGCTCTGTGGATACATGGAAAAGCGCCTTCGGGCGTCAGGCGTGCTCGGTGTGCCGACTACCGTACTCGACCGTCGACAAGAATCCGCCGAGCGACAACTGAATAGGATTACTGTATATATGCGAAACACTCGTCCACCATGGCTATAAGCACGTTTAATTCTTCATCCCTGGATGAAACATATCCGGAGTCGTCTGCCCGCAGTGGTATGAAAGAGAATTGATACCTCAAAATGGCCAGAAACTCCTGCCGGAAGACAGGAATGAAGGCCATTGAGGCGGCGGGATTGATCAATGTAGAAAGGCAACAAGCCGTGTTGGTAATGGTGGAGAACCACTCGGGTCCCATGATGCCTGAAAGAGATTTGACATCTATGGTGTCTGGTGGCGAAATTACAATTTCCGAGTACTGATTCATTTCGTTAATCTAGTACCGATATGTATCAGTGAAAACGAACCCTTTAGATACAGCACCATGAAAACGAGAAATGATCCGAAGGACAGAAATGGAGCGAAGGATTGGAGAAGAAATCCAAGAGACAGACGGAATTGGTCGCGCTGAGATTTCTTCGAGGAAAGAGAGCCTGCAATTCATTGTTTTCTCGTGATTTGGCATACGAAAACTGCTAACCTTCCTTGATCTGATCCTTCTTTAATCTCATCAAAAAATGAAGAGTGCGAATATTCACGAGAATCCCAGCGATTAGGATAAACATGAGATAAGAGTAGTAGAACTGCAACATTTGAATTTATCATGGGATTCAGCAGTTGATTTCTCGATTTTTATGTACTCTGTCTCTGAAGAAATAGATTTGATTGCAGACGCGAAAACGTCACAGTAACAAGATTATGCGCTAGCTCGTGGGCGACTAACCGCTTTATAAAAGTCGTGCACACGACAGCACAGCACTTCCGTCGTGCGGAAATCGCATTTATTCTTTGCCACGGAACGTTTTAACTCGTGTCAAGTTCGTTTCCGGTCAAAGAAAGCACTAGGAAAGAAGAGCCGGGTTCTCCACCCTGATTTCTAGATAATTCCTTTCAATGGGTACTGGATGCATTCTCAGTGGAGCCGATTTCAATGGACGAACTTACAATGGGCACATCCACTTCTGGCACCTCCAGAATCCGCTCACAACAGTCATTCTGTACGACAACACCGAAGAACATGATGTAGATGAGGATGAGGAACTGAAATTTGCATCTAGGGACCATGGCACTTTTGGTGAACTTTCGAAACCGGGATTTCGAAAAGAACGAAGGATTTTTTTTTCGAGTTCAGGGATCTCGCATGCTGGTCATGGAGACTGATCTTTCCTTGAACTATATAATTGAGTCAGCACAGTTGACATGCAATCCATCTGGAGTCATTTTGAATTTATTCTCTAGACTGCTCACATTGGGAGACATGACAACCGCCGAACAGAGGGAGATCCGGAGCCATGTCATTTCGATGCCGTGGAGGAAGAGGAAGTACCTCATTAAGGAGATTATCTGGAATTGTTGTTCTGGAATGGTTGGGAAAAAGAGAGGAAACGAACGAATCCAATGCAGAAATTGCTGTTCATCGTTGCCGTAGCGATCTGTTTGGAGAGACTGCATCCGAAAACGGAGGTTTGGAAGGAGTGGCTGAAATTCATATTCTCATAGGGAAATAAATCTAAACTCTTTGACTTTAGGATCACCTGGGAGGACTTTATAAGTCTAACAGGTCTGCCTCCCCCTCGCCAATTATCTAGATTTCTAAATCTTTCCAGGTGATCTTAGACTAATGAAGTCGTAGAGTTCAGTGAGTTCAGTCCTTGCTCTTCAGAGAGCCCAATTCTCTCATAAGATAACGTTAATTCAAGAGAAGATAAAGATAGAGATCTCACGCAAAGCTAGCATTATAATCATTCTGATCTATCCCCATCGACACTCCTCCATCGTAAATCGAAACGAGTACGGCGACAAATGTATTGAACATAAACACGGGCAGCATGAAGGCAAATCCGCCAAATGTCATGAACATGACGGTGTACTGTAATTTCGTTATCACAAACTGACTATTTCCCGGCTAAACCTGGTATTGCCTGAAGATCCCCGGTCTTCGGTAGATTACGACAGCAAGAAAGATGATAGAGAGCGTTCCCGGCGCGAGGGACAGCGCATTTCTGGAATATTATTGATTTTAGAACCCTAATTTGGGAAAGAAATTGTACCTCACAGCGCCCCAATAGTAGCTGGGCACGAGCCGGGTTGGCAGGCTCCATTTGTCCATGAGAGAAAGGGAAGGATCGTTCGGAGCTGATATTCAAGGCTTCAGACAGAAAATGCACTATTGCGAGAATCACCGAGCATAATTTATTGCGAGTTCAGTCAAGCTTTGAAAGTGCGAAGAAATGACTGTGCTAGACTAGAAAAATGAAATAAGCGCACGGCGTTGCATTAGATAGCGCGGCGGCGAGTTAGATCAGCAAAACACGAGCCGTCGAGATTGAATCTGCAGTAAAGGGGCAGGGAACAAGTGCGATGATTGGAAGATCCGCGTTGCAATTAGCCAGTTTTTGACCGTGGTTGAGGATGTTTCAGAGAAGTTCATTAGTGTCATTCATAGGAGGAGCGTGAGTTATGAATGGAGCTTGATTCCGAAGGTATTTTCAGCGGAAATTTGCACGGGTATCTTGGAATTCAGGATATTTTCACGGGCCTAAAGTTGATACAAATTATATGATTTCAGGTCTTCTGTCTGACGTTCTCGATCTCCTTCAGTATGCTGGGCGAGAATTTCACAGTGCCGCTCAAGGCAAATGGCGAGAATGTGAGCTTTTACTGCTAAAAGTGGACGAAAAGTGCCCGAAATTTTGCTCTTTTATGAATAGTTTTGCATTCTATTGTGTCTGTAAATTGAAGAAATACGCTCTTCAGATCCCCGTGACCAATGCAAATCGGCAAGAATACGTGAATCTGTACGTGCAGAAGCGCATGTCCGAGGGACCGCATGGACAGGTCTGAATTCTTATAAATTGTAATCTCATTCCTCTTTCGTGCTTCAACGTCTCGTTTGGTGAATGGGAGCAAAGGAAAAGGCTATTATTGAAGAAGAAATAAAGCATTTGCAGATCGCGATCCAATCGCAGCGCTTCTGTGATGGATTCCGCTCGATCGTTGCTGATCGAGTGCTCGGACTGTTCCAGGTAGCATTTTTTTAAAGATGACAGCTATTTTTTAAATGGAAACTGAAAATATGAATAGAAGTCAATGAGATTTGCAGCCGCGCGAGTTCATGGAGCTAGTTGTTGGTAACGAGAACTACGATTGGAATCTGTTCAGGAAGGTGAGTCTCTTCTTCAAATTCCATGCCCGTCAATTAATATTATAAACTTGATTCATTGCAGAACATGCAGTACAAGGGCGTGTACCATGCGGGTCATCCAACGATCGTCGCATTCTGGTAAGGATCGCATCTAGGGCTGTCTATCTAGATAAAGAATTTGACACTTCATTCCTCGTAAAAAAAAATTCACAGTAATTATAAGCTAAGAAATAATCACTGATGATTGTAGGGATGCGTTCTTCGAGCTGTCCCTGGATGAGCGAAAGGCCTTCCTTCAGTTCCTCACCGGCACATATCGATTACCCGTGAGTGGAGTCCCTAAATAATTTGAGAATCGCTCATTAGAAACTTTTTTGTCTACTTTCTTCTCAATCGAGTCTAGTCTTAGTTCTGGATTTTGCTGAATTTCCCAATTACAGGTGCACGGCTTCACGGGATTCCAGTCGGCCATTCAGCCGTGCGCTTCCCATCTGCTTCCCGTAGCGCACACTTGCTTCAATCTCCTCGACCTACCCGATATGCCCGATAAGTGAGTACGGTATCTAGATAAGACCATTATCGATTATGAAATACAGCGATTGTTATCAGTTTTCGATTGATGAGTGAGCATGCGGTAGTTCCAGTGGGGGATTGATTAGAGATAAGGGTGGATCAAATTGATAACTGAAATTAATTTGTGAATTTATAATTATATATTATTTTAGGAAGGAGCAGCTGCGTCGACTACGAGTCTCTATCGAGCAGCCCACCGGATTCTCCCTCGTGTAGGGGAATACCGTACCGATGTCGCATCATACCGTACTACCGGATTCCGAATCTTCCTTGGCCTTCCATGCCTTTATTGATATGAAATATGTATAATATTCACTTAGCATCCGACTAGCATTTACTCTTATTATCGTCGATAGAATCGTGCCTTTTTTCCCACAGAGTCTGTGCTACCTCCCGATTACTGTAAACCATGGATAGTCACTTTACGTTTGTTGATTGTCGTGTAATTTTTGTCTAATCTCGTTTTGTTTCTGCCGATTGTATCAAATTCTCAAATCGATTGGTCTTAAAATTGTGATAAATGGTTCATATTTGGCAGATGATGAGATAGTGCTTTTGTAAGACGTGAATGCGTTCTGGATACTGTATATTTTAATGCAGGGAAGTTTTCGGCTGTAAAAATGATGTCTTCGTAAGTAGTCAACATATATTCACAAACTCTCAATCACTAGAAAAAATAAAAATGCAAGTAATTATCATGACCTAGCGGAAATCAAAAATTCAGCTAGAAGTACTGTAGGTAACAAAATTTCAAACTTTCTTCACGGCGAACACAGCGACGGGTTGCTCGAATTTTGGCTGCGTTGCGGTCGCGTCGCGTTTTTTTCACAAATTGTTTTAAAACATAATTTTACAACTAGCATAGGGTTAATAAGCGTGCCGGATTTAGTGAAATCAACCTCACCAAACATGAAAAAATAATTGAACGAGTACAATGCAGTTCAGTAATACGGACAACGTTATTTGAAACTCCTCATCTATTAAGGCTCCTAAAGCACTTCATGAGCTGTTTTTGTGTTTAAAATGAAGCCTCCACCGCCAAACCTCGAAAAGATGAGGAAACCGTAGTACACACACAACAGACCCAAAAGGGGTCAAAGGGTTCGTAGGATTGGTAGGAGGCACTAGGAGGCAGGTACCGCGCACTCAAGTTTTTCCAGGTAGGAGTCTGCAGGGAATGAATTCAGCATACCGTAGTTCAAAAATCCTTAACGTTGGGGACTCTTGAAAATGAGCGTTTTAACCCTTTTATTGATGAATTTTCGAATATTTTCTAGACTTTGGATAAGATTTGAAGGATTGCCTATTTTTTAAGCACAAAAACGAGCCGGGAGATACTCTACTTTTGCGACAAAGTCCAACCCCTCCATAACTTTGTTCGCGAATGTGACCCACTAAACTGAGTGTTTATTGATTGTTCTGGATTGTTTTAGTGAAATTGAGATTTATTTCACTAAACCAAGCACGCTCAACAATCCGCGAACAACATTAAACTTGCATGTAAGCGCGTTTGGAAATTTAGCCAAAAAC
>LS488476.1:85703-132406 GCA_900490705.1 Pristionchus arcanus | reverse complement strand
AAAAAAATATTTTTTTCTTAGCGCTTCTTCATCGAAACATTGACGTGCTCGAATGCGACCAAGAAAGTGCCGACCATTTTCAGGGGATTCTGTAAAAAAAAACGTTCGACATTATCTTCAGAATCAAACTGAATTCGATAGCATTATCCTCACCGTGATCTCAGTAGACTCGATCGTGAAGTTTCTAATCAACTCGATCAGAGCGGCCTGAAGGTACCGGTTGAAAATTATTTATAAATCAATCACTGCACACCTTAGTCTCAATGAGCGCTTGCTTCATTCCAATGCAGATTCTCGGGCCACCACCAAAGGCGAGAAACGCAGCGCGATCAACGGTTTTGTCCTCGAACCATCGGAAATACGATAATATATAAAATGTCCCTTTTAACATTTTTTACAACTTCAAAAAACGAATAAAAAGGTCCTTTTCAGCCCACCTCTCCGGTCTAAACTCTTCAGCATCCTCTCCCCAGGTCTCCTTATCCATCTGGAGACTCCACGTATCGGCGATGATCGAGTCTCCCTTCTCGAATCGATATCCACCAATTTCACAGGCAGCAGTGCACTCGCGGGTCGTGAATCTTGAATGCGATAATCTATCTAATTAGCATAGAAAGTTTGGAAAATCATCTGAAATAGTAACTAACCCGCTCCCCAGCGGATGATGCCTTAGCGTCTCCTTTATCACGGCTTCCATGTAGCTCAGATTTCCGATATCTTCGAGGTCGTAGTCCTACAACTAGGAAGCTGATTACTATAACTGAGCTACAGTACCTCATTGCCGATTACGTCATCGACCTCTTCTCGTAGTCTCAGTTGAATTTCCGAGTGGGTGGCGAGAAAGTGGATGGCTCTCGACACAGTGATCGAGGTTGTCTAAAGAAAGGTGATAATAGAAAGATCAAAGGTCAAATTCCGTACATCATATCCGGCCAACAAAAACAGTTTGCAGTTTGCGACGATTTCATCGATGGACAGCTTGTTCTTAACCTGAAGTTGATATTTTTTGAAAAACTCTATGAAAAACTCGCTTGTCCCTCAGTGTTGATCTCGGTCGATTCGGTATCAAGATACATTTCGATTAGATCATCCTTTGGGGGTGCTCCTGCATCCTGAAAGATCTAAGATTAATCCTGATAATTTCGGAAAAAACAACCTTCTGCCTCTTTCGCTCCTGCACTGTCTTGCGAATGTCTCTGATCAGCGGGAGTAGGGGAACGTCGATGAATAACGCTGAAATAATTAGAGATATGGTTGAAAATTGTGTAAATAGATCACAAGATGCGACGAAGGAAATCCTCCAAAGCGGAAGAAGAGAGGGGAAGAGCGATGCAAGGGCGAACGGCCAGTATGAGAGAGGCCTGAATGCGATATTGAGTCTCACTCTGTGAAAAAAAGTATCATCCGAAGGTAACAATATGCCTTACTTTAGAAAGAATTCGCTGCACCAGACGACCATCTTGTTCTCGAACATCTTGCAGTTGTCCATTCCAAGCACGGTCTTGCAGATGATGTCCATAGTGTATTCTCGGAGGTATCTGAGAGGGTTACGGTAATTTCAAGATTCTCTAGTTATGGACTCTTCATTGCGCGCACACTCTAACCGTTCATGTTGAAATAACTAGAATGAATGAACTAGATACATAACGACACAATGACTATTCATTGACATCACCGTTGAGTGTCAATCTCCGCTCCGTTCTGCTTCTCAACGTGCTCGACAATTTCTCTGGCGGAGTTTTTGAAGGTCGGCAGGATGGCGCGCATCGCTTTGTTACTGAAGGCATCAGCGCTAAGTGTTCTAAAACAGATGAAGATTTCCAAAAATCACACAAATTTTGTGAAATTCTAGATACGAAATCCTTACCTCAGACGCTTCCAATGCGCGCCTCTCGCCTCAGCCATGTGCGAATTCGGGGTGTCCTTTCCTTGCAGCTCAGTGTTCTGAACAAATTTGATTCGTGGGTTCGCAAACATCCCTGAATCTCACAGCGTGCGCGTAAAAGTTGTCGAAGCGCTTGATGAAAATCTCATTGATTATGGACAAGTCGGAGATGACCCACATAGGCCGTTGTCCCGAGAGATATCCGTATACCTGATGAAGATGCAAATTGAGGATGCAACATTGGCCCATTTATAAATTGTTTGGTAGCTAAGTACACTAGTATTGACATAATACTCGTGACAATCTATTCGAATGATTTCTCTATGGCCAGACAGGCAAGTGAGAACGCAAAAAGGAGACGCTCGTGTCATTGTTATTATTACCTTGCCAAACTTCTTGGTCCACTCTTTGAGAACGATCGCACGCGGTCGATCGTATGCCCAGATTGCCCGCAGATTGCCAAATAGCAGTTCCGGTTCCGGTCCTGGCACTCCCCGGTTCGGCCAGTAACGATTACGGGCTGAGTAGTACCTGAATACGGATAAGATTTCCGTTATGAACATGTGGCTTACCTGTGGAGTAGAAAAGTGCAAGCTGCAAGGACAAGGAGCGTCGTGATCATCGTTTTGTGA
The DNA here is from genome assembly GCA_900490705.1 of Pristionchus arcanus. NCBI lineage: Eukaryota > Metazoa > Nematoda > Chromadorea > Rhabditida > Neodiplogasteridae > Pristionchus > Pristionchus arcanus. The sequence goes on along the minus strand of LS488476.1, from coordinate 129,889 downwards.
ACAAAAGGAGTTTTCAGAGGATGGGAATTGAATTATTTTTCCTCTTTTATAACCACCGGCGAATTGAGAAACACCCTATTTCGTCTTCAAACACACGTTATTTTTCTCCTGATGGCTAGAGATAACGACGAATCAAGAAACAGTGCCCGATATGTCGAGGAGGAAATTGTAGTGTAAAGTGTGACTGGTATGTGCGCCAGATGTTCCGTACGTGCGCCATACTTTTCAGCCTTCGAAAAATGATTTTTTTTTCATTTTCAGTTTCATTTAGACAAGAAATCAAAAGATTATTGTATGCAGTTCTGAATATTTTTTCACCAAGTACATGTATTTTGGAAAATTAGCACAAAAACAAATATGTAAATGAAATAAATAGTCCGTGGAATCTTCAGACTTTCGTCATTTTCGTAATCGCGGAATATGTGGAAGCGATTGTGTCCTTTCGCTTCAATCTCCAGCTAAAATGCCAAATAATTCAATTTTCTCCAAATTCCGCTCACAATAAAAAGGCGTCTCGATAGCTGGGCGTTGTTAGAATCACAATCAATGTGTGTGCCAATCCATGTGTTAGTTGAAAGCAGAACACTACGTTGTTTATGTCTGCAGTATTTGATATTGGTCGTTAAAATAGTGTCCGCTACTAACCAGGATTCAGCGCATTAGCAATCGTTGAATACGCATAACATCCGAATGGAACTAATTGAATAGAAAGTGGAAGCATCGTCTGAATTAATTGAGGTCCTATCGTCTATCAGACGACTACCAACCTGACATATCAACAACCACATTAATTTTCGTTGAAGTTTGCGTGTATTATCGCTCATTGTAGTGGTCTGCATAATAAATAAATAAAAAGAACTAGATTATTATTCAACTCGCTGTCTGAGAAGATGGAATGTACCGCCAAGGAATACACCGTTGAGCACGCTTGCAAAGATCATCATCTAAAATTGACTTTTATCTCCTTTGATGAAACATGCAAACTTACGAATATATAAACGATTCCGTAAAATACAGTATACCCGAAATAGAGTGTCGGGTCGTAAGCAAATGCGTGATATTTCGAATCTTCGAAAAGGTAGTAGAGCGTTGGGAAATTCTGAGGAATGAATTAAAAATGCGCACTTGCATCGACTAAACCAGTCGAGTAAATTCCGCGCCGTTTTCCAGGTAACGATATGTTGGAATGTGAATAATACCGGGAATATTGAAGAGTATGAATATAATTACTCGTGATTGGACTCGATAAGTGTTCTGAGCAAAAAATTGTCAATAATAAAACGCAAAATTTACTGCACTTTTTGTTGCCTGATCATCTCAAGGACCGCTAGAAATTTGAAGTGGAAACAGAACAGAACAGACAGTGCCACGTAATTTGTCGTGAATTGCATCAACACCTGGAATAGTATTGATTGAGTGAAATAATTACAAGTATCTCACAACTCCAGTGTGTCCCGAAAATCCGAACCACGTGCACAAAATGCCGTTGCACAGTCCTCCTGGCAGTGGATAGAGGCCTATCGGAGAAGCGAGAAATCCGAAATTTAGATCGACAAGGGAGATCGATACCTCAATTATTTTCTCGATCACAACTGACAGCTAATCGGCAACGTACTTGCAAGAGAATGAGATATTTCGCAAACGATCGGCCAGTTTTCGGCGTTTTCGTGACCATCAGATAGATGGCAACGACGGAAAGCGCCTGTGTAATCAGTCCGACCGTGTGCTGGTAGTCAGGCATCGCAGTGTGCCAGAGAGGATGGAGGGATACATTGCGACCAGTCATCGGGATTTGACACTGACTCAATTCGTCGTTTGAGACAGGTTATCGAGCAAATTGTTGGCAGGTGAACGCAAGTGGCGCAGCTGGAAATCGGTGTTCACTCCTGTGATACGGGGAAAACACTCCACGGAACTTGACTGCGAACCCTGATGAAAAAGCAAAGTTACGTTCTTTGTTTTCACCAGGTTTACCATTAGAATCTAGCAATGACTAGCAATAAGGGAATCGTTATAATCTTCAATCTCGTTTGTGATCAAGGATCACATCGTGCAGCAAAAACTTGTGAATCGAGTTTATTTGTCTTTGATTGCCTGTCATACATAATTGTCGGATGTTCAGTGCTTGCGCTATTCTTGCGCTTGCGCTTTTCAGCCTTCGCATCAATGATAAATTTCCATTTTTCATGCCATGTTCCTTCTGTTGGTCACGTGCACACTCGATCAGCATGTAGACATGATAAAAATAATGGTAGTAAATGTGTAATTTGTCCACAAAACACCAGATGTTGATCAAGAATCAGTAGTAACGTCAACGCTGTAACAGCAAATTACAGGAAATTACGTCGAATTTTTGCTAATGACGAATGAACAAGGAAGATTTAGATGCTACGGTAATCTTCTTGTGCCAACTGAAAGGAATTGTCTGTAAATTCAATCAATATAAAATCGTTAAAATGCGAATTTACAAAATGAGTGCTTCCCGATAACTTGGCGTTGTCAGAAGCACAATGGAGGTATGAACAAGAGCATGTGTCATTTGCATGCAGAAAAACATGTTGGTAATATCTGAATTTGAATGCTTCACCGTAATAAAAGAAGAGAATTGGATTGATGATTTCACCTGGTGTAAGCGTCATGGAAATCAGTGAATACCCTTGAACTCCGATTGGAATGAGCAGCACATTTATTGGGACGATTGCCTGTGGTGGCTCATGCAAATCATTACCTCATCACTAGCCCTCACCTGAACCAATAACAGCTGCATTAGCCTACGTTGAAGTCGTCTTGTTTTGTCGCTCATTGCAGCATTCTGTTAATCATTTTGCATTTTTATGATGACCTTTCTAAATTCGAAATACCTGCTTTGATAGAAAGAAAAAAGATCCTGTGATAAAGTAGAACAAAATAACAAACGCAATTATCATCCACGAAAAATCGATGATTAATTAATAAGTGAGCACTGCTAATTAGTTCTTACGATAATTGTCGTTGCAGCAACAATAATCGTATACTCGGGGAAAAGTGCAGGATCATATGCGAATGCCCGATATTTTGTATTCTCGAATAGGTAGAAGAGCGATGGGAAATTCTTAAAATTTTATAAAATAACAATTTAGAAAAAAAATAATTCACTCGTCTTGTGAACTTAGTTCCACTTTCAAGATTTCGATAAAGTGGAACGTAGATCAGTCCCACAAGTGTCGCAATTATAAACAAAATTGCTCTGAACATTGCCCGGTGCACTGACTGAATAATAGTATTTTTTTTGATATTTTATCTATTATAAAAACATACCGAGACAAGCCGATGCCGAGTCATTTCCATAATCGTCAGAAATTTGAAGTGAAAACAGACCATGAGCGCAGCAGTAACATATGATACGGAGAGTTGCATGAGAACCTGAGCAAGCATTGTTCCTCCAGTATGGCACCAAGCCAGTCTCACAACTCCTGCATGTCCAGAAAACCCGAAGAGCGTGCACAGAATCCCGTTACACAGACCTCCAGGCAGTGGGAAAAGTGCAGTGTGGCAGGCGAGAAAACCGAAATTGATATCAACCAGAGCGATCGATACCTAGAAGGACAATGAATGTAGGTCTAGTCACGTGACAACCTGGAGTAGAATGAGATATCGGGCGAAGGGACGACCAGGTTTGGGAGTTTTCGTTGCCATCAAATAGACGGCAAAAGAAGAGATCGTTTGAGTTACTACACCAACTACATGTTGATATGCGGGCATCGCAGTGTGCCATAGCGGATGGAGAGAGAGGTTCTGCATACTAGCTACTTATAAGTGAGATATTGATACTACTTCCCGGCAGTGGTTGTTGAGAGCAGAGAGAGAGAGAGTAACACTCGCAGGTGAAAATGAGCGTTCACTTCTATGCTTGACGGAAAACACTCACTGCACTAAACCAATGTATTTTGCATGTTGAAATTTTGTCGAGTAAGTCAAGTGGCAAAAAGAAGTCGAAGAAAGTCGAACAGTTTGACCACCGAATGAGAAATGCTTTTTATCGATAAACATTTGATGATCAGGCGCTCGGACAGCATACTCCCGCTTTCTTGAAGCAACTGTACCCGGCTGGACAGCCGACTCCGTTGTAACACGGACCATACCAGAGGAACTCCGGGCAAACACCCGGAACTGAAAATACGATATTAGATATGATGCAAACTTGTCGTCGAATGATTGCCAAAATGCAATTGCCCGTCGATTTGGTATTCATTACACACTACCTAGTGCTAGCAACATATATTATAAATATCAATAGTGATCTATCTAGACACTTACTCGATGCGAGCGAGATGCAATCTCCGGTAGGCGTGCCTCCCGGAATATTCACCATAATGCTTCCCATCGGACAGTATCCACTCATTACTGGGCCTGGATAGATGAGTTAATGAGGTATTCTTCTGTTAGATGAAGCTGATATCAAAATAATTATAGCACGTAGATGGTTTTTTCGTTTTCCCCTTATGGAACCTAGAAGGATGTATCATACCGAGATTATTAACTGGATTAGCGTAGTCGACAACAGGGCAACATTTGGTTCCAGTTGAGTCAACATCGTATCTGAGAACTTGATGATTATTGAAATATTGCCCCCATTTGGTAAAATATTTTCATAATGTTTTATAAATTCATTTTTCACCCTACGCTGCAATCCTTAGTGCCGACGTTTACGAATCCTTTGGCGAGTGGTGTCGTACACGTGGGTGGGCATCCACTGTTCGGGCACGACTTTGGACAGAATCTGAGGTTGCAGCCTTTTTTTAGGTATAAATTAACGTATTTAATTCATAAATAAAATAACGGACTGCTGCAGAGCCGACTTGCTGTAGAAGGAACTGTAGCAGAATCCGTTGTTCACCCAGGTAGGGCAGCTGTAATGCTCATATATTATTTTGCGCTATTCAACATCTCCTTGACCAATGTGTACAGTTCTGTACAGTTACCCAAAAAATATCTTTGAAACTGATTGCAGGTTGCGGAAGAAGACTCACGTTGGATTGTCAGAGGCCGCACACTGAGCGTCGATTACAGATGCCAACGAGACAATTCCGATGAGAAGAGGTAGAAAAGTCATCATGCCAAGAACAGAAGAGATGAACAGATGAGTTGACATTATTCCCGACAACCATTTTATACTATTTTATAAGGGCCACGCAATGTTAGCTTAGTCGTGGAACGGATACGAAAGAGATCAAATGATATGTTACATGGTTGTTTGCTACGTGCCATCTTCGTAAAGCATCAGTGAGCAAGGCTGATCCACGTACCCTGATCATTGCAATCTGTTCAGGATGTCTCATTCCGACTTCACACTGAGGTTTCCGATTGCCATCAAAGTTGTGCGAGTTAATTTGAGTGCAATTCCTTTCGGCATTTTGGACTTTGGAAAAAAAGAGAAAATTAATTGCCAAATCATAAAATACGATCGAATTTTTGCACTTTTCTCTGTTCTTTCTCCAGCCCATTTTGTCATTTCATTAACATTGTTTTCAATTCGATTATTGCTTTTGTTACCATCATCTTTCGTGTGGGAAGGAAATTCGTCACATCTGATCAAACTTCATATCTCGAAACGGAAGCGCTCTTTTACGCATACAGCTGGACTCACAATCGCCTTTCTGGCAAATTGCACATCTCATCAAATCTATAATAACGAATACATTCGAAAAGAAGTGAATTCAGTACGATAACTGAGCCATCTTGTTGTGGATATATCTGAATTTAATCTCCGTGATATCTAAGTGTCAATGTAAATGAAAGTGATTGTCGATTGAGCGGATGGTCGAGCAGATTGACAAGCAAATGGAATTTATGAGAGCCGGTGTTCGCTCATGTTATGCGTTGAATACACTTAATGAAACTTAATGAAAGAAATGAAAGAGCAAGAGACTTTCATTAACATTCATAAGTGCAACAAATAATATCAATGACGTTATACATGATTCCGTTCGCCGCTTGAATAGGATTTTATTTACATGAAATTATTATTTACATCAATTTTTACTGAAATTATTCTCTTCAGTAGGATGCATATTGTTCTGAATAAGGCCCCTATTTCAGTTTCCGCTTGCAGATGTGTCATTGAAGTGCATTATTTTCACTTGTGCAAGTGCTTTTAAAAGTCATTTTTTTGTTTATCAGTGTCAGATAAAAAGTAATGCATTAGCAGACTATTTCTGTTGAATCGTCATTGCAACTTCTTTCCTTCCTGCTTACTTGAATTGCCTTGGAATTTTGTTCAGTAATTGTTTCACGGAATCGCACGACTATTCCAACGAGTATTCCAGTAGAATGGAATTTGTTGTGATGACGTCAACTATACTAGGAGGAGCATCGACATTATTGAATGGACTCTTCTTTGTCTTCATTCTTATCTTTCCACCTTACAATCTCGGCCGATACAAGTCCAACTATTTCATTGGAGCCTTTGCAAACTTCGGCTTTGCCCTCACACAAAGCGTCTGCGCATTTGTAAGCGTTTACATTGCTGCGCCAAATGAATGGCCAGCTCAGACTTTTATCTCCGACGGATCATTGCTTCTTTACGTTTCACTTCGTCGAATGGGCCACTTTGTTTTATTTCTGTTCATGGCCGCGCACAATTCACTTTTCATCGTTATTGCATACAATTTCGTGCACAGATACGCTTTGATTAGCAAGTTAGTTCCTCATTGCCAGCATACGAAATGTAGCGTAATTGCAGTAACAGAAAGCTGCTGTGGGTGCATGATCGCAAATATTTGATTAGATCTTTGAACGTCATTTGGTTCGCCCTCACAATTATGCCCACTGAAGTTATTCTTCACGTGGATGAATCGATTAGGTTACTGAGTGAACTTCAGCTGCAATGAACAAAAAATTTGAAGAACATTAGCCAGTCAAAGATACGGAGCAACATATGGAATGTTTTCCGTTGATTTCTTCTATGCACTATCTGTGGAGGTGCGAGCCTGAGCGAGAAATATTTTTCAATAGTACTTTAAGAGACCACGCTTCGGATGGGAAATGGCACCAGATTTATCGTGCATGCTCTTCGTGGCATTTGGTGGTTGGAATATTGCATGGATGATTGTGAAAATCATTTTGCAGCATCCTTTATAGTGATACCAATTACAGTTTTCTGGAATTTCTATTTACCGCTTTATAAAATCAAAATCAAAATCTGAAAAATTGAGGAGAGTGAATTTGCGGTTACTGTGTACACTCAGTTGTCAGGTATTTCGAGCACTTTTTTTGTTGTGACAAATAAGAATATTAGGCAATATTGTCACTGCTGTTTGTATACATGCCAGGCTTGATTTGTGTTAGCTCATTAATTGCCCGGTTTGTTCGATTCTTCATACTTGTTTTGAACATTTTATAACACATTTCTACTTCAGGAAAGACATTTCGAAATCCTCCCTGTATTTGAGCTCTGCAATGTCATGTGGGACACTGTTTAATCCAATCATCGAATTCATTCTTACGTCAGAGTATCGGCAAAAGTGAGCATGATCGTTATATTTTATTTCGTTGCCATTTCAGAATTGTACTATTCTGTGGAAGAGGAAAGGTGCGAAAAGCACAGCGTGTTGAATTCATCGCACAAAGTCGAAAAGCAAGTCTTTCGTACCCCAAACTATGCCACGCCGATTCAAACCGATATCGAAAAATGTCGATGCCTGACAATTATTAAAATTTCTGGCAAAATCTTTCAAAATAATAACGACAAATCCATATTTTTTCAATATTTGTAATAAACGTTTCTGAGAATGTTTTTAGTTCCTCGTTTGAACACGATAATAAATGATTAGTACTACCCAGGTGAAAATCATCGTTATTTGAATGACCAGAGAATCTGCCACTAAAGAACTTTTGCACGCAATACGGCGGATGAAGAAAAAACCGAACACAAAATCATCTGCCTTATGCACGAGTGGATTAATTTTTGTATTGCAAATGGTAGGGAAATTCATGATGTAATTACGTTAGTACAAAGTAATTGAATTCGGTTCGGATCTAGTTGAAGTTTAGTTTCGAGTCGAAGATGACTAAACGTCTTCACACTTGCTCTTGGAAGGGAAACAACTTGAAAAATAATTAGTCGTATGCGTGCGATCGGTGACTCATTCCGCGTTCTTCATTTATCATTTATCACATGCGGAGGTGAGAAAAAAATTATCTTATGAATCGTAACTATCAAGATGAATTGCCTAGTCAAAAATTCCGTGTGTTAGAGAACCTGGTGAAAAAGGAGATATCTGGTCATATTTTCTAGTGTTCATTCTGTACAGGTTAACATTGCTGTTCACTGATCTGTCTGAGTAAATACTATAATTTAATTTTTATCCAAACCACAATCACTGTTTTCGCCATGAAATGAAGCAACGCTTACGACGAAATAGACTAAATTGCAGCATCATTTACTGAAGCAGGAAGTCATTTTTCTCTTCTTTTCAATCTGCTTGTACATTCTCATATTGTTAATCCAGTGACGACTATAGCATACTTGTAAAATATAGTTTGTTCTCTTGAATCGCCGTTGCATTTTTTTGCTTACAAGACTCGCCTTTGAATTCTGCTCAGTAATCGTTTCTCCGTAATTGCAAGCTAACGTTTGACTGTTTCTTTCCGTATTCCAGGAGAATGGAGCCTGTTTTGATGACGTCAACTATCATTGGAGGAACATCTGCGATATTGAATGGACTCTTCTTGGTCTTCATTCTTATCTATCCACCCCGTAATCTTGGGAGATACCAGACCAACTATTTCGTTGGAGCCTTTGCAAGCTTCGCCTTTGCTATCACACAAAGTGCTTGTGCGTTTGTAAGAATTTCCAATATTATGCAAAGATCATCAACAAATTGCAGTCTTTTATCTCCGACGGCTCATTTTTAATCTTCGTTTCGCTTCGTCACGCAGGACACGCCGTTTTACTGTTGTTCTTGACCGCGCACAACTCACTTTTCATCGTTATTGCATATAATTTCGTTCACAGATACGCTCTGATTAGCAAGTACGTGATTTTATGCATGCCAACATTAAAGTTTATTTGCAGCAACAGATGTCTGCTGTGGTTTCACGATCGAAAATATTTAATAAGATCGATGCATTGCATTTGGTTCACCATTGCTATCGTGCCCATTGAAGCTTTGCTGCATGTTGATGAAGCGATCAGGTTTAGAATTATCCAATAAACACAAGAAAAGAATAAACACAAGAAATTCAAGGGTCATAGTCATCCAAAAATACGGACACTTTCGAGAGGACTTCTTCTATGCGCTATCGATTGAGGTGCGAGTCTCATAGAGACAGAAAACGTAACTTTACATTCAGAAGCCTCTCTTGGGTTCAGAGGCTGCGGTTGATTTTTCGTGCATGCTTTTCGTCATATTCGGAGGATGGAATATCACTTGGATGATGGCAAGATATTTAAATAGTAATCGATCGAATATTGTGATTTACAGATCTCTGGTTTTTCAATTTACCGCTTCATTAACAGAAAGTCAAAATCTGAAAAATTGAAGCAGGTTAATTTGCGGCTGCTTCGCACACTCAGTTTTCAGGTTATTTAAAAAAAATTAAAATAGTTTTTTCAGGTTTAAAATACAGAACTTTAGGCAATATCGTCTCTGCTATTTGTATACATGCCTGGCGTGATTAGTGCTGGCTCTTTAATCGCTCGGTGTGCTGGATACTCCATACTTTATTGATCACATTTGTTTCAGCAGAGACATTTCGAAATTCTCACCATTGTTGAGTTCCGCAATGTCATGCGGAACACTTTTTAATCCGATCATTGAATTCATTCTTACGTCGGAGTATCGGCAAAAGTGAGCAGGGTAGATATAATCTCATACATGACCATTTCAGAATTCTAATATTCTGTGGCAGAGGAAAAGTGAGGAAAATGTCGTCGCGTGTTGAAGTCATTTCTTCATCTCCAAATCCAAGTCTTCCGTTCGCCAATCTGTCCTACTCCGACATCAACCGATACCGAAAATTGTCGTTGCCTGATTATCTCGTTTAGAAATGTTTTGAAATTTGATACGAATGCAAAATAATAACAACCAAAAATAACAACTCAAATTAATAACTATCCACTCCAAATTTATTATACATGTTTGTATAAAATTTCTTCCTATTTCAATAAAGATTATAGCTCAATAGAAGAGAGAATCGGCGTTGTTTTTGATGAAATGCTTTGACGGCCAAAATGAGTGTCCATTCGCACGTAATTTACTAAAGCGAACGTTCCGAATTCATTGGAACACGAAATCATCCTCCTCTGTAAAAGTGCAGATACAGCTTTATCATGTACAAACTAAGTTTTAAATTTAATCTCCGGAAAATTCTTGAAAATATTTCACATAAATTGAATACTACTGAACAATTGAATATGAGCAGAATTAGCTGTGGATAAAACATTATTTCGAGTCGACGATGAACGGGGAATGTGATTATACTTGCCCTTGGAAAGGAAGGCATCTGAAAATTAATTTCGGAAAATTATAACTTTTGATTCAAGAAGATTCGCAAATATATGATAACTCACGCTCCGGTGAAGTAGTAGTTTCTCACGCGATCTAGTCTCTGCGGCGAGAGACCGTTTATGATGCCGTCACCGGTCTAGAATTTCAAATATTGAGTCTTCTAGATTTAAAAACAAACAAACGGCCTGTAGCCCGAGTGCAGAAATGAGCGCGATTCTGAGCGAGATATCGTTCTCATATTTAACCTTCGCAGTAATCTCTTGAGCACACAACTCTGCAAAATTTCTATCATACAATTGAAAACACAATTTTCATTTTTATTAATTAGAAAATTTACGCCGTTGAGCCTTCGTATTCTGAGAAGCAGTGAAAGGAAGCAGAAGAATAGCGACAACGCAGCCCTTCCACATCTAAAAGATCGAAAAGATTAATAGTAAAAAAATGAGTCTGATTTATGACAGCTAGGCCATCCCTTATATAGCAGTTTTTTTGTTGCAAAATACAGTCGCACAACGAACATTCTGTCCGGCTCTTCCGTTGGAAAGGCGATTTGGCATATTTGCCATTGCTTTGTTATCCGGATTATAAAGCTTTTTTTTGCAAAATCGGGACATTGTTTTTGAATTGTGCTCGAGAGTATGCTGCAACTTGGCCGAATCATGATAACAAAATTTAATCTTTTATCAGAGACTATCTGATTGTGAGAGATTTGATGTACTTCCGACAGGGTACTCAATTTATTTTTACCTATATTCGAAAATTGAAAACAAATTTTGTGGAACTGACTCCATGATAGATGCAGTGAGTCTTAATTACTGCTTACTACCAATGCACCGTGATTTCGAAAGAGCGTTGCGAAGGAGCCACTAAGTGCAGCTGTTTATAAGCAGCTGCCAATAAGAGTATAGCCATAACTTTTCATCTCAATTACTAGTTTTTGATGATAGACTTGATCAATAAACTGTATCTTATCCTGAACCCGGTATCTTTATTTTGCCATTCCAAAAAGACACTTCGATTTCACCCGATAACAATCACATTTTTTTTTTACTTTCATCATTATTTGATATGTTCATTTGATTGAGAATTGTGTAATATACGCAATATAACAGAAAAAACTTCTTTTATCGAACATTCACATTTTTGAAATTCGACGAGTGACTGTGATCGATAACCGTGTCACGGCAGAACTGCCTCCTTGTTTATTCCAGCTGAAGGAATACGATCTTACGTTGTTAGCTGATTAGTATTCATAATCTCGAATCAATTAGGGCTGTCAGGTCAATATACTCTCACATTGCTCGCAAAATGAACTGATGAATTCTTCTTCAACGCATTTTTTCTCTCGAACTTACAAAATCAATGGCTTCCGATAGCTGGGCGTCGTTAGAATCGCAATTGATGTGTGCGCGATTGCATGGGTCATTTGAAGGCAAAATACTGCATTGTTGAAATCTAAAACCATGAGAATATTGGAAATAAGATCACTATTTACCAGGCGATAATGAAGCTGTGGCCATCGAATAGAAGTACACGCCAAAAGGGCCCAACTGTATGGTTAGAGGAACAAGAGTCTGGGATGATTTATGTTGAGTATAAGGAACGAATTCGCTCACTTGTACGACGAGCAACCACATCATTTTCCGTTGTAGTTGTATTGTTTTATCGCTGAGATTGGTGTTCTGTGGTATAAGATCAGTCCCATGGTTTTATGCATAATGTTTCCAATTTAGAATGAAATATAATATCTATCATAATTTTCTAATACTAGAATCTTACTTTCTGAGAGAGAAAATAAAAAGATCCAAAGATGAAGAATGAGCCGGACAGAATGGCGTAAATCATCATCTGAGATGAAATATACTTCTATAATATGCACAGCTCTCACAATTGCCGTAGCAATGCCGATTAATAATGCATATTCGGGGTAATATGTTGGATCATACGCAAACGCATTATAACTAGGATCCTCGAATAGATAGTACAACGAGGGGAAAGTCTGAATGTTTTTCCTTTGCGTAATTTCTTTATGAATAGTACTTTTCGAGCAAACTCCGGCCCGAATTCAAGATTCCGATACAGTGGAATGTACAGCAGACAAGAAATGGTGAATATAAGAAGAGTCACTACTCTGTACAGTATCCGGAAGGAATACTGCGAGAAGTGCTTGAAAATAACTTAGTTTCAGTTTGAAAATACCGAAATTTGCCGACGCCTTGTCATTTCGAGTATGGCGAGATATTTGAAGTGAAAACAGAATAGAATTGCAACTGCAACGTAACCCGCCGTTAGTTGCATTAGCACCTGTGAATATGTATCGTACCGAAAGTTAGCTACGACTTACTATTCCGACATGAGCAGAGCAACCGAACACAGTGCATAAGGCGCCCTTGCAAAGACCTCCGAATAAGGGATAGAGACCGATTGGACACAATAAAAAGCCAAAGTTGAAATCAACAATGCTGATGGACGCCTCAATGTGTATTTCAACCTGTGTACTTCGTTTTCTTGATCCAAAGCTACCTGCAATAACATAAGATATCGAGCGAAGGGGCGTCCTGGTTTAGGGGTTTTAGTGACCATGAGATAGAACGCAAGGGCAGATAACGCTTGAGTGCCAATCCCAACAACGTGCTGATAAACCGGCATTACAGTGATCCATAGGGGATCGAGAGAGACGTTACTACTCATTGAGACTGAAAACCGTACTCACTCCCTCGAACACGAAAGACTACTGACTACTCGACAGCTGAATTGCTCTCTTCCCTTCCAGGTGCAATGCACGCGTTCATTTTTGTGTTCCAATTAAACTATCAAAATATCAAGAGTTAAAAATTCAATGATATGTTTTAAATGTAGATTAGTTAATCAAATAAAAATCAATTAAATTCCACAAAGAGCCTGCAAAATTTTGTCAATGCCATTGTTGTTTGTCTGTCTTGTTCGACTAAATACTTTCTGCTGTATAAATCAAGTATAAACAAAGCCGTTCTCTTTCATGCGAGGATAAAATTCGAGCATGAATTGATGAACGAAGAACGAAATTTTGCACGTATCTTATTCAATTAAACGAAACAAAAATCATCTGTCGTTTACGTGACGAAGTGAATCGGAAGTAAGGGCTACTTCCACCTTTAAAATTAAAATTATAAATTCAACGGAGCATAAAGTCGTCATTCGTGAGAACGATTTATTATGTTTGAATATACAATTTGTGCAAAATCAAATATTTTTTAGTTGTTCGATCTCGAATATTTTCGCTTCTAGGATCCCAAAACGACGAGTGATTAGTGATTAGACAATTGAGATTGGAAGGGAAGGCATCTGAAAAGGAGTTCCAATACTTAATTTGTACACAAAAAGTTGTTATGAAATAGGTAAATCCTTTTCAAATTGTATAGACTCACGCTCCAGTGTAGTAGTAGTTTCTCACACGATCTAGTCTCTGCGGCGAGAGACCGTTTATGATCTTGTCACTGGTCTAGAATAAATACATATTTTACTCGCTTCCTGCATTTGTTTATTAGGTATTTTTGAGAGAAGAACCTACGGCCTCGAGTATGAGCGCAGAAATAACTGCGATTCCGAGCGAAGTGTCGTTCTCTGATCTCGCCTTTTTAACAAGCTCTTTACCGCACGTCTCTGAAAATTTCGATCAGCGATTTGGGAGCTAACAATAAAGGTATTCATTCGATATTCGATTCATTCGATTATTTTACCTCGCTGTGCCTTTGTATTCTGAACAGCGACAACAGGAAGCACGAATATAATGACAACGAATCCTTTCCACATCTAAAACAATTTAACACATTTTAAAACACATTGAATCTTTTTGAAGCCAGTTAAGCTTTTCTTTATAAAGCAGAATTTTGCAAAGGAAAACTTTGCAAGGAAAGGCGATTTGGCAAATGTTCCTTTTTCCTGCTGCCAACAAAGTAGTACTTCTTTTGCAATAGTTAGACATTGTTTTCGAGTTGTGCTTGAGAGAATCTTGCAATGAACAATAACAATCAAATTATAAAACTGAATAATCTCCGGACAATGTGTATCATCATGAATACATCGGTGGTACATTGCGAGTTAGTTTTACTTTCGCTTACTTACTCTGCTCTGATCGTGAATGGCGAATGCCGAACAGACTGACAATGTTACAACCGGCTGTAATGAAGTCAAGATGGTGGCACGTGTAGTGCGATGTTTGTAGAAGTGAGGAGTTGATACATACGCAACGTTGACGCGATTATGCGTAGTCTTTGCTTCGTGCTCTCTCTATGAAAATACGAAAACAGACAGGGGCACTTTGCTCGAAAGTACTGTTCACATATCAGTAATCTTTGATTAGTATGAACATATCTTCTCTGTGATTATGTTCAATCGAAAGAAGAATTCGATATTGCTTCATACCGATTCAACGGCTACGATTCTTGATATCGTTTTTACTAACAAGAGATTTTCGCAGAACTCAGAAAACATCAATTACGGAAAGGCAATTTCATTCTTCCTATCGTATCGAAAGAGCTTTGAGAACTTACCCTAACAGTTTTGTCTTTATCGCGTTGATTTTTCTAACCTACTAGATACATATTTTAGAAATCTCCATGGAAGTCGTTCTGATATCTTCAACTGTTGTCAGTGGCACTTCAAGTGTGCTCAATGGACTATTTCTCAGTTTCATCATTTATTCACCACCGAAACATCTCGGGTGCTACAAGCAAAATTACTATCTCGGATCATTCACAAGTTTCCTCTTTTCTTTCACGCACTTCCTTTGCGCATTCGTATGTTTCTTCTTTTTTTAAAATTCCATTGTAAATCAATAACTTTCAGACATTTTACACAGACGGCACCACTCTTATGTTCCTCTCGGCTCGAAGGTCCGGCAGCGCAATATTCATATCATTTCTAGCTGCGCATAACGCACTTTTTATAATCTTCGCGTACAATTTCATTCGACGATACGCATTGATTAGCAAGTGAGGAGAATGGAATGTATTGTAATTTTAACATTTTTAGTAACATACTCAAACGGTGGTTGGATGATCCATGCCTGAAATATCTCTACGGAAGTTACAAGATCTTTCAGCTAATTATGTACACTGTGCCCGCTTGTATCGTTTTTCATCCAGACAAAACGATGAGGTGCAAAATTATACCTCCTCACCCAAAACATGAACAGCTCAGGGATTATGTGAACACTAAATTCGGGCGATCACTATTAGTAAACTTCGACACTGATGTCTTCTATGCGCTATCATACGATGTGAAATTGTTGGCCATTTTCGATTTCTCATATAGATTTTCAGCTGCCATTATTCGGTTTCAAGTGGGCGAATAGCGCTGCTCTTATCGGATTTATTTCGTTCGGCGGACTCAGCATTGGGACCATAATTGTGAGGTTAATTATTGCCAATTTCCGACCATCTGTATAGATCTCCGGAATCGGAATGTATCGCTTCACGACAGGCAAATTGTGCTCAGAAAAAATGAGAAAGCTGAACCAACGACTTCTGGGAACTCTGACCATTCAGGTGATCAAGAACCGTTGTGAATACATTGACAATTTTTTTTTCAGGCAATGTTCTCCTTGTTATTTGTCTACATGCCTGGTGTAATTTGCAATATCGCTGCCCTTCTACGGTTATCTTTCGCGAAGAATCGTGAAAATGATGTTATTATTTCAAGAGTCGACTTTTCAATTGCATCGCCTTATGTGAATTCCGCAATGTCCTTTGGGACGCTATTCAATCCGATCGCAGATCTCATTTTGACGTCTGACTATCGTAAAAAGTGAGCAAATGTTGCCTTGCTAAATCCAAATCATATTTTTTACAGAACGAAACACATCTTCAACGTCGGCCGAACCAAGGCAACTAATGTTGCAATGAGTGTTGTACTTTCACAAAACAGTGTAGTAAATAAAAATTAACCATAGGTTTACTCATCTACTTTATCTGTGATATTCAATTTATAAAAGTACTATGTTTTTTGGTACGCTATAAATCCTGTAAATCACACTTTTCAGCCCCATAAATTCATATTGGCCGTGATTTATGTTACTTATGTTCCACGTTTTTGTGCCTTTCGTACCAAAGAAATTTATTTAGGAATCACTGTTCAAGTGTGGTGATTCTTATTGGACATGAATTATACACGGTTTTCCTTTCTGAAATTACATCATAAATTATATCGTCGGCTTTTCTTTCTCAATCTTTTCTCATACGAATACGTCAATACGTCGACAATGGAATTTGTTCTGATGTCTTCGAACGTCGTTGGTGGAACCTCTACAATTCTCAACGGATGTTTCTTCATATTCATTGTCTTTTACCCGCCAAAAAATCTTGGCAGATACAAGAAATACTACATTCTTGGAGCATTTGCTAGCTTTGTCTTTGTATTTGCCCACTGTTTACGTGCATTTGTAAGATCTTTCAAGTTAAAAAATAGAATTCTTTGAAATTGCAGTCATTATATTCGGACGGTTCACTTTTTCTGTTCCTGTCAATACGGCGCACAGGAAAATGCGTATTTTACCTCTTTCTCGGCGCTCACAATGCGCTTTTCATCGCAATTTCGTACAACTTCTGGCAACGCTACGGATTGATTAGCAAGTTAGCGAACGGATGTGCAGAAAACGATATTTTGGTCAATTTCAGCAATAAATGGTTTCGTGATCCGCATCTGAAACTACTCTACGGAAGCTACTAAATAACGCAACTCTTTATCACTATTGTGCCTATTGACATCATTATGTACCCTGATGACTCAATCAGGTTTACCGACGCTGCAACTGCAATAATCAAAATTATTTCAGATGACTTGTAAGTGGAATTTATGGGAAGGCGCTATTGGTCGACTTCAATGAAGATCATTTCCACGCAATTTCCCACGAAGTCAGCATTTTTCTGCTATTTTTGAAGCACTGAGTGTGTGTTCCAGCAACCACTTTATGGTACGGAAATTGCGAACGATATTGCATATCTGGCGTTTCTTCATTTCGGAGCTGAGAACATTGCCACTATGCTTGTAGGAGCAAAAAACGAACCAAATATATCGATTCATTGCGGGAAAGTCACGATCGAACAAGTTGAGAAAGTTGAACCAGCGACTTCTGCGAACTTTTACATTACAGGTGATCTCGATTCCTTTCAAACAAATTCTCTCTGATATTTAGGCGCTTTTCTCTCTGCTGTTTATTTTCATGCCGGGCCTTGTGTGTACAGGCGCAATGTTAATGAAGTGTGTGCGATTCCACTCATAAATTATGTTCACCGTTTAGAATAGATATGTCAAATGCTATTCTAAACGGTGAACAAAAACGTTAGTTCTCTGATGTCTTGCGGTACACTCTTCAACCCGATCGCCGACGTTATTCTCACCTCAGAGTATCGATTAAAGTATCTACCTTTGTCCTACATTTCATAATAATGTAACTGTTTCAGAATCAACCATTTGCTCAGTAGGCGAGCAAAGACATCTGCAACAATTACAATTGCTTTCACCAGTGTTGAACAATAAAAAAAGTCAAATAAACTATTTTCGTTTTCTTGAGCAGAAAACATGACTCATTCTCTACTTTCTCACATTTCGGAACGTCGTTCACCCATTTTCGCCCTCATTTTCTATCACAAGATCAGCGATGAGTCATTGTGTAAGCTATCTCTGTTATAAAAGAGAGCGAGTGGGGGGATCGTTTATGTGAAATTGCTCTTCCGCCTCTCCCTTTCAATCTTCCACCCTCTTTTGCTCTCAATCCCCACTCTTTCGCTTTCGGCGCTCTTACACCACTTCGAAACAGTTCGATTTGCACTGCTTGTTGTTGCTCTCTCGGCCGATTGTTATCAATCTCTCGATGGTTGTGAGGTTTATTTGGACGATTCTAGTGAAGAAATGAGCGGTGGAATCGGTGGTGGTGCCTCTCCTTACCACAATGTTGGCGGAGGAGCACAGCCCAATGTGGTAAGTCCCTTTTCCAGTTATATTTTTGATCTACCACTTCATAAGTTACTTGAGTGATCATAGATTGTAGTATTTCTTTAGTATTTACGTCAGAGTTTGGCAAGCGTTCGGACTTCATAACTCGGAAATGTATCAGTAAATTTGTCAGTTCAGATGTATCCTTCGGGCGAGTATGTCAATGTCGGAGGTGGCGCAGCTCCTCAGGTAACCTTCCTTTTTGAGCATTACCCCCGACAATGAGCAAAATTTCCATCCCTTGACTTTTTTCATTGAGCACTTCCTATTTCCATCCTAAATCAAGAATACCCCTCCGACGCCATTCCGTCATGAACATATTCAATGTCGTCGAATAACAATATCCCTGTTGCAGCACCATGGCATCGCCGTTGGCGGCTGCTATCGTCCCCAGCAGGCCCCTGCTCATCCTCCCCCGATCGGCGCGTGTGGTGGTATTGGAGACGGCGTCGCCCTTCAACCGCATGGAGGAGGAATCGGAGGCGGCGCCGCGCCTAATGTCCTGCACTACCTTGGAGGAGACGCATGTGGAGGAGCGCATGTGGGCGGAGGAGTAAGTTTTTTTCATCATAATTCATGTTTCTTGACTACATGCTTGATATTTGTGAGGAGGAGTGTGTTGATTTTCCCATATTTATGTTTCAAGTCAATCTGATACCTGTGCTATGAAAACTCAAACCGAAGAATGTTGTTTGCTTACTGCCATCGCGCTCATTCTTTTTGCACATTCTACACACAGTTTGTGATCTTTATTCACGGCGTGAATCATGCCTTTCTTTTCACTTCTTTGCGCGTTGAGATAGTGTGCGAAATGAATAGATCATTCTTGCTATCCATAATTCATAAATCTCAGGCGCATCCCTCTGCTCCTCCTCTCTATCCTCAGGAGCAAGTTATACATCCGTCGGGCTGCGTCGGAGAGGGCGCGGCTCCCTGTCAACACGGAGGAGGAATCGGAGGAGGCGCAGCGCCCAACGTCCTCCACTATGGCGGACATCATCATGGACACCACTAAGCGCATTCCCCTTGTACAATCGATCCCCCTTGCCTCGCCTCTGTTTGCTGTTCATTGCCTGCGATAAATGTGCTCGAGAAAGGAGAAAGGCGAGATGGGAAGGGACAAACTGTCAAAAGATCAAATTGCAAATAATTGAAGAGCGTGAGTGCTCAAAGAGCAAAATTGAAAATTTTAATGAACCTTTTGAATCCAAGCCTATTGAGACAGCAATTCGAGGAGAATTGATGTCTGTTATCAGTCTCTGACACATCCTTTCAGTTATGCGTGCTCGGAAAAGGGCGATAAGAAAGAGGGGGAAAATCGGGCGAGAGTCGCTAACTATATGAGAGCTTCATTGATTCGTCTCTTCTCTTTCTAACCACTCGACGACGCTGCTATGAAACGGGTAAAGCGATGCGATGTCTGTCTGGTCATTCTGGCAGTTGTCCTCATCGCTTGGGGCATATTCGGACTGGTCTGGCTGCCCGGCATCTACGATACGATCGTGCACAAGGTTAGTCACCTTATTGAATCAACTCAATCCTTTTTTTTTCATTTTCAAGTTTCTCATTGTCAGCTGTACAAAATGTGATTCCAGACAACGGTCCTAAAGGAAAAATCGGATGAGTCACTGGGATTCTCAGCGCTAATGTTCTCAAAACCGCCAATGATCAACACGGTGAGATTATTAGTTTATCGATTTTCAAGCAATTTCAAAATGAGTTATTCCTCATCGGCCTCAGCAGGAGGTGCGGTTGTCTTCTTCTTGTTTGCTTTTGCCTTCTTGGTCGTTACTTCTTCCTCTTCTTCTTCCTCATCGTTATCAACCGCCGGCTTCGTTGACTTCTTCGCTCCTTTTCCAGTAGATTTATTGGGAGTTTCCTCCTCTTCCTCGCCCTCCGCTACGGGTACCTTAGTGGCCTTCTTCGAGGCTTTCGCATTCTTGGTAGTAGCGTCTTCTTCTTCTTCTTCTTCGTCTTCTTCCGCTGGTTTCTTAGAGGGCTTAGGTGCCTTAGATGAATTCTTAGTTGTCTTATCGTCATCTGCGGAGGGAATCACAACCTCCATTGGGTCCTTCGTCGGCTTCACTTTGGGTTTCTTCGTAGTCGCCGGTTCTTCCTCTTCCTCCTCCTCCTCTTCATCAGCCGCCTTCTTGGTAGTCTTCTTCTTGGGGGCTTTGGTCGATGCCACAGGCGCATCCTTCTCCTCCTCTTCCTCTTCCTCTTCCTCTTCATCCTTCTTGAGTGCCGGAGGAGGCGCAGACTTGCCCGTCGCGGCAGCCTTCGAAGGTTCAGCAGCCTTGGGCGCGGCTGCTCCTCCACAGGAGGCAACCTTCTGCTTGAGTTCAGCCACTTCCGCCTTCAATTGCTCGACGAGACGCATGATTTGCAGGTCCTGCAACAGAGAATCGTCCATTTTCTTGGTGATATTACTCTTACCTGATCATTCTTCTTCGCAGCTATGGCCTCTGCTTCCGTAAGGGAGCCCGGACCGGTCGGGTTGGTCGGAGCCGCGGGCTGCACGGCAATCGGTCCATTTGTAAGGTGGACCTTCTCGAAGGAACCTGAAGACGTCAGGCATTACTCGTCTGGGAGAAAGGTTGGATCCTACCTGAAGTTTTTCCCAACGCAATCTGCTTCTCCACTTCGGCAATCAGCTTTGCTTTCTGTTCGTCAGTGAGGTCTCTGGGGGCCGAGTTCTGAAATGATGTATCTGATCCTTCTGAAGGAGCTGATCAAGATATGGCTCACTTACCGCAATCCAGCAAAGCGATAGCAACAGTAGCAGTTGGAGATGCATGTTGGAAGTGTATGGAGAAGGATAGATAGAGAATCGATGAAAACGTTTCGCCTCTTGTTTTATTGCCATAAATGAAGGAAGAAGATTCAGAGGAGGACGTTTATGACTAAGCATAATGTGCAGAGCAGTTTCACATAAATGTCATCAGATGACGCATCGACTTTGCAGATGGCTTTCAACTTCTTCAATCTGACGAACGTGGACGAGGTCGTCTACGAAGGAGCGAGGCCACGGGTTGTCGAGGTCGGGCCGTACACTTTCATGTGAGTTACAAATCGAGTGATTTGATTCAATCGTTAAAAGCTGTACTTAAAATGGCTCAGTTGATGCTAAAATGTTTTGTCTGTTTGGTAATATCATGCAGAACCGATCCGATTATGTGATGGATGGTAGTTTGCATCTTTCGATTCTCTAGATTAACCATACGTCGTTATCGTGAGACAGCAAGAAAACGTCAGTCGACAAAGCTATTATCAACCCGAAATCTCCCGAAATCAGCGGTGTTAACTATGTATGCGACGCGCGCGGCTTATCAGTATATGCGAAGAAGAGGGGAATGAGGGCTATAAACACGGTTAAGAGGAGCAAGGGTCGGATACTCTCTACATTTCGTGTTGTCTCTCGACCAGTCTGCATTGGAAGAGAGTAATGACCTGACTGTTGCTCTTTGAGGGCCACTTTCCTTGCAGAGAATCGGAGGAAAAGCGATATCTGAAGTGGCGAGATGATGGCAATGAAGTATTCTATCAAAATTACAAGAAGTAAGCGCACTGTAAACGTTCGATGATTCACTCCATTTTTCTTTATTAGCTACTATTCAAATTGACAGATGAGAATAAAAATCGTTTCAGATGGATTTATCATCCAGAACAATCGTGCCCTGACTGCGACTACTCCGACTCTGTGACGATTCCCAATGCTGTGCAAATCGTGAGACTATGCGTTGTTATCTACCTCGTGCTATAAATCTGCACGGAAAATGTGCTTTAGAGCTCATGAAGCAGCACTTCTCGTTATGTTCCAGTTAGACCAAAAAATGTAAATTTATCTGCCAGTTCAAGTAACTTTCGCGATCCTGACAGATGCTCTTGTAGGGCGCCTCTGCTTCCTGTCTCGATCCTAAATTCGGAATCAGTGAAACGACTCAGAAAGTGATCGCTCTCTTCATGTTGGTCACTGGAGAGAATCCATTCAAGTAAGTTATTCTTCCAAACGGTTAAAAAAACTGAAGAGTAGGAACAGTCCACTAAATACCGGCTCGATCGGGAACTTTGACCTTCTTCTTGAGTGGGGCCTTTCTTGACGGTAGATCACTTGGGTAAGAATCCGCCCTGGGTTTTCCTCCCAATGATCCAAAGTGATCATAGACAACCAAATTCAGTATGCCTCGGGTGGGCGACGTTCTCTTCGATGGGTACAACGACGCGATGCTCACTGTCGCTCATTCGAACCTGGTTAACTTCATCTCCAATGCGTTCAATGGGGTCGGTTTCTTGTTGTTTCTGGAAACCATGAATCATGAAATTGCAGGGTGTATCGATCGTGCCCTTCCCCTTCCCAGACATGAAGACCATGGCGTACTTCAACGGGGTAAGACATCCATTTATTAGTTTTCGAAGGAAAATATCTTCGAAGTGAAATATGGACGAGCACTGTCATTATTTCAGTACAACAACTCTCGTGATGAAGAGTACTGGATCAAGACGGGCAAAGAGAACATTGATGATCTCGGGACGATCGTCACTTGGGGTGGCACGAATTTGCTGCCGGAGAGTTGGTGGACGACGAAAGAAGCGAGGATGATCAATGGAACTGGTTGGTTATTGTCTCCCTCTTTCTCCTATTTCTTATTCATATTTGGATCATTTACCCGTTATCTTTTTGAGGTACAAAATGTGAACGCTAAAATACAGAAATGAATATTTCTTTTGCAGATACCGGCTCGTTCGCAAAGCCAAAGTTGACAGATGATGACATCTTACCTATGTTCCACTCGTATCTTTGTCGATCATTCGCCGCAACCTTCGACAAGAACAGCGAGGTTGCCGGAATCAAAACCAAGGTGTAAGTATCGCTGATAATCAAAAAATGTGAGAAGAGCAGGAAATATGCATCATCATTCTGATTATGGATGCATTTTTGCAGATATTCCGTGCCATACGACGATTGGGACACGACATTGCCTCGGAATAAGGGATTCCGATACAGGAACGTTGAGGGAGTCGACTACTTCCCCGGATGGCTCCAGTGCCCGAAGTGAGCCGTTTCATCTTTATTTTCTTGTTCTTACTACGAGAAATTGCAGGATTTCCTATTCTAGAGTAAAAGATGTGTCTAATATGAAAGACTTCCAAAAGAAAAGCTTTCTAAATTGTGTATGTTAAAGATGGAACGGTACTGCGTGTAAGGCTACACCGAATGATCCGATCGACTGCAATGACAAGGAGAATCTCTGTCACGACTGCTGCAACAAGGGAAAGATTGGCAATTCGTACGTGCTACCTCCCGGATTCTTCCCACTCGCCTGCTATCCAGGTCAGCCTATTGGCACATTTTTACTTCGATCTTACCTAAGACAAAGACAGAAATGAGGCTTCCGTTGCTAGGAATAATGGAACTTACGTGTAGGTCGGATGGAAACGTCTCCCTTCGCCGTTCTCTGGTCCGCTCCTCACATGTTGTATTCGCCTGAAAATGTGGTCAAGACGGTGAATGGAATGCATCCGGACTATGACAAGCACACGCCGCTCTCGTATGATCATGAACCCGTGAGTGAACAAGTGATAATGGATTATTTGTAATCCAAATGTATTGTTCCGCGTATAGACGGACGTTTTGGAATTGAAAGTTAACATAATAAATAAATGTAATTCCAGTATTCGGGCCAGATCACGCACGTCCTCTACCGAGTGCAAGTCAACATGCCTATCTTCGCCAATCCTGGCGTTCCGTGAGCTATTGATCTTTGATCTTTTGCATCATTTTCAAAATTCAGAACAAACGCGAATTTGCCGGCTGCGATTGTTCCCATGTTCTATGAATCGTCTGAGGTTCTTGTTGTCCTTTCCATCGTTATCCCAAACTACGTTTTTAGGCTTTCCTGACGGACGCAACATATCAATATTTCCGAATCGGATTTGTATTTATGCCCACATTTTTGATGTGGCTGAGTATTGCACAGGTAAATGGACATACTCTTTGATAAAAATAATAATATTCGTTTCCAGATTACTCTGGGTGTATTATTCTTGCTACTAGTTATCGTCCTTCGTGCGAGAAGGACATTCTAATTCAAATTGCCTCGTTTCTTCAGGTTCAAAGTGTCATACGGATAAAAATTATTCTATATGACATGTTGTTTTCCTGATTCAATACAATTTGTGAGAAAACGTATCGTTACTCCCACGTTTCCATCATACGTCTACAATTACACGATTCTTGTGCTGGAAGTTACTTCAATGACGCAAAACCACTTATTTCACATCAGGCTAACAACAACGATTATGATTTAGCTCGAAAATGAATTGTGCCAAGTGTTACAATGCTGGCAACCAGGATATCGATTGTGTTGTTGCAACGCTCGTAGTTGAATGACGCTCCTCTCCTCTTCCAATGATCTTCAGAAATACGGAAGCAAGACCATTCCTGAAAGGTCCATCCCATCTCACTGAAGACTTTTGCTGACCCACCGATAGTCCGTCATTAGGGCTATTATCACTATTGCATCAACGGGAGGAAAACACGAGTTGAGAATTATCATGGAACCTGTTTTTTTGTATGAATGTGAATTTTAAAATGTCGAGCTCACCGGTAAGTGGGTATGCCGAAACGCCAAAGAAGGGAAAGGAGAGAACGAAGAAGAAGGGAATGTACACTGAGAGAACTGGCACTGCGGTCTTCAATAAATATTACCAATACATTTCAAAGATCATAAAACTGAAGTCCAAACATCCAAGAGTTTAAGGCCGTCCGAAGCTTTGTTTTCACCTGGGCGCAAAGCGCAATTAGCAGCCGGCCTTGTAGCACCCGAGTGTATCCCGACATTTGCTCGGCCTTTCGAATGCAGTGCAGAGTACAGTAAGCTATCGAGTATGCGATAATAATGCAACTGGAATTTCGGAATTCTCTTATCCAAAGATAGCGTACTACGGACCTTATGATTACGGCGTCAAAATAGAGAAGGACTAGAGCTGGACGGAGATTGAATTTGTCGTCCTTCTGTGATGGCAACCATTCTTATATTTCATTGTCAGAACAAGTTTACCCAATGCTCCATGAGAACATATCCCTCCATGATTGTCTCTCCATACTGTCTTCGATATTCCATTCGCGCGGTTGTTTTTGCCCAACTCTCTTCTTGCCCGGTGCATCCGAAGAAGACAACACAGAACCTAGGAATTTGAGCTTGTAGATAGTATTTTTCAAAATTACCAGGCTGCAGCAGCGAGAAAACAGACAAATGCCAGAGCACAACAAAGCAGTTTGTTGGAGAACCAACGAATTCTGTCCGGACTGAAATATCGTTTTTCTGTTGGAAAAATGTAATAACTTACTGTCGAACTGCCCAAAATCTGTAAAGAAAGTTGATGATTACAAGAGCGAATGGAACAGTCAATGATGCACAAAAGAATGCAGTGAGAATCTGAAATATCTTTGAGATTGGCAAAATTATGAAGAATTCCTACTCGAGTTTCGGCAAACGATCGTGAGACAGCGATGAACATTGTATCAAATAGAATAACCTGCTGAAGTCAAGAAATTGGATATTTAGAATATGATGTTGTGGTAACAAACATACGTGATCGATTACTGCGTGTACTATGCTGACGAAAATGTCGTAAATTGCAAAAACATAAAGCAGATATTTGTAAGTTCCCAGGTTAGAACGGGAAAATTTCTTAATAAGGATTATTAAAACGACGTTGAAGAGCACTCCGCATACTGAAACATTGTGGTTTCATCCGATGAGAAGGACACTCACTAACCAATATTGATGCGTTCGAGAGCCTCAACGAACTGTAGATATCTCATAACAGGTAATCTCTGAATAGGGGAAAACTACAATAAAATCAAACTTTGTAGGACATAAGGCATAAGAGGATAAGGCACCATAAATCATGCTGAAAAAAAACAGAAGTTTTGAAGCAGAGTTGTCGAGAGAAGAACACAGAGTCAGCTGCAATTACGTCCACAGAGACCACTAATTTCGTCGATCGCTTGTTGTATCTCTAACGATAGAATCAGGAAGTTGCAAGATGTAGAATAAGACTGTTATTTGTTTTTTCCTACTATTTGCTTTTCCATCTGATTTTTACATTTGAGCTTTCCTATGTTATCAGCATTTGGAATACCCAAATTATTGCCTGAATTCAACATTCCTTTTATTATAAATTTAGAAAAAAAATCAGTAGAAATACAATATTCGATTGCGAAAAAAAACAAAAAAGGCGCAGTGCTACTGTTTTCCGAATAAATCATTCGATAACAGAGAAAAGTAAATGTCTGAGGCTTCCCTAGGGCTGCTATATTTTTTGTAATTATTTTGTAATTCTATTTTGTCGGCGATAGAAGTGGACTGAAGTGAACTTGCGCGAATCTTGTTTGAGGTTCGCAAGAATCGAAATTGATTCATCGATTGTTTGAGTTGAGGAAAGAAGACAGGAAGGCAACTTATGACGACACAACTCGCTCTGAAGCAAATGTTTATGAATAATTTCCGACAATAGAAACTTACATTGCTAGCCAAAGATCGTACATTGCTACGGAGAAGAATCGTATGCCGTCGTATCCAATATTTGGAGGAACAAGTTCGTATATTGGATAGAAAATCATGGGAGGGATGCTCACAATGACCAGAGGTTGCGAAAGTTTAGCGAATGACTGACAGTGAATCAAATGAATATTCTTTATTTTTCAGAGCAAACTCACTGAAAACACCGAAATGTTCTCTCTAATCTGATAAGTGCGCGAGATGGAATAGCGATGAATGACAGCTCCTCGTTTTATTTCTCGTACTTCTCGTAAATTGAGTCGATAAACAAGAACGAATAGCTGCAAATATTAGATGAAGTATATTTCATAAAACTGCGCGTACTATGGCTCCAATGGAGACTATCACAACGAAACAGTAGACAGCTTGCATGCCTGTGATACGCTCTGGAAGTTCATAAATATTTTGTTATGGATGACAGGCAAATACCGCATAAGTACAGATATGCGAGAGGCAAAGAAACTGAGAATAATATCGATTCTTGAACAGCAAAGAAAATAAGTGTCGATGGTGGACTACTTTCATACCTACAGTATTTTAATTTCAAATATCAAATGCAATTTTTCAGGGTTAATTTCATACCAAGCCCATGCTTTGGTCGCAACATATCGATCGAGCGATAGAATGGATATTCTGGAAGTCTTTTCAGTTATCTCGCTTCTGCGCGATTTCACTTACAGCATTGTCATGTAACCGAGGAATGTTTCTTTCACCAACGTTCCAATAATTAATGTCATCGTTTCAACTGAAATGAGTAAAGCAGATTGCATGCCTTGATCAGGTACTGATTACCATAATACGAGGGACCAACGAATTGATGATGCATTACAGCAATACGTGAGGAAAGGTACATACAAGCCATTAAAATGCCAACGATCAAGCGCAATCGAACCTTTGAAATATTTTCTGGTGTAGAAATTTTTTAATATTTACCAATCGATGGAGTTTCGAAGATTTGTGCACGGCAGAAATAACAACCAGCGAAGATTCGAATGTCAGAATGATGAAAGTGAGCTGAAAGTTGATTAAATCTAAGGTACATTCAAAATTTCGATACCTCAATAATGTAAATAATCTCGAATAGTGGACTGAAACTATTTGTGCTCTTAGGAGAGAGAAAATTAACTAGATTCATAACAGTTCTAATTTGTGTAAGAAGAAATTTTTTTCTTTTTTTTTTTTTTTTTTTTTCTTTTTTTTTTTTTTGGTTATATTTTTATATTTTTTTTTTTTTGTTTTTTTTTTTTTTTTGTTTTATTTTTATTTTTTTTTTTTTTTTGCTTTTTTTTCTCGTTTATTTTTTTTTTTTTTATTTATTCTTTTTTTTTTATTCTCTGTACTTATTCTCAACTTTTGAATTCTGGATTGACGAATTTCTGAATGCACGGCAAACATTTCAACATCATAAATTTATCGCCAACTATTCAACCGACATGGAGTATGGTGTATGAGCTTGATCAGCATGAATGAACACGGAATGTGCTCTCTCGATGTCGTTTAGAACTGCACGACATTGTTGACACCAAATTTGATTCTCGTTGACACAAACGATGAAATGGGTTAAGGCTATCAAGGCGGGACATTCCCTCGAATTTCCGCTGACTCTCGAAAGAGTGTTTGCGTAAAGGCGTGTCCTACTTTTTCTGAGCATCCTACACATCACGGCCATGGTATAAATGGATGATTCCTATTTCGATATCCCCTGAATACTCTGTCACTTTGTTTGTATGTTAGCGATGTAGGAAAACTCTTGTTCATTTGAAAAAAAATGTATTTCAGATGTCAACAAAGTTGTTAATCTCTCTCCTGCTTCTTTTACTGATTGCTGTGTATGTGGGTACGTTAAAATTTTATATTTAATGTCAAGATTGAGTTTTGTTCAGAGTCGTTTGCCTATCCGGCTTGCGATTATGTCTGCAACAAGGGAGAACAAGAGAGAAATGAATGTTGCAAGTCTGTTTATTTTGATTACTTTTTTCTTTCTTTTTTTCTTTAAATGTTTTTTTAAAAAATCAAACGTTTCTAGATCGCGAGGATTCCGTAAAGGAATGGTGGGTGGAAAGTGCTTCCATGGACATGCGGCTTGCCACTCGAACTTTTGATCAATCAATGATTGATTTCGAAATTTCATCCGTTTTATAATTTATCAATGTTATTCTGCTTGAATTACAAAAGTGCAATAAATAATGAACGAAAGTGCAATAAATAATGAAAAAATAGATGGAACATTGTGGAGTTGAGGCAGGGCGGGAACGTGAGACTGAGCATTTGGGAATGCGAATTCGGGAGAGTTTATGATTGAACGACAACAAACGCCGCATTATCCTGGAATGATTTGGATTTTTTAATTACTTCAAAATTATGACTCACCGCGTTGGATAATAGCCAGATTAGGTTTCCAATGTGCAATAGGGCAAAGATAGTGAAGAGGAAATTGCGAATTATGTGTTCACTTCGAGTGATCGATTGGATGAAGCGCCAGGCACGAGAGGAATCGTGTCTGGAATAAAAACAACGCTAGGATGTAGTATTTTGCAATGTATGAGCTGCAATTTATTGCAATACAGACCTCTTCATTCTGGATTCGCTCGACAGCGTTCTTCTCAATTTATCAGTCAGCAGAACTGTGATCACTGCTACGGAAGTGACAGCGATTTGAATGAGTACGAAGAGGCCTGAATGTAGTCTATCTCGAGATTTTCTTTCGTTTTTCATAAATGAGCTGAAATAATGTAAATTCAACACACCGAGGCAAGGAATGTATTCGATCTTGCTGAGGGAGTCATTGAGAATCCCGACGACGACCATCATCGACATCATCGTTGTTAGACCGAATCCGATCTAAATCAGGCCGTATTTCCGCCTCTCTTGAGCATTCTCTGTCAGCACTAGAACAATGGCCTGAGTTGTTGGTCTAGTATCAGCGATTACGAAACACCGGAAATTATGAAGAGCTTACCGCATTGTTCACGAGATTCTCCGGTCCGCTGAAGAAGAGACCGATGAGAATGAGGAATCCGAGCATGAATATCTAAATGTATTCAAACTTTTCTTATTTACAACAAACAACTAACCGGAATAATGACAAGACCAATCCAGAATTGGGGATTTCGCGCGAGCGTGATCTTGTAGTGAAGCTGAAACAAATTTGCATTTCGAAAAGATGACAGACCGTCTCTCCATTCCGGATGCTCTAACGTCACTCTGATAGGAGAAGGAGTACGAGGAATCAGGAGACGAAAATTTCACCATGACATCACCAACATACAATATTCTGGCAGAGATCATTGGCACAGTAGTTGAAGGCGGAGGTGGTGTTGCTGATCTGCACTCGCCATTCGGACATGTCCTCAATATTGTCAGTCCATTTAGGGCATTTCACTTTTTGTAAGACGATTTGTCCCAGCCAGGCAAAGTCAGCTAGGTCGCCCAGATGGAAAAAATCCTAGAAAAGACCCTGGATTGTACCTGAGCGAGCGCTCCATTGTCCAGCGTCGCATTGAAGGAGAAATCGTCGACATCGTAGCCATTCAAAGTGAAACAGAGAGCGCACGATTGAACATCGAACGGGAAGTTGGATGTCTGAAAAAATCGGGTCGTCCATTGTATTTTTTTTACGACGAAACGAACATCGAATGCGCACGAGTAAGTTATCTCAGCTTGTCTAATAGTTCGCACGTCTCCGTTTGGGAATATCTAAATCACTGTTTTGTTCACAATTACATCTTTAGATACAGACCTTTGCCACTTGGTCCCAGTCTCGCGAGAGGAATGTTATCGAAGATCTAGAAAGATCCATAGTTTGCACTAGAGTTGGCAACAACTCACGCTTCGCAGGGATGAAAGTTGGGGAACCATAGCTGATCGAGCGTAATGTACAGGTGCGTAATGTTATTGTGCTTTCGAGGATCCCACTCCAGTCGAGAATCGGACCACATCT
The DNA here is from genome assembly GCA_900490705.1 of Pristionchus arcanus. Taxonomy (NCBI): domain Eukaryota; kingdom Metazoa; phylum Nematoda; class Chromadorea; order Rhabditida; family Neodiplogasteridae; genus Pristionchus; species Pristionchus arcanus. The sequence goes on along the minus strand of LS488476.1, from coordinate 98,918 downwards.
GAAATTAGAAATATTTGGCTAAAATATTCTAAGAAAACTCACCAGCATCATGCCCATAACGATGGAAAATTCGTTACTTCGCTCGTTCTAGAATTCCTTTTTACATGTATTTTTTAACGAAAATTTGCATACCACATCGGTCAGCTTTGCGTACGTGATCATCATTGCGAAATTCTCCATGGCACCAAATTCCAGGGATCCTAAAAAGGATATTTCTCGAGGAAAAAGCTCTCATCCGAACCTCCGTTGTGCACGGGCGCAATGGTAGGATCATATTTGTGGAACAGATCTTGTTTCAAGTTATGAATTGTGGCCATAAAGTCCACGGAAGAATTCATCGGAAGGGCGAGAAAGGAAAAACTGTCAGGGGCTAACATAAAATGAGAGAGGCAGAGTAGGGTAAATAGGCGTGGGTACAAGCCTAACAACACGCCCCAAAGCAAACAAAGGCTAATTATCCATGAAGTTGCTCATCAAACTCCTTCCCTCTCATCTGTGACCCCATATTGAGCAAGATCAATGAAACAACTTTCACTAACAAACAAAATTCTTTGACATTTGAGGGGAAAACAAAAGAAGAACAGTGCAAGATTTCAAATCCTCGTATCTGAATCAACAAATGCTGTCAGTATTTTTAGTAGATGAACTTTCCAATGTTCACTTTTTATTCGGTACAATCAAGAGGGAACTTTCCTCGCGTCTGAAAACGATTCGCCCGCCAACTTGTTTGCGTGGTCCCGAATATAATTCGAAAGAGCAAAGTTGCTAGTTTGGTGTGCGTTAATTGTATTGTCTAACAGGGTGCAAAGGCAATTCAAGGTCACTCTTTTCACATCACAATATGGGAGAAATTGATAGCTTATCAGTACAATTCACTCAGTAAACAGTGCTCGACATTGATTGTTTCACTTTACTCCTTCACCCCCTTTTTCCATTTATTCAAAGTTAATTATCTTTGTGCACCTTATTCAGCAAAATGTGGTTGTCACTACTATTCCTACCTTCACTCGTGTTTTCCGTAATAGTGCAAACGCCCTTTGGCGAAATAGAAGGATTCGAGCACACTACAGAGTCAGGTAAAGCTTTTAAAGCATTATCATTCGGTACTAGCCGAGCTGCGCTCGCTAGGGGTAAACCGTAAGATTTTAGTATAATTGCACACTTTTTCTTATTTATCTGAACTTGTCTAGCGGAGATTCGGCCCATTTTTAATTTGCGTGCTAAATGCACCGGGTTTGGTGGTTTCCGTATTCGGGTGCATCTTTTGACCCTTCCAGTATGCTAAAATAGTGGAAAATACGTTGGCACCGATCGCGACTCGAACCCCGAACCTCTTGCTCGCTAGACAGTCCTCTTACCGCCTGCGCCATGAATTAACTGCTAAAAACCACTCTCTGACACTCCCCCAGCACCTTCATGGCCGGCAAAAGACCAGGTGTCAAAGGGGATCCGAACCCCCAACCTCTTGCTCGCTAGACCGCCCTCTTACCGCCTGAGCCATGAATTAACAGCTAAAACCACTTTATGATACTCCCCGACCATTCCCGTTCACTCCTGCAGCAAGCAAAAAATCCGGCAAAAGACCTGCCCTGGACGGGATTCGAACCCGCGCCTCTCGAATGGTTAGCGTTCGAGCACCCGTCCGACACTCCAATTAACAATTTTAAACATTAAAAAGTCGGGCATAAACACATTTTCATGCGCGGCAATAGAGTTTAGGTGTATCTCGTCGAGTTAGTATCCAAACGCACAACTCCCAGCCCGATCGGATCAGTACTTTTTTAGTTACAAGGCGGTACCAGAAATTGCCCAACTTGGACCCAGTGCCAGACCCATTCAAAGGGGTCGGATCCAAAAAGTTCCAACTGTGAAAAGTTGCGCCATGGACGGTTACATACCACCCTGGTATTTGCCACATCTTCCCGGGGGTGCTTTATCACTTGCCATGCACTTTGCTTTGAGCGGTAAATTTTTAAACCTGCAATCGTTTATTATCATTCGGTAAAGCTTCATCATTCGCAAATCCAAAAACGCTAAATTGTTCAAAGAGAATTGATCAATTCTCAGGAACTCCAATACAAATCTTTCTCGGAATTCGCTATGGAAAAGCAATAAATGGCAGTAGGCGATTCGAGGTATTTTATTTTTTCGTGCATAAAACTAAGCTAATCAGTGTTCTGCCATATTTCACTGTTTGAATCATGCCGATTACAGAAAGCGGAAATGGTCGAGAAGTGGGCTCCCAGTCGTATTTCCGCCAAGGAATTCGGCGCTTCGTGTGACGCTTTCACTGCCTCACGCTCTCCTGTTAGTTTTTTTATTCAACTGTTTTTTTTTCTTTGAAACCCCGTCGGGATTTTTTCGAAAAAAGGGATTAGAAATGCAGAGCAACCAATCCATTGTAGGGCACGATCTACTCGGAGGACTGTCTCTTCATGAATATTATCATGCCTAAGCAAGAGGTGAGGCGGACTTTTTAATGTAAGTAGGAAGAATTAAAAACGCAGAATCGCTCCTTCCATGGCATTGATCCATCGGGGAGGGAATTCGTGCGTCGATTCGGAGCAGATCTTCCCGTGTTCTTCTACATTCACGGAGGATTCTATGAGGCCGGATCGAGCACGGCATTGGGGTAAAATAGACGGCTCTGTTACAGTAAAAAGGTCCCATGCCGATAAAAAGGTCCCATGACGATAGAAAGGTCCCATGGCAATAAAAAGATCCCATGGCAATAAAAAGATCCCATTGCGACAAAAAAGCGACTACAGTGGTTAAGTTGAAGTCCTCACTTCCGAAATGAGCGAAACGCCTCTCTAAGCAACGAGTTTTGCCTAAGCGGCCTAAGCTTTTTTTCGATAGACGTAAAGTGACTATCCAAGCATGGCAAAAATGTTTTATTGTAAAGCCAAAGCGACTTGGGTATTTTTTGAGAACATCGAAAGGCTTAGGCTGCTTAGGCCGCTTAGGCAAACTCGCTGCTTAGGGAGGCGTTTCGCTCATTTCGTTCGTGAGCATTGTCATTAAAATACTGGAGTCATGGGACCTTTTTATCGTCATGGGACCTTTTTATCGTCATGGGACCTTTTTATCTTCATGGGACCTTTTTACTGTAACAGAGCCAAATAGACTTCATCAAGAATGGTTGAGTCTGTTTTTTCATCAATATTTTTAGTTACAAAAACCTTGCGGAGCGGATTGCCTCGCAAGGCATCGTTGTGGTCACCTTCAACTATCGACTGGGACCATTTGGTGAGTGCTTCAAGCCGATTTTCTAGTATACTTTTGTTAAAAAATTAGATGAATTGAAAAAAAAATCAAAATGTTGCAAGGTTTCTTCTCGCTCGGTGATTCGTCAGCTCCGGGCAATATGGGCTTGTGGGATCAGACGCTGGCGCTGCGATTCGCTCGCGAGGTCCGGAATATTATTAGGATTCAAGAATTTTGCCAAGATTCATCAACATAATGAATATCACAATCTTCCAATATTTCCAGCTTCTTCCCTCATTCGGCGCCGATCCCTCTCGTATCACAATCGGCGGTCACTCAGCCGGATCCGCTTCTTCCTCAGCACTTCAGTTCTCGCCCCATTCGAACAGTAAGCGGTAAAACGTGAAAAGTGTGCAAAACCCATTCAAAAATGCGTTTTCCAGCGCTCTTCGCTCAATCGATTCTCATCTCGGGCAGTTCACTTGCCGAATTTGCACAGTCGGAAAACGTTGTTCATGAGAGCAGGTTAGAGTGTTAAAGTCCGTCTTGCTTTGTGCTCAATAACGTGATTGCACAATTTGATGCACGAATAAAGCCAATATTCAGAAAACTGCTTCAATCATTCGGATGTCCACTGAACTCTACCAGTCAAGCTCTGGACTGCCTTCGTAAGAGAACTCCCGATGAAATTTACAGAGCCGTGGACAAGATTGTGAGTATATTCGGGGAAAACAGATAAATATCCATTATTGTAGGGCACCTCTCGTCGTCATCCGAATGTTGTCGTGTACAATCCGAGAATTGATGGTATTTTACTCTTATTTTCATTTTCTTGTCAAAAATCACGAAACATGCGCTGCAAAAATATCATAATTCCATATAAGGTGATTTCTTCCCTCGTCCCATCCCCGACCTGGCCAGAACCGCTCCGAAGAAGCGTGTACTCGCGGGAGTAACCGATCAGGAGAGCGCGCTTTTCAGTAAGATTGCGATTTCGATTTTTAGAGTGTTTATTTCAAAAAATCGTAAGAATTTTAGCTATGAACGAAAAATTGACGTGGCTGGCTGCGATCGCATTGACTCAGAAGGAGATGCAATCGTTCTCGCGCAAGGATCTGCTCAAGTTCATCGAGACGATTGTGGTCAATGATGAGGTGAGATAATAGTATCTGTAGTGTTGAACTTTCATTTGTTTGCAGGAGTTCAAGGCATCAGCGCCAGCTTTTCGTAAACTACTTGTCGATTTTTACGCCGGGGAGGACGAAGTGGCAAAGAACTCTACGTTTTACCTTCAGCGGTATACGGATGTGAGTAAATGGAAACAAAGTGTTCATGAACTACAAATGAACGCCTTTGAAATTTTTTTTAAATTTCACTGTAATCCACATATTCGTTGAAGTACACAATTTCAGCTCAACTCCGATCTTCAATTCTATATTCCCCTCTATCAAGAGATCGATCTGAATCTTGCTCATCACTGGCCTACCTTCATCTACATTCTACAGCACAATGCAAAAAGTTTTCCAAGGGCGAGCAATGCAGTGCAAGGTACACTTCTTCTACTTCGTCCTTTGCACCTTCTAACCTTTATTCGGGTTAAAATTCGTAAGTGGCTTCGTAATTTGTATGCTATTTCGATGAAATAACGGTGAAATTTTTTTTTAAATAGTATTAAAATGAAAGAGGACGTATTCATGACAATAACGGGAACTCCCGGTGAAACTGGTCAGATTCTCGGGTGTTGCGAAAATCATAATTGCAGGAACGTATCACGGCGATGAACTCGAGCATTTCACCGATTCGTTCTCTCTTTTCCCGCTCAAGGTTGATTAAACTTCGAAATACATTCCTTATTAGAATCCTATTTGTGAGCGTTCTCGAGGCTAATGAAGAAAATTGAAATTCAGAAAAACGAGCATGACGACCACGTCTTCGGCAAGAACTTCGCTTCGTCGATGGTTAACTTCATCAAGACTGGGTGGGTTGATCATGAAACGGGTTGATAACTTCTGGAGCGTTTCATCGCGAAAAATAAGATAAACTCGAGCTAGTGATTCAATCCAGTGAATTGCAGCGATCCCTCCTCCACCTCATTCTCGTGGCCTCAAGTGACCAAGCAACACCCGTACCAGTATGCATCGATCGCTGTGAATATGAGCTTCAAGTGGGATGAAATGCTTCCATACTATTTTGTTTTCGTGAACTTCAATAAATCGACAATACACGAGGATGGTTATTTCAGAACAGAAACTTATCGCTCGGATGCAGCTCAATTGTGGCTCAAAACAGTTCCTCAAGCGATCTCAGCCGTAATCCTGAGAAAGACAAGATTGCCGGGAGCCTAATAATACATTTTGGTTTCCGTATTGGATTTTTTCGACAATGAAATATTTGACTTTTGTTGGTTTTCAGTTCGTGCATAATTGTAATGAATTTGAGCCTGATCTCGCGCATATTGGACTTTTTTGATCAGTACTCTCTTGCTTACAGATGTTTTTCTTTTTCCACAAGCATATCGCGTGGCAACAGATGTTATTCCAGTGCCGCAGTTGGTTGTTCCATACATCTGCGTGAAATCCAAAAGAACGGCTTCCACTCAGTTCAATCTCCTGATTTAGTTTCAAATGTCGATTTTTCTATCGGTCAAGGCCGAGAACAGAGTTGTTGTGTATATGCACGCAATGTCTGCCGTTTCTACCACATTGAACTTGTGTTCTCTTGCCTTACTTATCATGAAGACTCCGCAATATCAAGCGGCAATTCGCAACTATCTTATCTACATGCAGGTTGATCTCCTTAGATAATTCATAACAACTGTTGATGATTCATAAATACCTTTAGGTCCTCATTATTCTAATAGATTTTCACATGGAAGTTTTGTATCATCCTATTCCCATTTTCCCAGCATTGGCGGGATATGGACTGGGATTGTTCGCGAAGGCAGGTGTCCCAATGACGGTGCAAAATGTGAGTTCAGATGGAATAATATGCATCCGAGAAATTATCGCTGGTACCGGTCACCTTTCATGGGATAGGAATTCTATTTATGTCTGGCACAATAATCTTTCTTGGGACACTGAAAACGGGAATAGAGCCACAAAGACTAAAACATTTAGGCCATTGCGGTGTTTCTTTACATCTCATTAGGCGCATCTGTGATTCTCTGTACGATTTACCGGCATCAAGCTATAGCTAAAGGAAATCGAAAAATGGTGAGTATCATGCCAAATCCCAAGTAAAGTACTACTAACTTTCAGATAATCTATGATGTCTTACGATTTCCACTTTTCGTTATTCCTTTTGTTTCTGTTTTCTTGGGAATATCAGGCGATAATACAACCGCATACGATAAAATCCTTGAGAAGGTAGTTGTGCTATAGCAGAATTTTGACCGAATTCATTGTTCGCAGGATCCCCGCAATTTAACGTGGATTCGCGAAAGAGGCGCTTATTTTGCGATGGAGATGACTTCAATTGTCAAAGTGTTAGCCTATTGCTCAGCTACGGTAATCAGAATCCCGTGATAAATAACCGGTCTATGTGAGAAAATCGCGAAATAAATCAGGCTGGCCTTAATGACTAGCAATGATTTACTTCAGGCAGTGGCAGTTTCCACATCATTCGCCTTCTCACTTTTTGCTCACATGTTTTACGTTCTGAACAAAAACGTAACATTTTTAAATTTACAACTATCTTCTTCGTAATTGGACTGTTTTACTTTAGAGGCAACACAGTAGTTGGCGAAGAGACAGCGCAATTCGAAAGTCTCTGACAGCTCTCACAATTCAGGTGAAGCAACATAATTATTAGAAACAACAGAATACGTATTTATTTGCGTGTTATTAGGACATACAAGGAGAATGTTTATGTATTTATTTTAGTTGGGAGTTCCTCTATGTTTCTTCGTAGTTCCTGGATTTCTGATTGTTCTCGGAATCGCATTTCAGGATTTGTTCTCTTTTGGTTAGTAAAGGATATTTTCATATTTGAAATCTTTTACAGAGGTGTTGTTCTCTGCATTTCTCCTTCTCCCGTTTCACTCGTTCGTACACAATGTTATTCTCATTCTCAGAACTCTTGTCTATAGACAGCTTATCACAAACACATTTGCGAAACTTTTATCGTAGTTTCTTTTGTATAATGCATACTCCAAGACGTTTTTCTTCCACATTGTATTTGGAATAAAACTAGAGACGTTAATTGTCTACAGTATTCCCCACGAATTATCACGATTGAAGCATAAATCACGAGGGAATGCAGCAAATGTTTACGAACATCCAATTGTAGTGCATGACATTCGCTGGTTGTTTGCTTATTCGAAAAATTAACGAAAATGGTCGGATGATTGCTGTCTCTCGTAAAGGTGAAGGACGAAACCGTTATCCCGTTCGCACAAACAAGTGAATGCGTGCCTTTTGCACGAACGTTTCAAATTTGTTCGATCAACCTCCACACTCTGGTTCCTGTATAAATACCACCCTTTCGATATCCCCTTCTCTTTCGATTTAGGTCTACAGTATCGGGTTCGGGTTCAAGCTATGTCTTCAAAAGTCAATTTCCTTCTTCTACTCGGAGTACTCCTCATTATTGCAGTTCAAATAGGTGAGCCGGGGAAGCTAAATAATTTCATGGTTTTACCGTTCTTCCTTACTCATTATATATTTTTAGATTCGTACTTCGTGCCAGCGTGCGATGTGGTGTGCAATAGAATTCGTCGAGAGAGGGACGAGTGTTGCAAGTGAGATTTTTTTGTGTAAACTATGAAAAGAAGATACGAAACCTAATCAGAAGGACCAAGAAAGCACCGGAAATTCAACAGTGTTAATTTTCAGAGCGAACGGCTACCCACTAGGAATGGTCGGCGGAGTGTGTTATCGAGGCAAGGGAAACTGCTTTTCCACCTTCAAATTACTCTAATCTTCTTCGTAATTAAATACTTCGATACGATTTTATTTTCGGGCTAATGCAATAAATGATGTTTATCGTGATGCAATCAACGAATACACTCGCAGATCACTCGATGAGTGCCTGGGTTCACTTTATGATTTCCATATCCGCTCGTTGACAGAGTTCGGCGCTGGAAAAAGGCCGTTGAAAAAAAATTGTTAAAATAATACCGAAGTGATGCTCATTCCATTGAGTAGTGTGGCAGAACAGTGCTGACGTACGATGATGTTTGTAATCTGAAGTTAATACACATTTCACAGAAAAAAAGTCAGTACTAACGGTAGTGTGGAAGTTTTCGTTTCTCGGTCTCCGGTGATCCACGTCGTATTTCAGCTTGAGCGGCCAGTCTGAAATTGAAGAATTACGATGAAAACGAGAAACGTGCTTACTGGGTATCTCCAGCATCATTCGCCGTCCATCCTTCGTGATCAATTCACCGCAAAATTTGGTGTCTTTTGCCCCTTAAATGATACTGCAATTTAGCGATCTGAATGTCATACTCACATTCACAGTTTTGCGTCGTCTCATTGAACGAGTGATGCTCGATGCACTGGCGGTCCGCTTAAATTATGATTTTTAGGGGGGTACGAATAGGGTAAACAGTTTGCATCTTCAATGTGCTCACTCTATCGTCGCTCTGACTACTCAAAGTGCATACGAAAGGAAGAAAGGGAATACTTCACTCACACAATTTCTATAAAGGAAAGGCAACATACGAGGAGGCGCGGGGACGTGTCCGTTCAGCGTTGCTTCAGTCGGATCGCAGAAGCAATTCGGTCGCGTAAGACCGTCCGGTTTGTCTGAACAAAGAAATGAGAATATATTCAATCTGCTAAGAGGAGTCTAGGCCGTTCAAACAGGTTTGAATTTTGACTTGTTATTGTTATATACCTCGCAGTAATCCATTCATGGCCGATGGAACTGTATGCTCGCCGTAGATCAGATTCTGCACGAGTATTTGCTAAATGGTCATTATAAATTCTAGTTCGGCGTCGATTAATAGACATGCCTCCTTCCTCGGATCGGTATCATGATGTTTGTATCCAGTGAACATGCACCCCTTGCGAACGATAACCTTCACTGCCTAAAATGGTTATTCTCAACAATGCAATGACGGACGAATACGCACATAGTCGTTCTGAGGATTCTGTGCAGCGTAGAGATTGTACTGAATTATTCCATTATTTGGCATAATTTCCCGAGCAAACCTCTCGATGAATTTGTTTCGGAAAATTTGGCAACGGCATAAACCACGATCGATTGCGATAGTCTATGAGTTGAATGCACGCGTCTTTCTGTCCGATCCCTACAATTAATAACAAAAGATTCAGACAAATTGATAATAAATTACATTTGCATTCTCCAGTTTCTCTATCCATTTCGTGAAGTCCGACACAAGGAACTCCTTCAAAGAGTTTTCATGGAATACAATACAATTTCATGAAACCAACTTGAAGTGAATTCGTTCTCGGCGTCTTTCATACAAATTACATCCAATCTAAAGTGAATTGTCTCTCGTCGATGGAAGGATAAAGAAATCGTTCTCACTGGTGATGCTGCCCGACATTGGTCCAATAAGTGGATTTATCGATAACTGAAGCAACCGGTCTCCCATTGCATTCCCATGTGCGCTTGACTTGCGACGCCGGATCTGGGAACAAACAATCGATTTTCACCAGGGAATTTCTTCTTACGCTGTGGTGGATTGGATCTCAACTTATCACACGCTCCGAACCGCGTATAGTTATTCTCGTGCTGCCAAACAAATTTATTTCCAGTCTTAGCAAAGGTGTGCTGAATCCAAGCCGGATTTTTTGCTACGATTCCTGAATTTGACGTGTCACAGTATTGGAATTCTTTTGATAAACCTCACCAACTAGTACACGATTGTCGTTGTCGTTGCTGAGTAAAGGGAGCTCCATACCGAGGCTCTTGCAGTATTGATCGGCCTAAAACTGTTTCATTCAATTAAATATATCATAATATTTCTCTGAAAACCTGCTTAAAGTTACGTTTCTTGTCATCTCGAACAGCGCATTTGCCAGAAATCTGTGTTGGATCTCCACCATCACACTTGTATCCACTATCTGAATTGTTCTTAGTTCACTTGTCAAATTGCTCCTCACCCAGTACCATAAACACAGACAATCCGCTTCGCAAGGCCTGACGCTGTTCCGACGTGGTACGCGGAAGACTAAAACGGAGAAAAGGTTAGAAATTTAAAATTTTACTCACATCAATCATCATTGCTCTGAATACCGTGGAAGGAGCATCTGATGACACCTGACGTTTTCTGTTGTGCTGAATGTGATTCAATACAAAATTACTTTTGATCCTTGGAATATAGAAGAGCACAATTCGGGAGCATCCTTGAACAACACCTGCAAATAATCGTTGTTTTTTCTTACTAGTAATAATAATTGAAGTTAGATTGTTGGTGACATTCTGAAATAACTTCTTGAGCAACAGCAAAGTAGCATTTTGTTCCAGTATAAGTCGATCGATATGAAAGTGCATCGCATTTGACCTTGAGTTTGTCAGCTGAAATTTGATTACTACGAATGTCATGCAGAAAGTCCATAACTCACAAACGTGCACTCTTGGCATATTGACATAATTGGCATCGACAGGAAGTATTAGCAAGATTAACGCGACCGAAGTTCGCATTTCGAAAGTGACGAATTTGTTGATTCTGCTCCACTTGTAGTTGACAAGGGAAGGGCATAAGTGGTCCGATCTCTCGAGCTAAACTGTTGTTGCCAAGTGAAAGGTACCCCATAGGGACGTCCAAAACCGCTTTGAGCGGATTGGATATAGGTTTCCTAAGAACCGAAAATCGATATTCTAATTTACATGCTTTTGCATGGGAAAATTTCAAACGTGAAACACGCACTCCTCTACCATTCGTAGGGAAGGTGAGCATGGCCCCTCGTGGTGTAGTGGATAACGCGTCCGCAAATTATTTTGAAGGTTGTTGGATCGAAACCTTTTGCTGCAGATTTTTTTTGCTGTAATATAAATCTATTTTTGAGCTGTTTTAGTACAGTTTTGTTACTCATTTTATGAATTTGCTCTCTTGCTGAGCATACAAGTTGAATTGTATTCCCTTTTTTTTTTGCCGTTTCAATAGATTTTCAGACCACGACACATAACCCCCATTCCTATTAGCACTTCAAACTAACTCGGAATCTGATGTTTACTCGGAGCTCATTTTTTCCTTTGCTGAAAGCGGTCAAATTTGCTCGATTTTATTCGCAAACGGCCTCGTACAAATACCAAAAAATAAAGGGAATACAATTCAACTTGTATGCTCAGCAAGAGAGCAAATTCATAAAACGAGTAACAAAACTGAACTAAAACAGCTCAAAAATACATTTATAATACAGCAAAAGAATTCTGCAGCAAAAGGTTTCGATCCAACAACCTTCAAAATATTTAGCGGACGCGTTATCCACTACACCACGAGGGTCATGCTCTTCCTTCCCTACGAATGGTAGAGGAGTGCGCGTTTCGAGTTTGAAAATTTCCCATGCAAAAGCATGTAAATTTGAATATCGATTTTCGGTTCTTAGGAAACCTATATCCAATCCGCTGAAAGCGGTTTTGGACGTCCCTATGGGGTACCTTTCACTTGGCAACAACAGTGTAGCTCGAGAGATCGGACCACTTATGCCCTTCCCTTGTGAACAAGGAAAAGTGGTCGCAATACGATGAATCCGAGTTTTTATCACCTCGGATGTGCATCAATAAATTTGCTTTCAAAGGAGATTGGTCACATTAAAAGAGTATATTTCCTCAAGGAGGAAGATGTTTGAACGAGCAGCGAAAAACATTTTGAGGATCCGATTCAATCGACTTTTCTCAATGAAATTATCTGTAAGCGGCACCACACACTCATCCGTATGGAATGACATTGTTTCATTGACTCATTTAAATTTCTTTAACCCCTCTAATTGTTTATTGTAGTTGTTTCCGTATTACTTTATCAAATTTATAACATCATGTCGCACTGAACTGCAGAATAATAACAGTAAATATGCGGGTAGTGTGGAGTATAATGCGGTGACAACGAAATATATCGTATAGAAGATACGATAATCGATGTGGAACTGTAAACAATTTAATGTATGAACATTTTCAAATTCATACTCTGTATCGGTCTGCATGAGAAATGAAGAAATAATACATGAATCCACAATAGATGATCTGAAGAGACATAGTAATTATTTATTTTCAAAATATACCAACAACCTCAATGGAAATAACTGCGACTGTAATGCACATCAGAGAGTGTTTCTTCTTTTTGGTTGAATCCAAGTTTGTTCGAAAAACAAGCGAAAGTGTCCGAAATTCCTGAGCAATGATTTATCACGGGATTCCTGTAAAAGTGTAGCAATGCCATCCACTAGGAAAAAACTTTGGGTCTCCGATTTCCATGAAAGTTGGTTGGTGGGTACCCTTAGGGGTCAGGAGGAGGTTCATCTACTTGGTTTGGTCAATTATCGATTTTATCGATTTTTTGGCGCCAAAACTTCAAATGGCCATAACTAGCTTCATTTTTATCGCACAGCGAGCTAAAATATACCATTGAATTGCTCTCGGAATTCTCTACAAAAACGTCGAGGTGGTACAATGCGAAAAAAGTTGATCTTCCGTCTCAAAAATAGATAAAACCGATTTTTCGATCATAAATCTAAGTTTTTCTCGAAAATTTTGCCTTCAGATACTCGATATTATTTTTTTAATCGATTCTACGGGTCCGTTTTAGGGTAACCCTTTATTTCGTTTTTCATATCTCTGGCCCCCTGACCCCGAATTAGTACAGTGGATCAGGACATAGCCGATTTTTTTTTTTGGAAAACACATTTTTCGTCATAACTCGCTTGAAAGTGATCCAATGAAAAAAATCACCAGGACTAAAAATGTAGCACTCGAGGAGACAAAAAAGAAAGGTCTTATGCAATTTTTTGATTGGATCGCTTTCAAGCGAGTTATGACGAAAAATGTGTTTTCCAAAAAAAAAAATCGGCTATGTCCTGATCCACTGTACTAATTCGGGGT
>LS488476.1:29765-85397 GCA_900490705.1 Pristionchus arcanus | reverse complement strand
TAGTTATGGCCATTTGAAGTTTTGGCGCCAAAAAATCGATAAAATCGATAATTGACCAAACCAAGTAGATGAACCTCCTCCTGACCCCTAAGGGTACCCACCAACCAACTTTCATGGAAATCGGAGACCCAAAGTTTTTTCCTAGTGGAAATGAGAGCTCTTTTTGCTACACTTTTACAGGAAATCCGTGTTATTCATATTGATTGATTTATAATAATTGAAACCTTGAGACGGAATCTGATAAGGATGACCATGTAAATCAAACTGAGTATTATTACTCCAAATACAGTGAGAACAAATAGTTGAAACCAAAAAGTTTTTAATCTGTTAGATAACTCATGCTGGAAAAGGATTGTATAAGAGATCATAACATCTAAAGGTACCAGTGCAAATATTCTATTTCCTGGATACATCTTCCAGTGTGATTTGAATGACGTCGAGATGGTACCAACAAAAATTCCTGAGATCAACTGTATAACAAAGAGAATCGAAAGGTTAATTCGGTTCCAAATCTGAAATCAAATAGTTTGAGCGTAAGCTTGTTTGCTTGATACCTTATTGTGATGCATTGGAAATATCATTGCACTTGCTCGGTTGAGACATAAGAAAAAGTTGGCGAATCCTTCCATCGTTCTCAGAAAATATGAGAAGAAAAAGAAGATCTTAAGAACGGATCTTAAGTAATGGAGAATCTATAATTGCTAAGAACATGTACGAATATTTCTCGAGATGCATAGAAATGGTTCATCAAACCAAGAGAAGGAACGACAGAAAACAAATGATTCACGAAGAATGACGAGTTATCGCACAATAACATTACCTCAAATTTGTGATTTTTTAAAAGAATACATTATGCTTGCCATACTTTGTAAATAGTGAAGAACGCATTGTTAGAATATTTCTTCTCTCGGAAAAGTACCACCAAAACAATGATACCGACTACCGTGGATAGAATAGAATAGGCCGCAGTGGCGATTGTCAGATGGAAGGTCCAATTGTCGACAAAAAGATAATTTTCCATCTGAGAAATCTGGACACAAATGAATTAGTGACGCGGAGTGTTATAGTGGAAATGATCGCGAATCTTTCAACAATGTTGAGTATATCAAACGCTCATTAGCTAAATGACAGTCAATGAGACACCGTTATGTTGATACGCTTGCATTCAATATCGACGAGACATTTAGCTAATACGAAAGTCAAATGGCGTACACCGGATACGGATACATAAATTATCTTCTCCGACTAATTCTTCAGAAATAATAACAGCTTGAGTAAAAAATCAATCATCCACTTGGCACAATAATATCAAAGAAAAGCAACCTTGAATACAGAACAAAGAGAAGGATTTGTATGTTCTTTTGCTCCTGTACCTTACTAGAACTATTTCTGTAAAGGTGTATTACCATGAACTGGTTTATTTTGTCGGAATCCTTTATTGAGAAAGGGCGATTCCGTCAATTATAAAGATCATTTGTAGTGAATAATGTGCAGTATGAGGAGTAAATGAGGCGAAACCGGCATGATAGTCGCAGCGACTCGGGAGAAGGATTTTTTTTTAAGTTACAAGGGGCACATGATCTTTTGGTGACGCATTTCACCTTTTCCGTTTCGTGTATGACATTTTCAATATTGAAAGTAAAAAGTAGGTTGCAAACAAATACTATTTACATTTTTGTAGTTGTTGTTTGCCTCGAAATACAAAAAAAACTTCCACAGTGTGAGATTACTTGTATGAAATACACATCTACCTTTGAAAACTGAAAAAAAGCCATCTTGTGCTCTTCGACGCTACCATGTTATTGTTGTCGGATGTACATCTAAGACTGCGATTTCTCAGTAAATATAAAGACTATGTGATCATCTCAAGCTATCATTCTGAAAATGCCTTTTCGTAGTGATCTGCGTCAGAGAACATCTAAAGTGAATAACTGGGAATCATCGCTAACTTCGAAACGATCCGAATATAATTCACGTTATCAAAATTATATCAAGAGAGATTCGGTGAGAGGCGCGACTACGTTTATATTGCATGGCTGTCCATGAAAAGAAGAGCCGTAACGTCATTCCTGAACTCTACATCTCTTTCCATGTTCGCTTTGTCTACTCACCTGGCCATTTCACTGCTCCCCCGCCTTCGCAGAGCAAGAAAACGATGACTTTTGTCAAAGTTCTACACCAATTTTCCTCGGATCTCTTCATATTCCATTCAATATCGCCCTTTGGATATCGGAAAATCAAAGAGATGATTCGGTATAAAAGAGAACGCATGAAAACAGAAGTCACTCGGTCAGCTCAACATGAACTTGATCCTTATCCTTCTCGTCCTTCTCTCCATCCTTTCCGTTTCGCTCGCCTCTATGGATGTCACCGAGGAGAATGTGATGCGGTGAGTGATTCGCTGGTATTTCTTGTTTTCGACAACCATAAATAATTTCCCAATTTTACAGTGTGAAGCGACACTACCATGGCCGTGGAGGGGGCAGAGGTGGAATGTAATTTTTTAAAAAAATTGTTTGCGTTATTATGAGCGTAGAGTACAGAATCATGGAAAAATTTTTGAAGTTGCGGCGGGCGTCCTTCGACTTCCCCTCCTGTATCGGGAACGACTACTACGGCCCGCGAACGTGTACCAGGATTCTGAAGGCAATTGAATCTATCATCAAATTCCTTTTCACGTTTTATCATTGCAAGAACTTATTGGGAATATTAATGAAATCTTAACGCATTAAAACAATTCAAAACGATGTGGATTACGACAAAATACGACTTCTTATCGAGTAACGGAGGTGTCAGCGGGGTTCACTCTCGCAAAGCTCCCCTTACAGCACCACAGGTCTATTGTAGGCACTTTTCGAGGTCTCCAACGTCTTGGCACTAAATTCGTCGATTGATACTGGCATTTGCTTCCATTAGATTCGTGCTTGGTAAATGCTTTCCGATTGGGCATCGGATCGAAATGAGGAGACGACGAGCTGTTAACATTATCTGCCTGCATTGATTTTTGTTTTTGACGTTTTTTATGTTTAAAATAAACTTCAACGAATACAATGTTTCCTCACTTTTGATATGCTCGATTCATCAGTAAATGGATGGAGAAGCAGACCATTGGATTCATTAAGAAAAGAAACATGAAGATAAATCGAAGACACTGCAATATTTTCAGTGCAAATGCAAATCTAGATGTGTATTTCATACAAGTGATCTCACACTGTGGAAGTTTGGATTGGATGTGGGCAATCCGAACATCATGCTCAAGAAAATGAACGCTATGGGAGAAATGTACGTGAAGACTGCTCCGAACAACTTAATTTTTACTCATTGTTTGAACGAATGTCGCTCATAAAGGTTACAGGCTGCACAAACCTGTATCATAAGCATTTTATTCGCATTGTGATTAGCTTTGCTCCTCACATGTGCAATCTTCCGTTTCTCCCTGCAACCATGTGGTTGGTTACATCCATAATTAGCCAACCATCTCTGTAAACATCTCTAACCTAGATAGTGCTACTGCAGTGTACGCGAGAATCGCAGGAAAGAATAATACTCCATAGACGGTACAAACGGCGATCCAGCGAACCTCTGAAATAGGATTCACATAAATTAAACCAACGAGTTTTCACAAAACGATATTCCAGAGGTCCGAGATCGAACATTTCGCCAAAGACCACAGCTCCTGGAATCGCACGCACCCACGTAAATTCGGCGCGCTGAAGAGAGGATGAGAAAATTTGCAGTTAGACAAGAGTTCGTACCTCCAAAATCGCCGTTTTGTTCGCACTTTCTTTCGTGAATATCGCGAAGAGAGGTATGTTTACCAGCAAACATAATGATAGGGAGCCCATGATTATCACGCTTTGCCTGCAAAATGAACTAAAGCTTTACTATCGAAATAAAGTTAACCTTAAAACAGCGAAAGCTATTGAGCAAACTTGAAATTGTTCCACAACATTTTCAAGTTATTTTTCTAGATACTAGCCCAATGGAAAAATAAAACTCCTAACGTTGTCGTTAGGCGAAATCGTGACGATACGGGTACGACAGTCCTCATGCGGAAGAATATGAGTAAACATAGCGAGATAGCAGTGAATACGGAAATATAGATGGAGAGATTCTGACATGGAGCATATTAACGCAGTTTTCAGTACTTTATTGAATGTATTGACTGCATGTGTAGTTAAAACAAATTCTAAGTATCAAACAAAAGTAATTCTAACAGATTATCTACAAATGTTCGTGTACTAACCCATAACAAAGATGGAGGGCCTCCGAGTTGGCAGAGCAATCCGTAACACAGAAATATCGGCTGAGGAAAGAGAGGATATGGAATGAACAATATGAAGTGATGTATATCGAAAATAAACTCTGATTGTGAGATCTGAATAGGTTTATTTCAAAATACTTCAAGATCTCATAAAAACATGATAGAAAGCAAGCAATCGTCGGTACTCGGTAGAGTATGTTGGACTCTTGAAGAGAATCAGCCAATTGATAACAATTCCGAACAAAAGAGGAAGGAACTTGTAATATACACAGAAATTGATGATAAATCTGCAAATTCGGGACGGTTTTCGGTTCGGATAAATTCAAACGTCTTACGGAATAAAGAATCGACGGTCCCAATCAAAATCAGTATCGTATCCGTAGTAGTTATCGGAAGATGTGGACATGTGAAAGTGAAAGCCGAGATTGTGGATACCAAAACACTTCCTTCTTACCGAGAATTCAGAAGAACTGCTAAAGTAAAGTGGTGCCTGTGGAAAGCGTCGTACCTATTACTTATTTTCCAGTTTGTTACCGTTTGTGGAGCTGCCCACGGATGGTACACTTCGTCGATATAACTAACAGACTATTCAAATCGCTCTACTCCACATTCACGATATTGTCGTCAAGTTTTTTTTCGAAGATATCTGTGTAGGGAGAAGGAAGAAAGAATTCTAAGACTGTCAAACACGAAAAACGTGCGGCAGGTGGCAAAAAGGAAATTGAACAATTGGTTTCTTCCTTAAAATAGATACTTGTGTGAAATTTGTGCTTATTTTCTCATTCGCTCGACACATGTTCAGCGTTTATCTTTTAATGCATCTGCAAATCGCAATAAAAACCCTCCCAGGGAACATTCTACTTCATGCTTACGCAAATTAATTAGCAGAAAACGGTTGCAGAGAAAAAAAATAAAAGTTCGAATTCGTTATAGATAACATTTCTCGTAACGAGCATTGTCTACAAATACGAAATGGAAATCGTTTCCACATTTGCCTTCTTTGATCCATAGCAGGGCAACACAGTCCGATATGGGGTGAGCATGGTGAAATTGATGATTGGGGAAGCAAGTGAGAAGAGACTGCATGTCTGAAGAGATATTTACAGTTCCCATGTCAATTTTAACGATTTTACGATCATAATAATTCTCTCGGAGAATTCGCTGCTCCAAATTTGTGTGAGGTCACAGAACCAAAAGACGGCAGCTACAGCCACACCGCAAGGCAGCAGCAGCTGGTAGGTATGCCTAGTTTGGAATGCTCAGCAAATGAGATGTGCTGTTTAGCGTGCTATTGATTGTCTACGAGAGAGGAAGGAGGAAGGAAGGACGGAGGAGGACACTTGATCTACCGCCTCCTCCCGGCCTCTTCCTTACTCCGCCCCTCGAACGGTAGTAAAAGGTCAGCTACGTGTGGAACGGAAAATAATCTTACGATAAGCGCCTGCAATTCAGATGATATTCATAATAACCATGAGTAAAATAAAGCAAGAATGGCTGACTCTTGCAATTGTAACGTGCAACTGCTTGTCCGTTGGTTTCTATAAAAATGAATGCGGATTCGTGAACTATACATAAAACTTACTGCTCGTTCAATTTGCGAAATTAACTTTCTTCGGACGATGAAAATAAGCAGCATCACTGCAGGAGAGATTGTGCAGTAGCCTATGCCAATTATTAGCGCCCGAGTGCTGCCAAATATCGCATAGTCTGGAGTTAAAGATGACTGATTGCAAATAACACATATCATACATGAAGCAACGTATCCTTCAAGGTGCAGCGTTCGGATGACTTGAGACGAAACGGCCGTTTGTTCGAGGTAATACGCGGTCTGAGTGTATGAATTTGAATGAACACAGAGCTTCTTTCACGCACAGTGGGTATGGCAATGAGTCCCAGTGAAATCAGACAGACAATCCAGATGTGGATTGGTTTGAGATGACGACCGGCGAAGATGTCGCCTCCGAGGATGTAGAGTCGATAGGCGAACGAGAGGAGAAGGACGAAAGTGGAGTGCTGGACGAGGTTGATATGCAGGCCTGAAGCAAGACTTTTACACATTATAAAAATACGTATACGAAGCTAGAGCTTACTCTGGCACAACTTGCACAGCTCCTCGTTGACCAGTGTGCACGGACCGACGAAAACGAAGATTGTCGCGGAGCCTTCGTGATCTTGCATCGTCCTGAATATTTTCGGCTCCCTACTTAAAAACTTTTGAACGATTCAGGTTGTTATAGAAATGTCTACCTGACAGTTCCCAGAGCACTCGCAGTCGCTGACACCATATCGATGATGGCATTGTTTAGCAGAAAGACAGCGTACGTTCGCAGCTCTTTCGGTGTTCTGAAAACGTATGAAAACATATAGAATATATTTCAAAATACCTGAATATGATGGCTGCAACAAGCAGGAGATTGGCCACGATGGCTAGAAGATCGATGGTCCAAATAACTGCGATGTTCAGTGAATCGTAGCCGGTCAGCATTGATTATACGAGAACTGAATAGATAAGCTGAGACGCGCAATATATAGTGATGGCACACAAAGAGATCTTCAAACTTCGATCCCCTGGGTATTTCAAATAATAAAAGTTCACGTGCTTTGACCGAGTGATTCGAAGAATACTTGAATGTTCGTGCTCATTTACTAGATTCGTGGGCGGTTCACAGGTTGACGAGCCAAGTTGAGTGATGATTTTGTCATCGCTACCGAACTACAGAAAATTAAAAACTATCCGTCACATTCGGGCGGTGATCGCTGGTCATTTATAATAGAAAATTTAAAAATATTTCTAAATATGGTGTAAAAACGATGTGCGGAGCTGATCTTCGTCCACAAATGATCGATGCTAGTAAATGAATAGCTATTGACGATGATGTTTGAATTTTTTATGATATTTTTCCTAATTGACTGATGAAGAGAGCAATTTGCTCATTCACAGACTATCAACCGCACAGAGACTGAGATCAAATCATGATTCTCTACTTCATGATTTCAAATCATCATGAGAAATAGGATAATCCGATGTTCTATAGACGTGTTTTTGATTGTGTGACGGCTTCCACTTTAGGCAGTTTGACCCGACGAAAGCACGGTAACATTGCACGGTAAGGAGGGAGCATGGTGAAGTTTATGATTGGTGATGCAAGAGAGAAGAGGCTGCACGTCTGCAAGTAGTCTACGTTGTATCAATTCATTGAACTCTCCAGTTTATATCGATGGCTTACCGCCATGACCACCCTCTCCGAGAATTCGCTGCTCCAAATTTGATATACATCGCAAAACCAGAAAACAGCCGCTATTGCCATTCCACAAGGAAGAAGAAGCTGATAAGCTAGTGCCTGCAATGGAATTTCCGAGTTTCTTGCGGAAAACGATGCCACGAACTCTGGCGATGGACAAGTGCAGTCGCTTCTCTGTAGGTTTCTGAATTGTCGAAATAGGTTATGCAAATTCATCTACTGATAACTAACAGCTTGCTCAATTCTGCTAATGAGCTTCCCTCGAACGATAAAGATAAGAGTCATCACAATGGGCGAGAGCATGACATAGAGAACAGCGAGAGCGATCGCTCGAGGGCTGCCGATGATAGAATAGTCTAAAAGATTTCTGTTCGTGCTAATGTCTTATTGCCGTGACTTGGAAAAAAGAGCTTACATGAGGCGGTATATCCGTCCAGGTTCAGTCTACTCAGTACTTCTGTAGGTACAGCAACCTGTTCGAGATAGTAGGCACCCTAAAATTACGTTCTTTATTACTTTTATTTTCAAGCTTTAGTGCTTCTCACACTCGGAATAGCCATTAGAGCAAGCGAGAAGGCGCAGATGCACCAGATGTGGATTGGCTTCGGCGTGCGAGAGGTGAAGTTGTCTTCATTGAGAACGTATAGATGAAATGCGAATGAGAGAAGAAGAACGACGGTAGACTGCTGGACAAGATTCACGTGAATACCTGAAAAATAGAAGATATTGTGTAATAACACAGGTATCGCGAGAGAATGAAGCAACCCGAGAACCAGATTTTTCAAAATGAATTGAATCCAACCATATTATGGTGGTTACATGCCCTGGTCAAAAGAATTCGACGTGTCCGGTCAGAATGTCCAAAAGCCGGCTTTTAGGGATTTTCCGGTTCTGCTCCCCGCAGTAGCGTATCTCAGCTCCCATATGAGCTAGAGACTTGTTCTTGGTCTCAAAAAATCCGCAAAAATATGGCGAAAAACTTTTATACGATGACCGAAGATGGGAATTGAAAAATAAAAATGTGACAATTGAAAAACTGATTCTGAAACAACAAAATAAGTACTTTTGCTATCTTGTGAGTTCCATTCCCAGAATTTTATTGCAGAATATAATGTAGGGAGTACATATACAAATAATAAAAAAATAAAAATGGGCACTTGGTAGGGGGGTATTTTTTCTATATTCCTCCAAAGGTCAAAAAATGGGACTTTTAAGCACAAATATAGTTCTTAGTTTGTGTTCCAAACGAGTCTGCTCCTTCAAAACTACTTAAATAGCATCAATACTACATTCTGGGATTATTCAACACCAAAGTAGTTGATTTCATCACCATGACTTTTTTGGTCCATGACCCGGGGTTCATGCCCTACCTCATGAGCCACTACCATGAACCCGGGGTCATGGTCCATAATTGACCCAAAATTTCATGATCTAGAAATTTCAAGCACTATACGTCAATACATATTACAGTACCCCAACAATATACTCTGACCCGAAATACCGTAATCGAAATCGATTAAACATTGATTGCCTATCGCAAAGTGATTTTTTTCGAACTAACATGTGAAAAATCAGTTTACGATTGCCAGATAATGCCGAATACGGTATTTCGGGTCACAGTATATTGTTGGGGTACTGTAGTATGTATTGACGTATAGTGCTTGAAATTTCTAGATCATGAAATTTTGGGTCAATTATGGACCATGACCCCGGGTTCATGGTAGTGGCTCATGAGGTAGGGCATGAACCCCGGGTCATGGACCAAAAAAGTCATGGTGATGAAATCAACTACTTTGGTGTTGAATAATCACAGAATGTAGTATTGATGCTATTTAAGTAGTTTTGAAGGAGCAGACTCGTTTGGAACACAAACTAAGAACTGTATTTGTGCTCAAAAGTCGCATTTTTTTTACCTTTGGAGGAATATAGAAAAAATACCCCCCCTCCAAGTGCCCATTTTTATTTTTTTATTATTTGTATATGTACTCCCTACATTATATTCTGCAATAAAATTCTGGGAATGGAACTCACAAGATAGCAAAAGTAATTATTTTGTTGTTTCAGAATCAGTTTTTCAATTGTCACTTTTTTATTTTTCAATTCCCATCTTCGGTCATCGTATAAAAGTTTTTCGCCATATTTTTGCGGATTTTTTGAGACCAAGAACAAGTCTCTAGCTCATCTGGGAGCTGAGATACGCTACTGCCGGGGACAGAACCGGAAAATCCCTAAAAGCCGGCTTCCGGACATTCTGACCGGACACGTCGAATTCTTTTCACCAGGGCATGTAACCACCATAATATGGTTGGAATCAATTCATTTTGAAAAATCTGGTTCTCAAAGGGGCTGTTTTTGCTTCATTCTCTCGCGATACCTGTGATAAGAAAATATGATGAGAAATTGAGAAAGTGTTTACTCTGACACAGCACGCAAAATCTTTGACTTATCAGAGAACACGGCCCGATAAAGACGAAAAGCATAGCGAATCCATCGTGATCTTGCACAATGCTAAATAAATATATTTATAAAACTCAACTTGTGAATGAAAACGAGATCAATTATCACACCGAACAGTTCCCAGAGCGCTGGCCATGGCGGAGACTAAATCGATAACTGCGTTATTCAGCAAAAACACCGCATACGTCCGCATGGGCTTCGGAGTTCTGAGATAGGTCAAATATATGCGATCTTACCCTTCCCAAACCTGAGTAAAATCGCAATGACCAGAAGGATGTTGGCCAAAATAGCTAAGCTATCAATTGCCCAAATGGCGCAAATACTGTAATAATCGTGATTTGTCAGCATGATATGATCATTCTTCACGAGAAGTATTGATGAATAATGAGGGGGCGGCGACTATGGGCGTTTGAACACCTCTTTGATGATACTACATCAAGCGCCCATATGTCATCGTCTAAATCCCCGGTGTATTGACAGACTGCACGGTTTGCTCGTGTGATCATCATAGATTATGGGTGAATTATTGTACTGATTTGCTGAATCAACCAATTTTTTTACAAAATGTTTATCAACAATGAAACATTCAAAAAAAAATTTTTTACACGTTCACACTGGAGTTTTTAACGAGGTCGTACGAACAATGCCGATCTGCCGAAATACTTGATCATCCAGTGTGCAATGAAGGGCCAGATAAGGAAGAAGAAGATCGATCGCCATGAAACTCGAGACTGAAAAGTGATGATGATTCAAGAATCCCAAAGGAATTTATTTAGCTCACCGATCTCTTGATCAGCTTGATGAGTGAGTGGTGTCTGCTTTCTGTGAGTGAACTTAGCGTGGATAGTGCAGTTTTGAGTGTACTTAAAATGTATCTCAATCGAGTTCAATCTCATGACCAGTACCGTAGTTCAGTGTCCATCTTTGCCAGAAACTTCTTCATTGACTTGTTGCCTGGTTCGGGGTCTTCCAGTGATGATGATGGTCTGAAAATCATAAGATCACTTCGATAACATCCAAATAGTGACCTCGACAGTTCCTCATGCACATCGCAGTATTCTCCGTCGGATCCGGGATCATTTGGAGTCAGTTGATCGAGTTCTGAAACAGAACTTCTGCTCCGTGGTTCTGGATGATTTTTATACCACTAGGCACGTCTCCTATGTATCTTCTCGCCTTCTCAACGTCGAAGTTGAACGAGAGAATGCCGACCATGCGATTGTGGAACGGCTCGGGTTTCTAGAAATTTGTTTGCTAACTCCAGATGCAAAATGACTAATCGCATACCACTCTCGTTCCATCGGGACGAATGAGCTCACGGTCGAGGATGCGGAACTTCTCCCTACAAATTGTGCTTAGAAATATGAAGTCAATGAATTTGCGAAACCTGAGAATGGGCTCGAGTGTTTCGTAGTCGTCCGCATATTCTTCAAGCATCTCATCCCAGTCGAAACTGCAATTGGGAAGATAAACGTCAATTGACAATCCCAAAATCTTTAGATCGAAGTAGTGTTATATCCTTGCTAGAAGAGTTACCCGGTAAAAATCCAGAAGACATAGTTGACAGTTTAATTTACTTAACTTCATCTGGGATTTCATTTCCAAGGCGTAATAAACCTCACTTCAATGCACACCAATCGATCTTCTCTAGAACTGCAACCACGTAGCCGGCCATTGCCTATAAAAACAGGTTATTTCCCCATTTCAAATGGTAGTTATCTGACCTGCTCCTTGTTTGTTTCTCCCAGACGGAACCAAGCTTCCCTGATTGTGAATTTTATAAAAAAATCAGATGTTCATCACTGACCATTTGTATCGCTCAACAATATTCCAGAACGGTTTGCTCGTATTGCATTGTCCGATGGTTGCCTAGAATATAGTTTCGTTTCATTTAGCAGATGAATTATAAGTGGGTTCTACCTGCTTGAATAATGCGTACATTGTGAACATTTCGGCGAAATTCGTCGGCATTGGACCTGCAACCAAATCATGAAAATAATCATTTTCGATGAAAAACATTCTGAGGGCACTTGCCTAGTTGCCCAATCTCTCCAGTAGTTAGAACACTTTTGATATCTTCCATGTATGCTGAAATGAGGCTTTTTTTGTTTTGCCATGATTGCTTGTGTACTCACCACTCTTGGGCATGCTTCTGATGATGTCCACACAGGCTTGAAACTTCTCCTGAATCGTATACGGACCCGCACAGAGCCTTTCTAGATCAGTTGGGCCGTTGCGAGCACGGCGCTAAGATAATCTATCTTTTAATTTCACCATCACCCATGCCAATAATTCAGCAAAACAAATAGCCCATTCTTGTTGCACCTACCTCGGCAGCTCTGCGTTCCATTTCCTAAATTGTTAGTTGTTTGTTAGTAAGTGTTAGTAGCAAGTCAAACAAAATCGAATTCCACTAACCACTTGCGTTCCATCTTCTTTGACGAGTTCTCGGTCTATGATACGGAAGTTTTCCCTGAAAATAGATGAGAGGTGATTAGGATTGAAGGGTGATAAATGAGTCTCTTCATTTTTCGTGCTCTCTCATCGATTAGACTTACAAGAGATAACGCATTACGAAATGATCGTCATTCTGGTCTTACAAGAACTGTTTCTCGTGGTGTTTCTCGATACAATAAGCCACACCTGAGGAATCCCAGATCCTCGTAGTAGTGATTGTACTTGGTGAGCATCTCATTCCAGTCCAATCTGTTCGAAAATGGGTAAATAGATGCCGTGAATTTATGAAACTTACGTTTCTGAGCCGACGTCAATCGCTTCGAGCACAATTGCCAAGTACATTGTCATCGCCTAAAAATTGTATTTTTTATATTATTTTTACAATCGCGCACAAAATAACTCACCTCTTCTTTGCTGAAATGGCTCACGCGAGTCCAAGCGTCCCTTAAATTCACGATATTTCTTGAATTATTCGCTCAAAAACCGACCATTTTGCACGGCCTTCCGGATTCCAGAACCCCGGCTTACTGGTGCGATTCGGACCGAGAGTCACCTTAAATTCGGATAGATGAGTTTAGAAAACACAAAATACCTGTTTGTACAAGCCGTACATGGCTAGCATCGCAACATAGGTTACGGGCGCCGGACCTTCAAATTCGCCTTCGAAACTGGGATAAGGACTGTTTTCAAGTCTACTTTTTTCAATACATGTAGCGAGCTGGATAGTACTTCTTTCACCTACCAGTTTTCGGAAGCGCATGAATGATGTCTACGCATGCTTGAAACTTCTCCTCTAGTGAGTACTGACGCTTTGATTGCGTGGTATCAATCACGGGAGTCATCGTTTTCTGATTTCTGAAACGGATTAAAAATACTGAAATAATATACAGTGGGAAGGTGTTCGAGTGGAGCGTTTAGGGGCGGAATCGAAAGTACTGATAGTAAGGAGAAATTACTCAGGTAAGAACATAGCACGCTGAGAGTGAATCGAATCGTCAGTCAACACGAGTGTATGATAGAAAAAGAGAGGGAAAGGACGAAAACATCTCTCAGTGGAGTGATGTTATGCACTTACTAGGAGGAATTTCACCAAACATCGGGAGGTGCCTGTGATTGATTTGGCAGTATGAACTATCCTTCTCTTCAATGTGCGTTATCTCTAGTCGGTAAGAGTGATAAGCAATAACACGCGATATTGAGTCGGATTTATCAGTCTGAACACTCGAAATGGCGAACTCCTATCAATTTCACAATGGTCTCGCCACTGCCAGATGATAAAGACACGCGAGTTTAGAGGGCACTGATGAAAATAAAATGCCGGCATACTTGACGATACGCTCCTGCTAGAATAGATGGAACCTCTTATCAGTTGCATGCAAAACACATGATGACGGGAATGATGGGAGTGTAGAAACCTAGTATGATTCCATGAAGCATTTCGGTATGAAATTTACGGAAAATATAAATTGTTAAGGTAACCATTTATGGTTTAAAAATATGTTTTCTCTTCATAGATATGGCTCACGTTTGCAGCTATAAAATCGAACTGTGTATTATTCTTCTTCGAAAATGTATCCATCGCATGTAGTGATCAGTGAAAGTTAGAGAAGTTTATTGAAATCAAACATGTTTTGGATGAATAGGTGAGAATGTATGGTTTTCTGATCTCGTCGTGAGATAGAAGATTTGCACGTTTATAGAGTATTCAGAGGGAAGGAGTAAGTTTGGGGCTCGATCCAAGAGGTGACAAGAGGTGAGAGGTCTCAATCAAGCGATATAGCTGATGTGAGGAGTCGGAGGGCGCATGATCACCGCCCAGTTATCATCGGAGGGAACGGCGCCTGAAAGTACACATGTTGCAAAAATGAGAAAAAAAATCAAAAATTTCACTGATGCAATACAAATCATTTCATTAGATAATGCTGACAAGCACACGAATTTCTTGTGCATATTACCTGCAGACGAAGGAGTTCTCTTGCAACGTTCGAACAAGTTGCGGATCCAATTCCAGATTCCCATGTTTTCTTAATATTTTTATATTAAAACAACATTCATTTTTGGGCCCAAGGTGTCTGAAAACGCGAGAGTAAGAAGGAAAGGGGTTTAGAGAATACCCTAGGTGTGAGAAGCTAAACAATGAGGGTCGGCGAAAGCCAGTGTTGCTCTGGAAACGCATTGAAACATTCTTATCAAAGGTGGGATGAGTTTCGAGACGAGTAAAATAGACGATATCCAGAATCGAACAGGTTTCATGCATATGAAAGATAAATAAAAACGTTTTTCTTGCGAATCCTTAGAAATGGCTCTTCACTAATGTTTTGTTTTCATCAAAGCGGAGAGACCGGTTCGCAAAGCAGGAATTGTGAATTATTTGTGTGACAACTTCGCCTGATAAGGTTAGAGTGAAGATACAACGTTACAAAAATTGTCATAATTGAGCACCTAGTGACAGGTTCTATTCAATAAAGAAGCTAAAGGAGTGAACTTTTTCGATGAGGAATACTGGGATCCAAACGATGAAAAGAGTTCTGAGATCAAGACATTCCCACCATGTCATGTGAAGTCCATAGTCAAATGAAAGAATGCGAAAATTTTATTCTGGGTCAAAAATACAAACATTCAAGGAACATATTCTCTTACCGCCTCTCAGTTTACCAGAACGAAGGTAATCTTTTACAGCTACCACATTTGTACCTGATGGTGATCCGCTTAACGAATTATAATGAAACCTGAAATCGCTCAATTACGTTGTTGAGTAACACGTTCAGTTATTACATATTTTGTCACACTTTGTCTTTATTTTTACTTCTACAGAAAATGGTATTCCTATTGAGAACCAGAAAAATGGTATGCGATCGTCTTGCGTTCTTGACAGATACAATGTAATTTTTTAAAATCTTTTAATGTTTGAGCTATTCAAGTTAGTTGCGTTCGGTTCTTCCTTGTTCTCCCTCGAATCTTCACATCTCCGTCGTTGGGCGAACACACTTACCCGTATGACACGTGGCCTTACATGCACGGATACAACATTCTGAGAATCCTACAGCGCCATGCAGAGCGCCGAGGAAGGGCACACTAGCACCCTTCCTGTAACTACAACACAAGAAGATCCGTCCCGGTAGTTGAAGTCGCTGAAGAATCATCGTAGTCACTTCCGCTGGTGAGTTTTTTTGAGCATTTTCTTTAAACATTTTAAACACTTTCTTTAATCCGTACTTGGTATACTTTGCGTCAATTTTATTTGGCCGGGCTTGTTTCCCATTTTCATTCGTCTCTTGTAATATGCACAGATTCTATTATTTTATAATCAAGAATCATGTTTACATATACTTTGCTTTACTCTTATAACACGTACATTGCACATGTTCACCAGAAAGTAGTCTATAGTAACCTATGCTCACTCAATCTCTTCCGTTGCTCACTTTAGACGGTGATCGCGTCGTCCCTTCCCGTCGAAGTTGTCGATGAAGATGGCCGATCGGCTGAAAAATACAGTCAATCAGGGTGGGGTAGGTTGAATCGGCTACAGCAGTCTCATGGTCATCCGGAATCTCCTACAGCGCCATGCAGAGCGCCGAGGAAGGGCACACTAGCACCCTTCCTGTAACTACAACACAAGAAGATCCGTCCCGGTAGTTGAAGTCGCTGAAGAATCATCGTAGTCACTTCCGCTGGTGAGTTTTTTTGAGCATTTTCTTTAAACATTTTAAACACTTTCTTTAATCCGTACTTGGTATACTTTGCGTCAATTTTATTTGGCCGGGCTTGTTTCCCATTTTCATTCGTCTCTTGTAATATGCACAGATTCTATTATTTTATAATCAAGAATCATGTTTACATATACTTTGCTTTACTCTTATAACACGTACATTGCACATGTTCACCAGAAAGTAGTCTATAGTAACCTATGCTCACTCAATCTCTTCCGTTGCTCACTTTAGACGGTGATCGCGTCGTCCCTTCCCGTCGAAGTTGTCGATGAAGATGGCCGATCGGCTGAAAAATACAGTCAATCAGGGTGGGGTAGGTTGAATCGGCTACAGCAGTCTCATGGTCATCCGGAATCGGTGCACCCATGGAATGGGGTATACCCAAGAACCGTACCTTGCCCTGCCCCTATGGTGTGGTCGGAGATGGCGGTGGTGGCTCGTGGGCTTTGACGACCAACCTGCAAGGGGAACGGTATGCGTGTGATACGGTAGAGATACGGCAACTATCCTCAGAACTACCAGTGCTAGGTCGCGATTGGCTACAGCCGAAACCGTTGATTACCTTGTCCCAGAGCCGTGTCTTCTGGTGGTGTGTTATCGATGAGGGGTAAGCTACAGTAGTCAGCACGAGCGGAGAGCGGCCTGAAGTGAGATACGGTTACTGTGTCGGATCACTCTCCTCTTCGGGTTACTGTAGACTTTCAAAATGAGGGGGAGGAATGAATGGAAGAGAGGAGGAGGAGGCGACCGAGCGATGTGGAGGAGCGGATGGTGAATGAGAGGAGGAGAGTGAAGAAGAGGAAGGAGGGGGGGGGAGTATGCAAATTGAACAAGAGTGGATAATTGAATTATCCGAATAATATCAAATTGTGATGAAGTTGCAAATCACCTCGATAACTTTAGAATGCAATTTTTGAATGTAAATGTCCACAGAGTTAATTTATTTTGGATTTACTCTATCTTACGGTTTTTTAAAAAAAAATTTGAATGGTGTTGGAGTCCCCTACTCATTTCTTTTGCAGGAGTAAACAAACAACTGCCCCTGTGCATCTTATCTTCAATTCAATCTCTTTGTTTTCGCTCTCTGGTCAACGCTGCCGTACATAACTATTGAAAACAGCCGCTACCGCACAATGTGTTGACACGTGTTGATGTTTGCCCATATTTCTTCTTTCCACTGCTTCGAATTTTGTTCCTCCTTCTCAGATTCTCTTTAAGATTGGCTCAGGAAGTGATGTCGGCGCTGCTTCCTCGAATGTCCATAATCGACAATAAGTATCGGGAAACGAAATGCACTGTGGACAGCATCAGGTAGCGAATTCTCCGTCGCACGGTTTACTTATTTTCGTTTTACAATTGAAGATCAGCAAAGCAGATGCTTCCTCGTTCTGACGACGTTTTTATCTGTACATATCCCAAAAGTGGAACCACTTGGCTACAGCACATAGTTCACCAGCTACTCGGTAGACCATGGAATTATTGAACAATTCCAGTCCTTTATTTCAGATAAGGCCGAATACGAAAGCGGTGGTGAAGCAAATGGTTATTTATTTTTTTCTCCTTTTTTTAATTTTACGATCGCCACAAAAATATTAAAATTGTTCAGCCCTATTCTTCGTCTCTCCAATGCTCGAGCGATTCGGTGCAGAATATGCTGAGACTTTACCATCGCCTCGCATACTCAAGGTTTTATGAATTATTACTTCATGTAAAACGAATTTCGTAGAGTCATTTGGCATACGACGAAATTCCGAAAGGTGGAAGTGCCAAGTACATATACGCCTGTAGAAACCCCAAAGACTGCCTCAATAGGTTCGGATTTAAATATTTCTATCTTTATTCGTTTATATTCAATCATACGTAATTTCCAGTTACTATCATCATTACACCAATCACAAAATTTTGGATTTTGAGCGCGGCGAATTCGACGTATTCTTCGAGCTATTCATGAGTGGCCGCGTAAGATTCCTATTTCATATTATTCTGGAAAATAGTTGCGTACGCATTGTGAAGAGTCGCATTGCAGGTAGCTTCTGGAGATTACTTTGACCATCTATCTTCGTGGCTGCAGGGAATTGAGAATGGCAATGAGAATATTCTCCTCCTGAAGGTGAGAACTTTTACTGTCGCTGGTCAATCGCTTACGCATGAGAAAACTGTAATTTGAAGTACGAAGACATGGTTGCTGACCTTCGAGCGTCCATTATCCAAATTGGATCATTTTTGGGAGGGAAAGCAGCTGAACTTGTACAGAACGAGGAACACCTTACTAGGGTCAGTTTGTGAATTACTCTGTAGTAAACAAATGTTACACAAACTGAAGATAAATTAGACGACTGAGACGGAAAAGTCATTGTAGATTGTGGAATCATCCACATTTTCTTCAATGAAGACAAATCAGCAGCGATTTTACCCGAATGGCATCAGTTTTCGAAAGGATTCTTTCGTTCGCAAGGGAGGATCGAGAGATTGGACGAACAAATTCTCACACGAGCAGTCACAGAAGATGGACAAGGTCAAAAATTTCTTACTACTTCTTCTGAAAAACATCGAACGAAGCCGTTTCAGCGCTTCAAGGAAGAATGCTCAATGACAATTGCGGCCGATTGGTGGTGCACAGAAATGGAATGGAAGGTGAGCCCTTATTACCTTGATATTGGACATGATGGCAGGTTACAAAAGTTTTTTTAGGACAAAAGCCCGTCCGGCTGCTCCGATGAAGAGCATTTCTCTACTGCGGAAGTTCCCATTCAAGTTTGAATCTTCAAAGACGACGACGAAGCAGAAATGAAATAACCCTTGTCTTTCATCTAATTTAGTCACAGTAAATTTTCTTTTTATACTTTGAATACAAACCTTCATTTGAGCTTTGTTATGGTTTTTATATTCGAAGGAAAGTTAACAATTATTTATGCATGTACAAAATACGTTTTATCTTCTCTCAAATAACATTCGCGATTACAGTCACCGTACGTCGTTCGCCCATTGAATATACCGCCTTCTGAAAGATTTTTCAGCTCCAATTTTGAAAGGTCTTTAATGTTCCGGCACTACCGAGTAGGTGAAGTGTAAATGACTCGCCTTCTTCCTTCTTGGAATCGTCGCCAGCACCGCCTCTCTCACAGCACTTGAGAAGGCGAGGAGCAACCAAATGGGAAGGATTGAGATTACATCGAGGGCGACCGTAGTGAACATAGAGGCTGCGTTGAATGGAGCCGGTAGGTAGAGGTAGCAAACCTGGCATACTTCGAGTTTTGTTCAGCAAGAGAATGGTAATTGGTTGTTACGATGAACCCATCCCTTCATTTCTTCTCAATCACAGTTATCAGTGAACATTCGAAATGACGAAACGTATTCTCCAACAACCGTAGTGATGTCAAAGTGAACCAAACCATGATCAGTGAGTATGCAAGATGAGTGAGAAACTGAGTGAGCGTAGTGATGAGCAGTCCTCGTCCAACCGCTTTCATCGCATCCCTTCACAACTTGCTTTTTTTTTGTAAAAAAAGGGAAATAAATGGCTCACTTTTTCGTTGCCACAGTTGCAATTAGGGCACTGTTGCACAAAAACGCGAATATTGTCAATGAAAACTGAAATGCCGTCGCGAGTCCGTCCGTAAACTGAATGACCCATTTATAAAAGGTCACGTATGATAATCTATGCAGGGCGGCGGCGCAGCGACTAATGGCTGAATTTCTATGTAAAATTCTCATCTGGCCTTGATCATGTGCGTCCATCCAAGCTGGGCGGATGAGAAGAAAATAATCGTACCACGTACGCCATAGAGAGCGCCAAAGTAGAATCTGAGGATGATGAGATTTTGAGATACTCAATCATTTCCGCCCACCCAATCATCATGTCCGGAATTGCAACGAGAAGGGGAACACAGATCAATAGCACGAGGGCAACAATGATAAATGTAGTCTGCCACTGAAAAATTAATGAGTTGAACAAGGACGAAGTCCGAGTCACATTGGAACTCTGAGCGATCTCGCAAGAAAATAACCATGTGAAAGGAAACGGCTTATAAATGTGATTTGGATTTCAAAGCTTTTGCAACTTATTTTCGAAAATGCTTGCGAAACAAAAACAGAGATCTGACGGCATTACAATGTACCGTATCATACTGCAGCGGTCGCCAAACGGCTAGAAGTCGATTTACCGAAAGAAGGCATTGGGAAACGAGCTGGGCTCGCGGCATTGAAATCGCAAAAGTGCAGAGCTTGAAGAAGAATCGTGATTCGAAAGATTAAAAAACTCAAACCACGGTTGCCCAGCGCGTATCTGACAAAGACGCATATAAACTGGCGAAGGGTTCGAACATGGCGAGACGATATCGGAGCAGATTTGTAAGGAATGCTAGCAGATCCTGAATTAGAGCAATACGTACAAAATAATATTCTGTTCAATCACAATGACTCCTTGGGCGATGAAAAGTTGAAAGTATGCCTTTCCTCGGAAGTTGGGATTTCTGTTGAAAGTGAATTATTCTTTATGAAGGATAAAGCTCACCGAATCAGCGTCACATAGACGAAAGTCGCTAGAATGAATGTAGGAATACCCACTGCGAGAGAGCTGACAGTCGAATACGGTTCGAGCGGGTCAAAAGGGAACGTCAAATTCATGAAATACTTGTATCCATCAATCCATGATTCAGTCATGACTGATAAGAAAGTAGACAAGTGTGATGGAAAATCGCAGATTGAGTGCAGATTGAATCACGCGAAAATGTTCTCGGGGTTCACATAGCAAAAAACGGCGAGATGGGAATGGGCGCCACATGACATTAACATTTTATAATTTATCCGCGAAACAT
Source organism: Pristionchus arcanus (assembly GCA_900490705.1). NCBI lineage: Eukaryota > Metazoa > Nematoda > Chromadorea > Rhabditida > Neodiplogasteridae > Pristionchus > Pristionchus arcanus. Next base: position 64,450 of record LS488476.1, on the reverse strand, counting down.
CATGTGAAATACACCAACATCAACATTGACTATTATAACGGTCGCTTAGAAAGATTCACTTTCCAAGCTTTCTCAAATTGTTTGAAGTAGTCTACGGGATCATTCGCTAATGAACGAAGCTCACGGTCGATTCGTCGATGACTTCGCTTCTGCATAATATTGATTTCATTTTCTTCGCTAACTTGTATGGCAAAAAATAATATCCCACATCAACATTCAAAAACAAACTAAAAAAACATTCAAGACAACAAACCTTGAGCATCCGATGACAACCATAAGCGATGGAAGGAGTGAGCAGATCGTCTATTGCGATTGACTGGGAAATGATTCTGATAGTTTCCTGATGTAAACGATTTGCTCACCAGTCCTACAAAACCGTTGAGAACCGACTCCTTGTACTCAAACTCATCAGAATTTGTAACGTACTTTTGTAGTTCCATTACGCCTGTAGCGAGATTGAAAATAGAAGAATTATATAAAATGTAATTAGTGTACCGAGAATAACCGAGAATATTGCCGTACAGATCATCGGTGGAAGAAATAGCTCAACGGACTAGAACAAAAAAAATCTTTTATTGAAGCAGTGGATAGCTGCATACATTCATATTTCTCTTAGCAAGGGCTTTGTCGTCAAGAGTGGACGATTGTTGAACATGGCGTCGTTTCCTATTCTTACGATAAACCAGTGCCATCAACTAAAATTTTTTCTTTCTTTTTTTTCCGTCTGGAAATCAGAGTATTAGGAAAAAACGTACCGATAATGTGAACACTGGGGAAGCAAATTTGAAGGAAATCGCTATGACCGATTTATCGAACACTGCGATTCCAAAAGAAGCAAGAATCTGAGGAACGCAACATTTGGAAACTTAATCTGTGCAAGGGAATGACCACAGTAGCCGCACACAAGGTAAGCGAGCAAGCCGATGTTTTCCTCGATTCATATTCGGCGATATTATACGTGTACACAAGCCGTTCAATGGCCACGAAAATCATGCTTATTGCAAGTAACATGTGAGTGAATATGCTGGCGTGTCTGTAGAAAGTCTGCAACTGAATTATTATTCAGATGAAAATGGCTGGATACAAACAAGAAACTCGTCCGAAAGCTCGTCATTCCAAAATAATGTGAGGTAATTAGCCACACTTCGTCTGATACTGTTGAGGAGTGTTCTCGATAGCGCCATGCATAGAACGAACCTGATAAAATATTTTACATACTGTTAACAACAATATGACAATGATTCACTTGAAGTTGCCATGTAAATAGATATCGGCAGCAATGGAGCGAATGGCAAATATCAGAGCAGCCAGGGCGAAGCAGTTTGTGATGAATTCGACAATCGCAAACACCGAACAGACATCAAAACCGTCGGGAACTTGTTCAAACATTTACCCAAACAACCGGTGCTACTGGTAAGAAACAATCTGCGCCTCAAAAATTGCCACTTACATTACCTGAAACAGAGAAGGCTCACCTGAAAAAATTGAGGGTTAGAAATTCACTGGTAAATGACGCAACTATATTGATTTTTCAAACACCCTCAGAAAGGTCATTGACCAAATTTTGATATCAACAACAAATTCTGCTTTTTCAGAAATTGAGTTCATTGTTCAAATGACGCTCCGGTGCATCGGAATTCATCTTTTTTTTCAATATTCCAATATGGTCACACCTGCAGCACACTTCACGGACTTTCAACATCACGCACATTTTAGAAATGTACGGCGCCCATTTGTCCAGTTGCTTGAAATGATCGTTCGACTCCGAATTGAAACATTGAAGCAAGCAACTGATAAGTCTTCTGAATTTTTTTGAGAAACCAAATCGTACTTTTGCGCTTTCCCAGACATTCTCAATTTGAGAATTAGAACCTTCTCAATTGCACCTTTCGAACTTTTTTATGTTCATCTCTACAACAACAACTACTGATAAACATCTACGTTATGAAAATCATGAAAATGACTCATTGTGGAGCCCTGATGTTCCAGGATTTGTCGAGTTGCTTGAAGTAATCATTCGACTCGGAATTGAAGTCACGAAGCTCGCAGCTGATTCGTCTACTGCATCGAATCTGAGGGAATGCAACTTTCATTTACTTTATTTGCTACTTTCATTTATTAATTCGTTCATTAATTCGTTTATGATAATCAACATTACCGTGAGGAGTCGATGGCAACCGTAGGCAATGGCGGGAGTGAGCAGACTATCGAATGCAACCGACTGAAGAAGTGAATATTGACAGCCGTAAAAGAGTAACTTACCAATCCAACAACTGCATTGAATGTCGTCTCTCCGTATCCAAACTCTTCAGCGAGAACAACCACTTTTCGGAGCATCAGAACTCCTGAAATGATAATGCAGTAACCTCATCAATAATAGTTTTATACCGGTAACGATAGAGAACACTGAAGTACAAATCATCGGTGGTAAGAAGAGCATTACTGACTGAAATTTGCTGATTGTCATAGCTACATTTTTAATCATACGTTCATGTTTCTCCGAGCGAGGGCTTTTTCGTCAAGAGATGACGATTGTTCTGAATGACGCCGCTTCAGATTCTCGCGATAGACGAAGCACATCATCTGAAATCGAATTATCACTGATATTGTCGCCCAAAATTCATTTTTCTCACTGTCAATGTAAAAACGGGAGCGATGAACTTGAAAGAAAGCGGGATCGCGGAGTTATCGAATACGGCTACTCCCACAGATGCCAGGATCTGAGATTTTTTTTTCAGCAACTTGATCTATAAAAACAAATGATTACCACTATCGTCGCACAGCATGCTAAAGAACGAGGTGAGACCTTCCTCGTTTTATAATTGGCAATATTATACGTATAGAGAAGGCGTTCTATCGCCACGAAAGGCATACTGATTGAGAGGAGTGTACTGGTGAACATGCTTGCGTGTTTGTAGAAACTCTGGAAATAATTTGTATCAACGAAATATGTCATCCAAACCATGAATTCGGGAGATATTTCGTCAGTCCAAAACAAAGTCAGATAATTCGCGACACTTCTCCTGACACCGTTCAGAAATGTTCGAGAAAGTGCCATGCAGAGCACGAATCTGAAAATATTATTCGAAATTGAAATAAAGGGGGGATGCTGGAGAAGACTCACTTGAAATTGCCGTGCAGATGCTTATCTGCAGCTATTGAATGCACTGCAACAACCATCACCGCTTGAGCGAAGCAATTGATGACGAATTCGACAGTAGCCATAGCCGAACAGATATCGAAATCGGCGTACATGTGTGTCCACATTTGCCCAAAAGTTTACGTGGAAGTGAACGTAACGCAAAAACTTTTGCAAAATTGCCACCTCCCTTTTTGCGCATGAAGGGTAGTCTTTACTGAGAATCGATGAAATTTATAGGTGAATCATCGGACGTAAATTCGTAGAGAATGATCTCAATTATTCAATTTTATTTGATTTTTACGTTGGCCAGCCATTGAAGACTCAAGTATGGAATAGGTAAATGAAATTTTGAGAATAGATACTCACAATTTTGAGAATAGATATTTGCTGATAGACAATGTTCTTCGATGATATGCACGATTTATCGATTGTTTGTGTTTTGCAGTTCAATGAGCAATACATAGATTCCAGAAGATCTTGATCAATTTCAAAATGCTTCTTTGAACTGGAAAATGGCAGTTTCACTCGAATTTGCGTAAAAAGCAACCCTCAATTTCGCATTTCCGAAGATCAGCGAATGCACCCGGAATAGAATTCAGTGCTCATTGAGTACTCATTGAGACATTAGTAATGGCAACCGTAAACATATTTTTATCTTATTTGCTGAAAATATAAAACACATCAATACTATTATCATGGGTATCGCTAGGAACAACTTGCAAAAAGTTTGGGTGATTCCGACCATACTTTAGTTTTATAATGCAATAAGGAATATATTTCGAAAAATATAGGCAATTTGTCCAGGGGCCGGCATTTAGGAATTTTCCGGATCCGGTCCCGGCTATATCGTATCTTTGCTCCCAGATGAGCTAGAGACTTCCGGTTTGGCCCAAAAAATGCGGAAAAATAATACGAATAAAATACAATTTGGACGAAAGCTGAAAGTGTAAAAATAAATTTGTTAAAAATAAAAATATCGAAAAAATAGAAAAAAATAATGTTTTCAGTCATCATCGAAATGCGTGCCACAAAAGTTTCCCTGAAAATATGGAAGAACAAGTCCACATATATGTATTAAAAAAATAAAAACAGGAACTTGATGGGGGTTGTAGTCTTCATTTCCGCGGTCAAAGGTTCCGAACTTGGTGTTTCTCACTACGATAATCTTTTTCGTTGCCTACCAATTAGCCAATACTCAGCGTAGCATGGTCAAATATAGCTCAAATAGCATTTTTACTGTTCATCGTGCATTTATATCTCAACAGAACTCGATTGTGAAATAGTCATTTTTTCGACCATGACCCGGGGTTCATGCCCCAAAAGTGCTCCGTGACCATGAACCCGGGTTCATGTTGAAAAAGTCAAAAATATGACTTTCGAGTGTTCGAGTTCAATGGTCTTAAAAATTCGTGATAAACACTAAACATGCTATTTATGTTATATTTGACCATGCTACGCTGAGTATTGGCTAATTGGTAGGCAACGAAAAAGATTATCGTAGTGAGAAACACCAAGTTCGGAACCTTTGACCGCGGAAATGTAGACTACAACCCCTATCAAGTTCCTGTTTTTATTTTTTTTAAACATGTATGTGGACTTGTTCTTCCATATTTTCAGGGAAACTTTTGTGGCACGCATTTCGATGATGACTGAAAACATTATTTTATTCAATTTTTTCGATATTTTTATTTTTAGCAAATTTATTTTTACACTTTCAGCTTTCGTCAAAATTGTATTTTATTCGTAATATTTTTCCGCATTTTTTGTGCCAAACCGGAAGTCTCTAGCTCATCTGGGAGCAAAGATACGATATAGCCGGGACCGGAACCGGAAAATTCCTAAATGCCGGCCCCTGGACAAATTGCCTATATTTTTCGAAATATATTCCTTATTGCATTATAAAACTATAGTATGGTCGGAATCACTCAAACTTTTTGCAAGTTGTTCCAGCATTGCTCCGTTCTCTCCTGATACCTATGTTATACAGTTCTTCTCGAAATATGCTCAAGGCTAATCAGAATACTCGCTGAATGAAAGCTGCATGTCCTCCGTATCTTCTAATCGCCCAATGCACTACGAATGGCCAGATGAGAAAGAAGAAGATGGCGCGCCACGAGAGACGAGAGGGCACGGAGATGAATGTGGCCTGAGATACGGTCAAAAATAATTTTTTTTAAAAAATAAAGTAATAGCGGTAAACTAAGCATGTGCATCATGATGAATATCACTAAGCCTGTGATAGAAGTAATATTTACCACTGTAGCTTACCGAGTGCTTGATCAACTTGAGAAGGGAGTTGTGGCGAGTGTCACTAGCGGAGCTGAGCTCGTTCAGAACCGAGTTGATGGCACTGACAGTTATAAATCCGTTTATCTCGGATGAAAAAAATGACCAACCGCAGCTCGACGTCCATTCGGGCGCAGTATGCCTTTAGTGATCGAACTCGCCCTGGTAACTGTTCGGGATCCTCCAGGGAGAAGGATGATGATCTGAACCAGCACTACTCAAGATTTCGATTCATTTTGCTGAACAGTACGTAGGTAGATAAATTGGGCAAGTTTAAATAAAATTTTTCATCAAATTGTTCATACCTCGACAGACTTCGATGATCGAGTGCATCACAGTATTCAGCATCGGAGCAGGGATCATCAGGAGTGTGAGTATTTGTGTTGATTACCTCGTCTGAACAGATTTGGAGATCAAAAGCGTAAGATTCGGTGAAAAAAATAGTTCTCGTCGTTAATAGACGAGAAGAGTTACCTTTCGGAATCTCGACAGATATTTCCCTCGTCTTTGCTCTGTTCGGATTGAATGAGAGTACGCCGGTTGTGCGACGCTTTGTCGGAGCTCGGCGCTAAATGACGAGTTAGATTTTTTTGACTATTCAGATTGCTCACTTCTTGCGTTCCGTCCTCCTTGATTAGTTCGCGATCGATGATGCGAAACTTTTCCCTGGAATGGCCATTTTCAAACTTATCAATCACCACAATAGAAAGACTCACCTCAGAATTGGTTGCAATTTATCATAGTCTTTGGCGTGCGCTGTCATCATTTCGTCCCAGTCCCAACTGGAATAAAAATTGTTGTTTCAGAATATTAAATTCGAAAGAAAGTAGAAAACGGAAACTCACTTCTCCGCACAGTAGTCGACCTTCTCGAGCACTCCTTCCACGTACAATTCCATCGCCTAAACAGTCAATTCTCCAATCATTGGAAGGTATGAAATACTCACCCCGCTCTTGTCCAACTCTCCCATACGATTCCATGCGTCCCTGGAATTACGATTTTTGCATGAAAATAATTGATGATAAGGTAAGTCAAGGACGAACCACTTGAATCGCTCGACAATGTTCCAGAAAGGCTGGCTGCCCGTGCATGGGCCCTCAGTTGCCTACAACTCATTTTTTTGTAAACATGTATGTAGACACACTAATCGAATACCTGCTTGTAAAGGCCGTACATTGTCAGCATCTCAGCGTAGCTTGTGGGCACCGGGCCTGAATTACACTTATAATTCATGTTACAGTTATCATGCAATTTATCTCGAAATTGACACTAACCGCTCTTGGGCAGACTCTGAATAATAGTGACACATGCTCGGAACTTCTCCTCCAGTGAATACTCTCCCTCTGGCAGTGGTTCTTGAGGGGCACGTTTGCGAGGCTGCAATACTGTTCTTTTCCAAATTTCTTGCTTTCGATTTCAGGATCTTGTTCTCACAATAAAATTTCCTTCCTCGTCAACCAGCTCGCGATCAATGATTCGAAATTGCTTTCTGAAAAAATGCGATTTTATGGACGATGAAGATGTATTACCTGAGTTTGGGCTCGAATTCATCGTATTCTTTCTTGTATTTGACGAACATTTCGTCCCAATTACAACTCAAGATTATATTTCTTGATTTAGTTTAACCGTGAAAGAAGAAGAAGAAGAAGAAGAAGAAGAAACTCACTGTTCAGCGCAATAATCAATCTTCTCCAGAACACCGGCGACATAGGTTTCCATAGCCTGAAGAAATATAAATTAATTCCTTTATCGAAATTTTTTTTTATGTCGTGATGTTTACCTCGACGGGATCCATATCTCCGAGTTTATGCCACGAATCCCTGAAAAAAGGTTTTTCTATGGATGAAGTAGTAACAACAACAAACCATTTGTATCGCTCCTCAATTCTCCAGAAGGCTGGTTGGCTTGTCTCACACGGGCCTAGTGTTGCCTAAACTATTCTGTTCCGAAGTGAAATAATGAAAATAAAGCACCTGCTTGTACAGCGAGTACATTGTGAGCATCTCAACGTACGTTGTAGGCACGGGACCTGATTTGGGATCCATTGTAAATTCGAGATACCGTATAGAACGAGTGGTGGCTAACCTTGCTTTGGCATGGTCTGAATAATGTCCACGCATGCTTGGAACTTCTCCTCCAGAGTATATTGCTCGCGAGGGGCCATCTACAGGAGAAGGACTTATTAGGTGTTGCAATGTTACGAGAAGAGAGTAATCAAACTGTAGTACGAAAGAAGAGTAGAACAGTACAGGAACACTGATTGTGGAACTGTAGATAGCACTTAATCGCAAGCAACGGAAAAGTGACAGGATGGTCAAGTGCTCTCTCACTCTCGCTCGCACTCTCACTTTCTCCCCTACTCTCGCCAACCCGTTTACCTCAGGAGAAAAGGGAAAGCGTTGATTAGAAGAGAAAGGAGGAACTCTACGAATGGAAAGTGCAGTATAGTAGGATGGGGTGTTTTCACTGCGCTCAAACTGTGAGCGCACTCTTTTTCCGTCTTGCCGTCTCTTCACAGCCGACTGATTGCCGGGATCACAAGACAAGCGGCTAGTTGAGACTAGAATACTTCTCAAGCAGTCGAATATTGGAGCAGAATACGTCTGAGTGACGACGGGCGCAGGCTCATCAAGGGAAACGGATCATACGAGCAGAAATGTCTGCGCTCTCTCTTATTCGCGTTGTCTTTCTCTCGATGTACTACTCACTCACATGATAACAGCATGCGAGTGGAAAATGTCGAAAGAGGGAGGAAACGGGGGAAACATGGTTGAGAAGGAAGATTACGTGTGCTAGACTAGATGCATTGCATACAATTTAAAAAATAAATAAATTGAATAGACTCATTCAGTTTGGTAGGCAACTAATTACGTAGCTTGAACATTTGGTCTTCTTATCACCAGTGTAGTGTAGTCATTTTTCCATTTCGCTCCACGTACTTATGGATTACAAAAATAATTGCTGATTCCATAGTTTTCATGAACAATAAATAAATAAATCTTTAAAAAAGTCTATACGATTATTCATAATTGTTTAATGATCCACATTAGTGGTGATCAGATGTACTAAACGATGCCTAGAAGATCATTTGGTATACGAAGATTATCGCTCATTACGAATTCCCATGAGCTTCGAATTCTGAATCCGAAAGAGAACATACCAGTGATGAGTTCCTTCGGTCAATATGATTTTACAGCACGCTATAGAAAATTTTAATATTGGTAAGTCTGTCTCAATTGTCAATTGTCTCGGCACAACTCCTATTCAGTTATCGGTATAATATCTAATGTCATGCTCATCTATCTTTGTGTACGATTCAGCAAGAAAAATCTGGGATCTTACAAATATTTGCTAATCATTTTCGCTTGCTACGACCTGTATCTGACAGCTCTTCACGCAATCGTCGATCCAGTTGGGCAATTTACCGAAATCAAATTTACTTGAACTTCAGAAAATATTCAATTTTGATCGCCTGTTCACAATGCACTCAGCGAGATTCCCGACTCTCCCGGTATGCAACCGATTTTGTAATTTATTATTTTTCGATATTTCAGTGGCCCACAGTAATTTACGTTTCATGCTTCACGGTACCTTTCGCTCTGACGAATGTGAACTTCCTTCATCGATATTGGGCAGTTAAAAAGTAGTGAGAAAATTATTTTCCGGGTCACAAAATCAATAATCAGACCTGTCAACCTCACTCTATTTGCAAGGCCATCGTTTGCATTTCTTCTGGCGATGTATCCTTTCGCGCAAGGGGCCACATGGTGCAGTTTTTTTTATCTTACGACCTCAATTCAGATAACGTTTTACAGGACGACTCTTGCTCTTTTTGCTGACAATGACGACTCGCATTTGGTAGAACAACGATATTTCGAGAAGTATAACACAACTGTTTCTGGGTTCAAAGTGATGCATCATTGGGTGAGCATGGGAGGCGAGCGAGAGATGAGAACGGGATTATGATATCAGAAAGACGGCCAAGTGAACGTTCGAGCTTCCCTTATTCTTCTCGGTGCAGTGATCGTCATGTGCATTCAATTCTCCATTGCAATTTTCCTCGCCACTCAGACGTTCGCTCAGATACGAAAGGCCAAAACGTTCACCTCAAACTTCCGAGAACTGCAAATCAAGATTCTGCAAGCGCTGTTTGCTCAAGTTTGATGGAAAATATTACGCTTTTAGAAGGAATTTTAGGCGTCAGCACCGGTGTTCCTAGTGTACACTCCCTTCGGATGCGTGATTCTGTTCCCATTCTTTGGTATTCCAGATGTATTTCACATTGCTGATCTATGCATGACAATCACGTCTTGTTTCCCGGTTTGCTCGGAAAATGAACTAATAACAAAAATATTATGTTTATGGCAGGCCTTCGATGCGATCGTCGTCATTCTGCTCATTAAGGACTATAGGTGAGTGCGAGGCGAATTCCCTGAGGAGGCGCAGGCATAAAGATCAGCAACGCTGACACGAACACAAACATATATATTTGTGTTTGATTGTCCATTACAATAACAAACGTCGACACTATATTTGTCAAGGTATGAAGCGTAAGAAGCATTTCAGGGATGGCCTCCTATCGCTCTTCTGTCCTCGTCAAGAATCCATATCGTTCATTGGAGCAACGACCGTCTGGAACTCTCACCTGACCAATACTGTATACTGACTCGAATAAAGGAACAGCATAAAGTGTGTGTGATCGTGATAATGAATCTTATTTTATTGTGAATGAGATAATTGCCGATTACTAAATCATTTCCAATCATTTGTGAGCATATTGAAGTAGGCGTCCGTGGTTTCGGCGGTGTTTCTAAAAATGTTTTTCTATCATTTATTTTTATAGTCACTCACTTTTCAATGCTCGCGATGGAATCGTGGCGTTCTGCGTATCGCTTTCTTCGTTTCCACACACTTTTCACATGTGGGAAGTAGTAAGGCACACAACAGAGAACGAATACGCACGACCTGACAGGAAATTGAAGACAACGTCTCAAACAGACAAATTACAATGTAAAACTTACATTGCCAGCCATAGATCATAACACGAAGCACAACAGTAGCGTAATCCATCATATCCAATGTTAGAAGGAACAAGGTAGAAGACCAGATAGAATGAAAACAGTGGAAATATCGCAACTGTTAGTCGGCGAGCCATTTCATAGTAGGACTTGGAATGTTCACAGTTGGATTATTCAAGATAATTATCGTAAATTACCGTAAGCACTGATATATTCTCCTTGATTTGATAGATTTTGCACACGGAATAATTGTTGATTTCAGCTCCTCTTTTACGCTCTCGCAACACTCGCATATTTCGAACAAACACGAATGTGCAAAACTGTAATTGTCCAACTCCATTATTGTCTGTAAAAAATAAATTTTTGAAAAAGCATACCACTACACCGAAGATAACAAGTGCTGCATAACAAAATAGTGCTTGCATAGTTGTCAGATAATCTACAATGTTGGGCATTTTTTTCACCACATGGAAAATAATCTTACCGAATACATGAAAATATGAGATGGTGGATGCAATTAGCACTACGGTAAGTTCTTGAAATGCGAAGAAAATAAGGGTTGAATTCGCGCCACTTTCGTACCTCAAAGAGCTCAGAACTGAATTTAGAATCAGAATAAATATCGACAATTTGAAACGAAATTACCATGCCCATGCTTTTGTTGCCACCCATCTGTCGAAAGCGACCACTGTGATTCTGAATGAATTTTAAAACTATCATTTTGTCTGAAGTCCATAACTCACAACGAAGCCATATATCCGAGAAAGAACTCTTTCATCAAACTGCCGAATATCAAAGAAGTCGTAATAACTGATATAAGCACCGGATTTAGTTTCTCTATTTCTACGCTCTACCGTAATCAGAGGGTCCCATGTACTGGTGATGCATAATTTTCACTCGAGTTGGAATATACAAGAGGAATACGAATATCGGGAACACAATTCGGAGACGCACCTTTCAAATGTTCATCGAATTATATCTTGTTAATCGCTCACCGATAAATGGAGTTTACTAGCATTACAAGACAGAGCGATCACAAAGGAACCGATGACAAATGTGAGAAGTATAAAGAGGAGCTGAAATATAGTTACATTTGAAATGATTCAGAGACTGCTCAATTATACCTCGAGGCCATAGATGATTTCGAACATCGGCACATACTGGCGCGTTATATTCTGGGTAATGTTGTAATCGACAAGAAACATTAGAAAGTGGTTCAGAGGAAATTTGGGTGCGTCGTGTCGACTACAACTAAGAAACTTCTTTCAATTTCCTCGACTGCACCTGGTGTGTAGTGTAAATGGCACCTTTTCGGACACGAATTTGGATAATTTCTACTACCGCGTTGGTGTCGAACCAATTTCGGCATGGGTCCTTTTTTCTCGATAAACAATGTGGTGATACAAAATAATGTCAACTCTTTCATCGGCATTTGACAGGTGAAATTCTCGAGTGAAATGTCATGTTATTCCATTCAAAAACACATCATGTCGCAGGATTCATAGAAGTTCACATTATTTCCGCTTCAAGTCGAACGTAAGCATGTTGAAATATATGTCGGATGTCTCTTGAGTGTTCCTGAAAAAATCAAATCATCACTTATCATTTCTCACAAAATTTACTTCTCAATGCTTGCAACAGATGATATTGATGCAACTGAAATAGCTCGACATTTCAATGAAGTTCTCAAGCGCGGAAAATAATATGGAATGCTGCAAATGATGACCACACAAAGTCTGAAAAAAATTAATGCATTTCGGAAATTCCGGTCGTTTTTCACATTCCCAGCCACAGATCGTATGACGCAGCACAGAAGAATCGAAAAAAATCCAATCCAATACGTGGAGGAATGAGGTAGAATATCAAATAAAATCCAAATGGTGGAATACACGCAACGATTAGTGGGCGAGAAATCTTATTATAGGACTGAAATAGTTCCGGTTAGGTGCATTTGGTAATGTCAGTTACAGTTAGCACCGAGAGATTCTCTCGAATCTGGAACGTTCGAGCGACGGAATAACGATTGATTACGGCTCCTCGTTTCATTTCAGATATCAAACAAAGATTTCGACGATACACAGTTACGATAAGCTGTCATAATTTGTGTTTTGTGTGGTGTGGGATGTATGAAAGATACATACCATCGCCCCAATGATAATAATTACTCCAAAACAGTATGTGGCTTCCATGGATGTAATGTAGCCTGATAGTATTATCATATAGACCATGCAGCAACAAGTATAGTATGTCTTACCAAATACGAGAAGATATGCAATAGTCGTCGATATAATGTACAGTGCACACTCTTGAAATGCGAAGAATACTAGAGTAGAGTTTGCTCCGCTTTCGTACCTCAATGTGTAATCAGTTTTGGGTGCTAGAAGAATACATATCGATGAGAGTTTTTACGTGACTTCTAACACAGTCAAATTTCACAAGATGTTTGCTACACAAGAAGTCTGTAATTTTGATAGTATGTAGATCACGAGGTTTCGAAAGACAAAGACTTTGCGAGAGTCCATCCAATTGAACTTCATAATCAACAAAGAAGAAAATATTAAAGATTGTATACCATGCCCAAGCTTTCGTTGCTACCCATCGATCAATTGCCACGATCGATATTCTACAAAAATTCAATCACAAATCTACTATCTTTGCAGAACTCACATTGAAGTCATGTACCCAAGAAAAAGCTCTTTCATCATACTTCCAACGATCAATCGGGTTGTCTCCACTGAATGGAAGGTTATGTGTTATTCTTAACCGAACAATCACCGTAATAAGAAGGCCCGAAGTACTGATGATGCAGAACTAGCAATCGGCACGGTATGTAAACGACACCTAAGTGAACGGTGCTTATAATTCGCAGCCGTACCTGAAATTGATTGACATTTAGTCAGAAACATATGAAACATAGGAAGGGACATACCACTCGGTGCATCTTCGCTGCTCGTAAAGTGATAACAATCACAATAATTCCTGTTATCACTGTTAGAAAATCGAAGAATATCTAGAATAATGTGTTTTTTAAAGAAAATCGTGAGAGACAGTCGGTTTACTTCGAATGCGTAGATGATTTCGAACAAAGGAATGTATTGATCGGTATCCTTTCGCGATATATAATTTGTGAGAAACATGGAAAAGGAATGCGATACTGAAGAGTTCTGATGTGATATTCGATAGCACCTGCTTCCCTCGTGAAAATACTACATGCACCCCATGATTATCTCTGCTCAAGCGGGAATGGACAACCAAAAATTGATGTATAGTGCCACAATTATGGCCGGTACGTGCAATTTTTTCACGCTGTTTATCTGATCATTTGTTGCTATTGCCACTCGCAAAGTTTTCAAAAATAATGTGTGTTTTATCGATTCTGAATCGTTAATGAAATAGCACCAAAGAATATGTCGAAATGTTTATCGAATTTGGCAATTCTTCTATGACCCGCTCTTGGCATCTTCGATTTACGAGGAGTTGGCTGGAATGATACATTTATTTCCTCTGCGAACTCATTCATTCTCACCTTCACAGAGTTTCTTCAGTTCCACATTGACGTCTTCTTTCAGTCCGACGTTGTAGAATCCGGGCGATGCGAGATTGTGGAGACCCTGTTTGGGAACGGCCGCTACGTCTGTAATACAATTTTATGTTGTTGAAAGTCTAGCAGATGCCCAAACGACATAGCAATTGTCCTGCACTACCGACATCCACTTGAATCTCTCACCATTGACGACAATAACACCTCCGTTTCTCTTAAACATCGCTGCAGTCGAGTGGAGTTGAGACCTTCCGAAACGAGGGTGGCCCGGAGCTGCGGGCGTTGCAGAAATAACGTAGATGATCTGTCGTGCGGATCTCTCGGGCGCTCGTGCAAACATGTCCAGAGCTTCGGCCATTCCACTGAAATCATCTCGTTGCATTTCAAATACGAAATAATGATAATTTCCTTTCGCTACATGAATAGTTCTCACCTTCGAAGATTGGCATGGGACGCGGTCGAACGAGTCAGATTAGTGGCATTGTTGAAGGGAGACGAGAAGTCGAAAATGATCTGATATGAGACGATTGGATTTCACTTGGTCTACAATTTCTTACCTCGGCGGAATCTCCAACTGCAATCAATCCGACGCGCGAGTAGTTTCCGGTGTGGTTGGAGGAAGGGAAAGTGAACATCTCAAAGAAGTTTCTACCGAATGTCGAGTTGTTGTCGGTATAGTTATTCCATGCGTTGACAGCATTAAATGCGAAAGACTCGAGGAATTCGCGAGTAGAAGTTCCATTGTTATCGGTGTTATTCCAACCGAAAGCAAATGTTTCGAAGAAATCACGGTTGAATGTTGAGTTATTGTCGGTATAGTTATTCCATGCACTCATAGCATTGAAAGCAAAGGTTTCCAGGAATTCACGAGTCGAAATTCCATTGTTATCGGTGTTATTCCAGCCGAAAGCAAAAGTCTCGAAGAATTCACGGTTGAATGTTGAGTTATTGTCGGTATAGTTATTCCATGCGTTCACAGCATTGAATGCAAATGACTCGAGGAATTCGCGAGTAGAGGTTCCGTTATTGTCGGTATTGTTCCATCCGAAAGCAAGAGTTGTTCCAAGCACTTCGAAGAAATCACGATTGAACGTTGAGTTATTGTCGGTATTATTCCATCCGAAAGCAAAGGTTTCAAAGAAATCACGGTTGAAAGTCGAGTTGTTGTCGGTGTAGTTGTTCCATGCGTTCATTGCGTTGAAAGCGAACGTTTCAAGGAATTCACGAGTTGAAGTTCCATTGTTATCGGTATTGTTCCAACCGAAAGCAAGGCTGCTTCCAAGCACTTCGAAGAATTCACGGTTGAATGTCGAGTTGTCTGTGTTATTCCATGCGAAAGCCAAGTCGATCATGTTCCAGTAAGTCGAATTGGAATCGGATGAGTTCCATCGGTTGAACTCGTGATTCAACGTGAGAGAGTCGACAATGGATTCGACGAGGGACGATGCCTGTAATGTTATCATCATATTGCACAATGAGCGTGCTTGAAAGTCATCAACTACACATTTCGCCTATCAAACGAAATTTCTCATTGTCTCTATCTCATTGGTGATAATAACCAAAATCAAAGCCAACCAAAAGAATTGAGTAAAAGGTCGGAATTTAGAACTATCCAAGAACAGTAGTACTCGATCGATCAATTTTGAGTTGCACTAAACAATTTTCATCTCTTCCTCCTTGGATATCGCTGGGGAATCATACGAATATGAACAGCTCTAGACGCCATACCTGTACGAGCCGATCACTGTCCATTGATTTGGATACGTCTACGATGAAGACGACGTCAACATCGAGATCCGAAGCGAACGAAGCGACGCCATCGGAGAGATCACAGCCGGATGAGACTGAAATTTAATGTTAAAGGTCATTTGAGAAATGCTTGTGTGAGATTTGACAAGTATGTCCCGAGAAAAAAAAAGAATAATGGAATAGTTACCGTCAGCCGGTCGGGACTCCAAGCGCACTGTCGATGCGACGACAGTCGAGGTGAGCGCTGAAGAATCAATGGTTATTACTTGCGAAGTAAACACATTTTGGGTTTCAAGAATCAATAGCTTTCGAATTATCAAATGCTAAAGTGTTGTATTGAGTAGAGACTGAACTAACCACAAACGCTGAGCAGAAGGATTGCAAGTAGCGACTGCATGGCTAAGAGGAAGAGATTGGGAATCGACCCCTCTTATATGGGGGTTGACGAATGAAGAGCTTGCTATCTCCATAACGTTGTCTCTCGTTCCTATCACTTTCGACACGCATCTCTAATCCCTCGCAAGGTTTTGTCAGGATTGCATGACGATGGGAAATGATAGGGGGTCATATCAGAGAAGTGATCAGTCAATCGTGGGCGTGGTGTGACCCCTGAGATTGTTAGAGATTGTGCAGAAATGAGAGAGCTTTCCACTGACCCGTTAAGACTCTGCAGTGTATCCGGTTGATGCTAATGTTCGTAGCTTTTCGCTAATAGAGATAATAAAAATCATCACTGGGGTATAAATGACATGGTTTCCGGGTAGAGGTCAGCAAGTGAGCACGAATCTGAAGGGATTAAATCATAAAAAATCGATCTAATATCGGATGATCTCATCATTGAACTGTATGTACCAGGAAGTCATTCGATGAATCAAATGGTGTGAAAACAAGCATCGTAGCCTTCAATTAGTCAAGAAGCTCGATAGTTTTTCGAGCGAGAGTGGTCTAAATGTCGCACGCTAGCAACTCATCTCTGCTTAGATACGGCTTTGAATTGGATAAATCCAGTTTTGCCGATATTGGAACGAAGTAAGCGAACGAAGAACGAAGTACTTCTTTCTCATTACTCTCAAATCCACCTTTTCAGTACCGAATTGATCATGTCTTTAGTGAACGTATTCATAGTTCATCCGATTCCCCTTCTCATACTGCTCAGAAAAAGCCGAAATATGAATGTGAATATTCGACGAGGATACATTGCCATGCATGTAGAATTCTTGCCAATTGGATGAATGACATTTCGAAAATATTCAGATCGCCTTTATCACGTACGAGATTATTTTCTTCTTCCTTGTTCGTATCTACGCCCTCATGCCCTGGTCTGGGATCTACTGCGAGGGGCCACTCTGTCGAATCGGCCTGCCCAGACAGGTCATACTGGTGAAGGCGTTGTTTGGTCTAATAGCATCTACCTCTCCATTTCAAGGCACTAATCGCACTGTCGATTGTCATTCTCCAGCCGCCTTTCGCATTTTTAATTATTCAAATGCATCAACTACTGATCGTTGATTCGCCCTTGAACTTGTCGAAAGGGTAATCGTGAAAACCATTATGTTTAAAAATATGTATCTCCAGAGTAAAAATAGCGATGGCTACTGTGCAATTGACGATAATGTCGCTGAATGTGGTCGGATTTTCAGTTTTCGGACGAGAACCAGACAATATCGAGACTATACTCCAGGTATCCAAATTCCTTTTTTGTCCTGACCCTGCGCTTTTAGGAGCCGGAAATTGCGTATTACGCGAGCCGTGGTCAAGTCCTCTTATTTGGTGGCCCTGGAGATCCACAATATTTGAAAACCGGTACTGTTCAAGTTGTTTTGAAAATTGTAAATTGAAATTTAGAATTGCTTTTCTTTTACTTTACTCTTTTCGTCAATTTCCCAGTTCTGCTACTATTCATTGTTCACTCAATGTTCACGCTACAGAAAACAAGTTTGGTGAGATAGTTGGCATTTGACAATAGCTGGTTCGTAAATTACTTCAGAATACCGTATCCAGCCAAACTCAACGACTGGCGAAATCAATGTTTGACGTGTTCAATTTGCAGGTTTGTGCTAACGAATTATCGTGAGTGGAAAACGTTCATGAATAAAAAAAAATCGAATTCAGCTCAACTGTCTCACGATCAGTCATGTTATTCCCCTTGTAGCCCTAATGGTTACCCTTTGGGTTGACATCCGAAGCTTCAACGATGTAATTATCGCTGTACTCAAATTGGCGCTTTTAGTTAGGCAGTGATGCTTCTTTTCTCGAGGCAACTTTCGATTTATCAGATTTCATTCACACTCAACAGCACCCAGTTTTGTGCCATCTTCTTACTGAAAAATTCGACAAATCGACAAGTAACACGAGGTGTTTGACTAATATTTTCAAATTTGAATTTCAGTTCATCTTCGATCTCTATTTGTCGATTCGCCGTCTCGTCACCAACTCAAAAGTGGAACCTGCTGAAACGAAAACACCCATAAGGAGGCAAACGAGACAAATGTCGTTTTCGATGACAGTTATGTAGTTTATCAATAAACGTTTTGAAATTTTGCCACATATTTCACGGGTGAATGTGAACGTTTGTGTGGTACTTTGAGGAAAACAGCACTACAGAAAAAGAACATGTGTTTGTTCTCGTCAGCATCAATTTTTCTCGAGAGACGCGCTCGAATGATTCGCATTATCTTGTGAACGCATTTTAATGCGTTTTACCACGACCTTAACATATTAACAAGGATAAGCGAACCTATTTCAGAAGTGCATTGCTTGTTTACCTGAATGACCTTTTTTGACAAGAACTTGGTGTACTCTCCCTTAGTTTTCTGCTCTTATGAGAGCCTTTCGGAGTATGGCAAAGCGAACAACAACGAGTCAAGTACGTGGGAAGAACGATGACAATACATGGGTGAAAAACAAGGATATGTATAAAAGTGAATGAGAGAAATCTACTCACTGAGCCTAAGAACGTAGTCTGTGTAAGCTGCTGTAAGCATGAGCTTCTTCGATCGTAAAGTGGTTATCGTCACTGGTAATCGTGGTTCGCATTATTATAAATATTTATGAATTCCAAGGTTCCTCCGCGGGAATCGGTCGTGAAACGGCACGCCGATTTGCTGAGAATGGAGCGAAAGTGACGATTACTGGCAGGAATGTGAAGGCGCTTCAGGTAAGTGAACCAGATAGTTCCCAGGAAAAAATATGCTGGCTCAGGAAACAATGAAGATGTGTTGTTCTGCAGGCGCGAAGCATGGTGATATCATTAGCGTAGGCTTTTCTTTTGTTCGCATTATAAAGATATCATTGAAGGTTGTCGGTGACATTCGTTCGAAGGAAACGCAGGAAGCAATCGTCAATGAAACAGTGAAGAAGTTCGGCAAGATCGATGTCCTGGTTTGGCGCCATTCTTGTTCTTCGCATACAATTTTTCACAGGTAAACAATGCGGGTGCACTCGTTCCGAACGCGGAAGGAAAAAGAGGATTGGATGTGCCCGTTGAGGAATTGCGTGCAGTGATGAATCTC
This sequence comes from Pristionchus arcanus, assembly GCA_900490705.1. Taxonomy (NCBI): domain Eukaryota; kingdom Metazoa; phylum Nematoda; class Chromadorea; order Rhabditida; family Neodiplogasteridae; genus Pristionchus; species Pristionchus arcanus. The sequence continues at coordinate 45,202 of LS488476.1, read as the reverse complement.
AATCTCGACAGGTTCGAACAAGTTTCGTCGTGTGCGCATAATGCCTACTTCACAATTTTTTTCACACCAAATGGTGTTTTCGATATTTTAACTTGCCCTATTTCCAGTGTGGTGGCCGTAACTCAACTAGCCGTTCCACATCTCGAGAAAACAAAAGGAGCGATAGTAAACATTTCTTCAATCGCCGCATTTCCACTTGTGTCTCAGGTTCGTGAGGAATTGTTTACTACACTCATTCGCTGATCTGGGTTAATTACCTGTCATTACATGAGCAATTGCATATTATCTCAGGATTTCTACTACAATATCGCCAAGGCGGCGGTGGATCAACTCACAACACACTTGGCTGGAAATTTGATCAAGAAGGGAATCAGAGTGAATGGAATCAAGTGGGTCGTATTGTCATACTGTCAATTGAATAAAATACATTTCACATTCAGCCCCGGAGCAATCGAGACAGATTTCGTATCCCGGCATGCTGGAGACGAGGTGAAACAACAGGTTTGACAAATCAGATTTAAATATTTAAAAACTCGATGTTTAGCTCAAATCGACGTGGGAAACGCCTGACCGCATTCCCATCGGAAGAATGGGAAGGGCAGAGGATATCGCCAAGGTATTTTGTAAACTTTCTTCTGATGAATATTTTATTGTAAAAGTGCTCTCGCACTCTTATGTTTTCCCATTTCCTCTCTTCCTGTTCTGACTACATTTACAAGAAAAATACAACTCCATTATTTTACTGGAGTTCTTACCGGAGGCAAATAATTAAATTGAGTGCACTTTGAGTTCATTTTCGCTCAAATTCATTCTCCAGTGGATGATTTTTTAGGCGATTCTCTTCCTTGCCGATCGTTCTCAATCGGAATTCATCATTGGTCATCATCTCGTCATCGATGGAGGATCCATTCTCAAGAACAATCTGATGGACGCCTTCTGAAGATTTTTTTGGACCGACTGAAACACACTCATCCTTTGTTTTTCAAAGCGAGATGAAAGTTTCTAACAAGTGGAGTTTGATTTATACACAGAGTGTAGGCGAAGATACTGCACAACAAATGATGTTTCTTGAGGGTTGAATGACGCCTAAGCCACAGAAGCTAATGCGAAGGAGGTAGAACTTATCGAAGCAGTCGTTTTGAAAAGGTGGTTACGCTTTTCTGTGTGATGCGGGCTTGCCCACCCCAGATTTTTTGAAGAGACTCATCCGAGTGTGAAAGAGGTCAATGATCAATCTGAAATGGTAACGCCTTTTTTTAAATTTGTTATTATGATCACGTTACCCATCAACGCCGTGGGCTACATGCCATACGAATGTTGTATTTAGAAACTTCGCTAGAATATACCAATTTTTTAATAATTACATTAATTTTTAAAAGTAGTTACGCTCACCGAATTGGTCTGATACCTGTGGAGTTACGATCGCGAAGCAAATAAATGTGACTACTAGAGGAAGGCTCTGTCCTAGTGCCTGGAAGCACTTTCAATTTTTTAACTGATACATTGTCACATACCTGCTTGAACAATCGAATTTCAACGGCTTTTGTTTTTGAATTGGACGATTGAACCTTAGAGTGAGAGAATCTCAGGTTCTGCAAAGTTGTGATATCAATAGCAAACAGCGCAATTAGTTCAACAGTATTAGAGAGATTAATATGGTAGCTGCATAGGCAACATTATCGACAGCCTGATCAAAACCTGATCGAACTTTTCGAAGAACTTTCCATTATCAGACAGTGAAAATCTCCATTGCATTGATGAGCGATCGAAACGTTTGCTTTAAAGTTTGCTTTCGAATTTTTTGACGAACTAACCCAGAATGAGAGGTGAGCACTGCAGAACAGTGGCAAGAATAATAAGCCACACAGTAGCCGTCGTAGTCTTTGCATTCACAAAATTCTTCTATGGCAATTTATCGATTGATAGAAATGAGCATGTGATAGCGAATGCCGATAACCCACAGAGTACCGCTGATCTGAGGGAGATATGAATAAAGCAGAAACTTGCGGTGTTTACCATCCCTGCCACTCGGCTCAACGTCGATCCTGACTGGAACATTTCAGTGTTCGGCAATGAATACCTTCAAATTGTGGATGAATAAATTTATATGGAATAATAACTAACCAAACTGAATTGAACACTACCAGTAAACTGTTGTTCGCTGCGAGAAAAGCGCAAACAATTCCAAATCTGAAATTGCTTAAAAATGATATATATATATCTTTATCGCAACAAGGTAAATTGTGCGAGTACAAAAAAAAAAAAAAAAAAAAAAAAACCGGTGTCATGAAACCGGTACGACGGATAATATTGCGAATAATATGTCGAAGATTGAAGTGTAGTCGCCGCATCATCGACGACTCGGATAGTAGAAAGAGAAAGAGAGGGATTATATGAGATAAGATTGGGGTAAGCGAGGGAGAAGGGATTTTACAAATAATTTAGAAGAGAGCGACAATGTACCGGGTGGTAGTGAATTAAGGAGAACATGGGTACGATGAGAAATAAAATTTTTGGAGATGTTGTCAGTGGCTCGGAAGAGAGGAAACAATTTTCGAGCTGCGCCTCTAGTTCGAGAATTTCTGAACTCAAAGAGGAGAGAAGGAGAAACAGATGACATGGGAGAGAACAAGGAATGAATAAATTTAAAAGTGGAGATATTACGACGATGGTCGAGAGGCTCTAAATCGAACCTCTCGCAAGAGGCAGAATATGAAGCGAAGGGGATTTTACATCGAAAATGCAATCTACGGAGGAAAGTATATTGAACTTTCTCAAGGAGTTTTCGATCCTTGAGCAAGTGAGGGGAATAGATAATCGAACAATATTCGAGAATTGAGCGCACATAAACTTTGTACGCGTGAATGAGAACAACAGGGTTGGCTGATTTGATGGCAACAAATAAAAAATTAACACGCTTAGAAGCCTTTTTAACAACATCTACAATATGTGGACGGAATGAAAGATTGTTGGAGATGATTACACCGAGATCCTTGGTAGCAATGCAAGGGGATATTACACAAGAATCGAATGTGTATGGAATTGTGGGATTTTTGCTACCAAAGTGAAGGATATGTGATTTGGCTGGATTAACCGACATTTGCCATTTAGAACACCATTCAGACAGGGAATCGAGGGAGGACTGGAGTGGGGCGGGGGAAGGGGGAGATTGATGGTGAAAGGAGAAAACAAGCTTAAGATCATCGGCAAACAGGTAGGAATCTACTGGGCAAGAATCAACAATGTCATTGATAAAGACTAGGAAGAGAAGGGGACCTAAAACACTTCCTTGAGGAACACCTGAAGTAACAGATGAGGGTTGAGAAGAAATGGAATCCACCGAGATTTTTTGAGTCCGTGAGCAGAGCCACGACTCAATCCATCTGAGTAGATTACCTCTAATACCATACGAGGAAAGTTTAAGTAGCAACTTGGGGTGTGACACTGTATCGAAAGCCTTACTGAAATCTATGTAGGCGACATCCGTGGAAAGCTTTGAACAATGTTTAGAAGTGAGATGGGACAGAAAAGAGGCTAGTTGATGGGTAGTACTCCTACCTTTACGAAACCCGTATTGGTTGGAGGTGATGAGATCATTGGAAAAAAGGAAATAAGTGAGCGAGCTTTTGACAACTCGCTCGAATAATTTAGAAACATTGCTAGTGAGAGAAATCGGTCGATAATCAGAGGGGTTCTCGCGTTTACCACCCTTTTTGAACAGAGGGCATACAATTGCCTCCGTCCATTGGGATGGGACGCTACCGCTAAGGAGAGAAGATTGGAAAATGAGAGATAGTGGAAATGCAAGAGAAGTTGCACATTCTTTAAGGAGAATGGAAGGAATTCTGTCAGGGCCAAGGGAACATTTAGCGGGCATTTTAATAAGGAATTTTTCCAGGATGAATGGAGAAACGTCTATAGTATCTAAAGTTGCGTTAGTACGAGATGGGAACGGAGGGATAGTTCCGTTATCAATAGTGAAAACAGAAGTAAATTGTTGAGACAGGGTTTCGGCTTTTTCGGAAGGAGAAGATGCGAAAGTACCATCTCCGCGCCGAAGCGCAGAAACAGCTGCTTTTTGTTTTGTGAGGCTTCTCATGTGTGAGAAAAGCCCTCCATTGGATGTGAGAATTCGTTTGCCCTCCTTCCGAATAGCTTCGCGCCTTACAGCAATGCGAACCTTTTTAGAGAATGCCTCATATGTTGGGTCGTTAGTGGAATAAAGACGGTCTTGGATACTAAGAAGTTTACGAATGTATGCAGAATCTGGTGGACGGTTGGATGTGATTGGAATGGTTTCTGAAATAACAGATTGAACTATTTCGATAAATCTATCATACATTCGCTGGGTTGAATCTCCATTGATCAGTGCAGTCATCCAGTCGATCCCCGAGAAAAGGGAATTCGCCAGGGCGAAGTTCCCCTTCCTCCAGGCTCGAGAAGCTGACTCACCCTGATCGGGAACAGAGATAGCGGTCACAGAGAAATTTATGTTGTAATGATCGGCAAGGCCAGGGGAAAGGGATAGAGAAGATAACAGTGATGAATCAGAGGAGAGGACAAGATCTAGGATATTATCGTCACGAGTGGGAGAAAGAACGTGTTGGGTTAGACCATGTGATGCACAAAAATCGATGAAGTTATTGCAGATAGTGCAGCTACGGGTAAGTGTGGAATGAGGCCAATCAATGTGACGGAGATTGAAGTCTCCCATTACGAAGAAAGGGAGAGAAGTAGAGACAATGAGATCGGAAATGGTAGAAAGAAGAGGGCGAAGGTCACAATCATGATTTGGATTATAGACGGATATTATGCGACAGGGTAAGGGTTGAACTATGTCAATAGCTAGTAATTCGACTACGGGAGGAAGAGCAACTTCAACTTGGACTAAATCGACAGTGTTAGAAATGAAAAGACATATACCTCCACCGTGTGTGACTCTGTCCTGACGAACTAATGAGTAATGAGAATTACGAGTAATAAATGAATCTGGAATGGAGTCATCTAGCCAGGTTTCGCATACTGATGCAATATCAACAGAGTGAAGAGAAAGGAGGGAAAGGAAGGCATCAACCTTATTCCGAATGGATCGAGTGTTGCATTGCATCAATTGGATGTTTGGAATATGAGATATCAATAGTTTAGACGCGTACGATGTATGAAGATCAACGCTCTTCACTATAGTTAGTTCTTGATGAAACCGGGGCATTACCGAATGCACAACAGTCATCGCAAGCTCGATTTGTTCCACATCCATTGTCATTGTGAGCAATGAGCGTGAAGATGAGATAGATGATCATTACTTATTTAGTTCTGGCTAGCCCTTGGGACTAATTTACTCGTGTTTTAATTATTGGTGGGCGGTGACAGTGCATAGGATGATGAACAACTACAATATAACTATATTTCTGTCTGTGAATCTTTGTGATGGGCAACGGTAGAGTTTATCAAATGTTTGCATGTAAAGGGAACAACGTGAACAAACGGAAATATAAGGATGGGGTTGGATATTCCCAATGAGATGTTTGAACAACAAGTTAATTATCCATTAGCTATCTCACGACCTTTGTGTGAAATTTCGTTTCAGAGACTAATGTGTGGGACGGAATTTGACTTGGACGGAGCGACAGTCAATACGTGGTAATCATTGAACGCGATGAATGAAATTAATATTAGTGCAAAATTGTGTAAATGAAAATAAATTATTGAGTAGATTGAATAGTAGAAGTGATCATGAATGATGATGGCCCAATAGGCCCAGTTTTGCTGTTTCTTTTCATGAATAATTCCAGTCGAGTTTGGAAAATATCTATGATGAGTCTGAAACATAAATAACTGCGTTTGAGGCATGTCCAGGTAACAAACCCATCTACGCCGTGGCATAAATGCCATAAAAAAGTAGTTGTCAGGAACTTGGCTGAAAAAGGCGATGAAGTAGCGAAAATAAATCCCTTCACCAAAAGAGTCGGACAGAAGCGGAGTTAGAAAAGCAAAGCATGAGAATGTGATAAATAATGGAATACTCTGACTGAAAGCCTGCAAACAATTATAAATTCGTTTATAATAACTACTTATAAAAAACCTGTTTGAAAAGTCGAATTTCCGCAGCTCTTGTATTTGAATGGGCGGCATTTTCGTGGGACATCGAATTCTAAGTATAAAAAAGTGCTAAAAACTTGGAATTAGTGTCATACATGGGAATGAGCAATTCGCAGATAAATGAGAGTTATGATATCGAGAATAAAAATCAGGCATAGTTCAATCGTGACTGGCAGATAAACTATGTATCTGAAAATAAGAATAGCTGAGATTCAAATAGACGGAGAAACGCTTCATAGAATCGTCCAAATTCAGACTGCGAAAATCCCCATTTAATTGACTCTCTGTTGTAGCAAAACCAGGCATCCTCGACTGAAATAAAATGAATATATGGGTTGGTTGGTTTCGCAAACCAAATACGATAGGAGAACACTGGATGAAGGAAATAATAATTGCCATTGCAGTCGCTATCCCGGTTCGTCGAGCTGTTATGTAATTCTGGTTTGTGAATAGATAAACAATGGAAATGAGGCGATTGATGGAAATGAACAAATGTATGCGAACTCCGATCATCCATAAAGCCAACGCAGTCTGTAAAAAAATAAAAATAAAAGAACAGTTGAATTTTGCAAACCTTTCCAACAAGCCTGCTTGCAATTGACTTGCTTTTGAAGATATCAGAATCAGGCATCAAATACCTGTTAATATGTTTAAAATACTTAAAGGGAGTCGGCAGTCAAAATTAAAGTGTTTTTCATGTTAAAGAGCTTTCTTCTCTATGAATTTTGAAAAAACCGCATATTTTTGCGATTTTTGTGAAGGCAGATATGATTTTTCAAAGTTTCAAGGTACTGTAGCTCCTGCCACCGTGATGTGTCTGTTGTTTCCTAATATCACTTTTCAAACGCTAAGATCAGCGTAATTTTTAATGAAAATTGTAATTTTTATCAGTTGACAGTCAAAATCAGGTCAGCCTTCCGATTTTCTAATCAGAACAGTTAATTTTAACAAAAATTTAGGAAAAGACAGAAAACCTTGGGTGGCGAGAGCGACAGTAACCCTCAATAAACCATAAATCGTAACTGCCTTCAAAAAAATCGCAAAAATATGCGAGTTTTTTTTCCAAAATTCTTAGAATTTTGAGCTCTATTTTGTCAAAAAATCGCAAGTGAAAATAAGATAAAAAATATTTGGCTGCAGACTCTCTTTAAATTTCAAAATAAATCCTACCAGAATGAATTCATCACGACGATAATACTGTTATTTGCTGCAAGAGCTGCACAAAGAATTCCAAATCTGAACAAAACACAACTAATACGACTTGGATTATGACATACGATGATTGCAGTTTAACGCATTTCTTTATCGTTATTACTGCAATGAGATTGGTAATGAATCCAAAAGTCGATGTCTGGAATGTGTTCTTCAAATGTTAAGGGGCCAAGATAAACTTGCCGTATGAACAAGAATAGTAGCGAGATGAAAGCTATCTTTGTCCATTGTTTGAATGAGAATGAAAGGATTCACAATCACCGAAGCTCTCACCAATTTGAGCATCCCGAGGGACAGAAACCACATGAGAAGTTGGCTGACAAATGACCGATGATTACTATATTTTGTAATGGTCAGCACATGACTTTATCTTTGCAAAACTTTTACAAATCAGTCTTCGATTCTGTTTTCTTACATGAAGCAAATGAAAAGAAAATGAATGCCGCTAGAAGTGCGCTCGAAACAGCTCAGCGGTTGAAGAATTTCCGATGAATCCCATGGGATGGATTTCCCCGATCTTTTCTTGCTCTCGGTAATCAATGTGCTAAATAGTCGTTGTGAGTGCGAATGATGAGGATGTAGCCATTGATCGAATGGTATCTTTTTTCTTGAAGAACAAATCCTTTCGAGTGTGAAAGAGGTCGATGATTAGCCTGAAGTAAAGCGGGAATTAGTATAAATCGTTTCACCGAAGATAGCATACCCATCAAAGCCGTGAGCCAAGTGCCATACAAATGTCGTCGTCAGAAATTTTACTGAAATTCAACTTTAAAAAATAAAATGTGTAATTACTGAAAAAAAATAAAAAAATAAAAAAAAAATTACTGAAATCGTCCGAAAGTTGGGGAGTGACGAAAGCGAAGCAAACAAGAGTAATCAGTAGAGGAAGACTTTGACTGAATGCCTGAACAACTAAAGTAACTTCCGCAATGAAAAGCAATGAAGACTACCTGTTTGTACAATCGAATTTCGACTGCTCTTGAATTGATGCTTGTTTTGTTTGACTGCATTTTCCCTGGCTGAATTCTCTTTTCTTAACTTGCTGATTCTGCAGCAAGCGATACCTTGGAATTAGACAGTCGAAGGTGGATGAGTGTAATCACGTCAATTATGAATATGGAAAATATTTCAATGGTGTTTGAGAGGTTGATCAAGTACCTGGAAGTATAGCATTGTAAGGCTTAAATAAAATTAACGAACGCCCAATATGTTTTGCCAAGGTAGGTCTGTGCAAATGTCCATTGCATTGAAGCTCGATCGAAGCAGTGCCAAATTTCTTCCACTAAAGAATTCCGTTACCGTGAGGATATGGGCAATCAAACCGAGTATCAGTGGTGCGCATTGGACAATCGATGCAATAATCACGAAAGTGACGCCAATCGAAGTAGTTTTCGCATTCACGAGTTTCTTCCGTTTGAAAGGAAAAATAATTGCGATGAAGCGATTGAACGAAATCAGAAGATGAAATCGAATTCCTGTTATCCAAAGAACTGTGCCAACCTGTGGAGTTTTATCTTGTTATTTACTTTAAAAAATATCTACGAACCATTCCTGTTGCTTTGCTAGCTGTTGAGCCTGTTTTGAAGATCCCCGAGTCTGGTAGCATGTACCTTTAGTATTGATTATTGTATGCAACGAGATATTAATTCACACCAGACTGAATTTAGGATTAGTAAGACGCAATTGTTACCAGCGAGGCAAGCACAGAGAATTCCGAATCTAAAATAATTTGTATTCAATTATACTATGAATTCGAATGCACTAACGAAGTGTGCAGGTTGACGCATTTCTTTATCGTAGCAACAGCAATTGAATTTGTGATACATCCGAAAGTTGATGCCTGAATAATCGAAATTTTTTGCATAAAGCCGGCAAAATAATAACTTACAAGATGCACAAGTACCGTGGCGAACTCAACTCGATCAGCGTCCATGCTTACTGTAATGAGAACAGGAGCAGATATCACAAGTCCGCCGGCCCCGAGGGGTTACGCATGATGTATGTGCTGGAGAGGTCAGAATGGGGATAAAATAATGATCATCATAATCATGGGTCCTTCACGATCTTTGAAATATCCTAGACGCGATCTTATAAAAAAATGGGCTCTGTTCTAGTTATGGGGGCCCATGAAAATTGTAGGGGCCCATGAAAATTGTGGGGGCCCAAAAAAATTATGGGGGCCCATCCCGGACCAATATTTTTATGGGGGCCCATGAAAATTATAGGGGCCCATGAAAATTATGGGGGCCCATTATCAAATTGTAGTTTCACCTATTCATCAGAAACAAGTGAAAATCTTTTATGATATTCAAAGACACAAAAGACGTTAAAAAATACAGCGACATGAACTCCGCTCAAAATTATTCTTCGTGGCTCGAGCCGGCTTAGGGGTAGTTGGTTCGGCTTAGGGGTAGTTATGCGAGGAAGGCGGGTGATTTTGGTAGTAGTTGAATTAGGTGCAGTAATAGTGCAGAAGTTAGAAATGTGTTCAAATTTGAAATAAAATTTCAATTTTTTCAAAGAGAATGCATTCGATTTTCACTTCTTTCTGATGAATATTTGAAACTACAAATGAAGATGGGCCCCCATAATTTTCATGGGCCCCTATAATTTTCATGGGCCCCCATAAAAATATTGGTCCGGGATGGGCCCCCATAATTTTTTTGGGCCCCCACAATTTTCATGGGCCCCTACAATTTTCATGGGCCCCCATAAATTTCATGGGCCCCCATAACTAGAACAGAGCCAAAAAATGAAATGTTCCGAAAACGTTCTGGAACTGAATTTCACAGCGTAGACAAGCCGTGACGTTGAGAGATCTGCTAGAGAGATCTGATAACATGTTAGTGAGTTCCTTGAGAGATCTGATAACATGTTAGTGAGTTCCTGTTTGCAACGAGATAATCTGTGTTGTGTTCAAGACGGTAGAGAACCATTGTTGCGTAATCATCTTGTTGATCTGTATCTGCAAATTCTGGACTCTTCAATAAAAAACATACGGAAAATATTGCAAATTTGTGTGTCTTTATCAGAATTGAACATTATGATTGCATTATTGATTTTTTTTCGCGTAATTTTACATTCATGAGGTGACGATAGTTGTGGCTGTCAGATCCATAGTGTACAATCCATAGTGACGCTTCACTCATGCAGTCCTCCTGGAATGTAAAAAATAATAGCTTTAGAACTGAAGAAAGGGGTAAGTCAAGATGATGGAAAATCTTCATTTAGACCGCAATGAGGAATGAAGAGACGGATTTTTCGTCCGACATCGCTAATTGGCTAACTCACGTAGCGGACTCTCTCTGTGACACGGGCGTGTACTTGGTGCAGAATGCCATCGCGAGAGCGAATGCACAACAGCAGCAACTGGCCACCAGCAGCACGATCATTATGACGAAACTCACTGAAAATACATTGATAATGGAATCATGAAATTAGGAAGTGGATCTTCATAACACTGAAAAAATCTGAAGCTCACCGTAAGCGACAATATACGTCAAGTAGTCGCAATAGTTGGCCAGTCCTGGTTCGTAGGTGGGTGAAGCACCGAATGTCCACACCATACCACAGATCAACCTTAGAATGATCCATTAGTCTATTCAAAATAACAAAAATAGGTACCATGAGAATCCGAACAGAGTATACACGCCGTTGATGATTCTGATAACGATAGGTTCGTCTTTCGCTTTCTGAAAATGTGTTTTTATCGTATTTTTAAGGCTGTAAAGTAAAAAACGCACCTCTCGGCCCAAATTTGTCAAGTACAAATCACAGATAAGACGGAAGATCGAGGCAACGATGGAGACTGCGCCACAGACGATGAGGTACCTACAAATTATCGAGCTTTCGATAGTCTAGTTTCTTTTATTGTATTATTTATTCGAACGCACATTCCTCTGTAAGCATTTCATGATTTTCAGTATTTCATAGCGTGATTTATATTTGTCAAATGAAAGTTTCTTACACGGGAATCATCGGCTGCACAGGGCAGTTGTCCACGTTCAGCGCGCCCAGAACGATAAGGAGAATCGAGAAAACGTTGCAGACGGCAACGCAACCTTAACGAATCACTTGGCATTATAGTTCGAGATACGACCAATCTTCTCTTCCCTGCACTCTCCCCAGTGTGAGAAATGAATGGACGATTACTCGTATTTCCTTCTCTATTCAGTATTGTACGTATGGGCGAAACATGCGCGATATCAAAAAGGGAAATAATGACGAAAAACACACCGATTGTCACGGCCAGAGTAGCAATGCACGATCCAATCGTCGGTTTCGGCCTCTCGCTATAGTCTTCCGGAGCGTCCGTGCCTGACAAGCCGGTATTGAGAAATCAATAAAGCGAAAATGTTGCAGACCTATCTCAGGCGACTCTTCTGGTTTCATCCTCGAGCCCTCGCTTGCCATCTGATGTAAAGTTCTGAACTGAATGTAAACAAATGAAAACGTAATTGCAAACGAAAATATAGTGAAAATCACGAAAGAAAGGCAATTTCCTATGTCGATAGAGAACCCAAAGTGAGAAAGCCGTATCATTTATCGCTTACTCAACCCATGGCGCAAGCGAAAGGGGAAAAGTAAACACACAGCGATAAGAAAGAGTCACAGCGCATCGAAAAGGCGACGTGCGCAGAGTCACAATGATGGCAAGTTGCAGAATTTTGTAAACTAGATTGTTCACGTTCTCGAAATTCGGGAAAATATTTGTTGTAAATTTAATCCAATCAGACAGCATTTGCACGAACAACAAAATCACATAATTCAGATCTTTATTCGTTTTTTCCTGACAATCTGTTTCAAATGCTAAGTGAGTGTTCGAACATGTTCATTAGGCGGAAAACCTCGTAATCCTCGTCCACTTTGACCGAACATTCCTGAAATAAAATTTTTTTATGTGTTTTAAATATTTTTTATTATGGATTTTAAATAAAAGAAATAAAAGAAGCTCATACCTCACAGTTGACGAGCAGGCAAAACAGCTGCCCGACGCGAATGGCGACGTCAGCTACGCCTTGCTCTTTGTAGTATGTGTGGAGTTCGCGAATGATCTCCGACCGCACTTTGTTCGCTGTGTTAGTCATCGATTCGTCAGAGTATACTGTAAAGAACAGCCTCTTTTTCTGATGCAGTTTTCATGTATAAAGTCTTGAGATAACAAGAAAAGAGTGTGGGATCAGCTAACACAATTTTCTATTTATCCGAGACCTTTTCCCGGAAACACCGCATTGCAAATGTGGTAACACTATTTATACTGATAACATGGGAAAAGGTACGGTAACTAACCAACATTCCAGAAAGCAAGTCCGACTAGAGCAGCAAACTCGTGATTAGTCGGTTTAACAATATCGAAATGATAGCGAACCATTCTTGAAAGTTGAGTCACGGCTTTTTTCCATTCTCTGAAAATTTAATCTTGCTTTGAGACAATTATTATAAATAAATGAACCCGATGAGTTTCGGCCTGTCAACGTCATCGTCACAAGTTTCGAAGACTTCTTCAACATTAGAATTTGTAAAATACGTCGTGTATCCCGGCATTCGGCTGAAATTGTCTTATTTTTATAATGATCATACGAAATTTTTACGTTTCTCTACAGTCCGGAAAATGATGCTGCGCTCGATAGGTAGATTCTAACATATCCAAGCATGTCAGGCGCCTCTCGACAAACGATTTCTGAAAATGAAGTGATATATCAGTAAAGAATGATGTAAATCTTACTTTGAATTCCTTATCTAGAACTTTGAATTGATCAAATAAGAAATTTCCCAATTCCATGATCCCTTCCTTGATCAAATTGTATATTGGAACCATAGTGGAGTAGGAGGACCGATATAAAATCTGAAACATAATACAAATTGATGGACAGAGAAATTCTCGTACAATATTGTCAGCAGAAATGTGTTTGCTTGATTCACTTGCGAACTTTTTCTCTCCTGACAGCCGTGTCAAGCACATGACGCTACAATTTGTTGTTTTTTTAATCAATCAAAACCAATTAACCTGTATCCTTTCATAATCTTGTCCAATAATGGTGTTCTACTTTCAGACGGTTCGTAGTTGTAGAAACTGCATTATTTGTATATAAATTTGGAGGATGACATGATTTTGACGCACGTTGTATGGTCGATAAATCCGGATGGTCGTACAGTTGCCTTCGTTTCCTCAGCAACAGACGAAAGAGGACCTTCTTTGAGATAAGTTTTCTCTGAGATTGAGAGATATTCCCTTCGATTGAGAGTTATCGCATATCATTTTAGCGTCTTCACGACTATCATTAATTGACCAAGCTAGACAAACAACAGGTCAGCCCCACGGATCATCTCATCCCTCGCCTTCCATAAAGAGAGGTCACAGAGATCATCCGCACGATACGAGATCATAGAGATAGAACAAGGGGGGAAAGAGAGGGGAACGAATATGGCTATCGCACTTCCTCCCTTGAGAGATTTAGAGTAGCAGACACCCGTTAGAGTAGTGAATGACCCTCTTTTTCTGGTGTTTAGCTCTATGACATATGGGATCAATGAATAGCGTAGTGCCAGGACACCTCGTCCAATTGGGTCCAAATGCGGTCGCCATTTCCACTAACTGTTTTTGTACGCAGAGATTTGGTGCCCACAATGAATGGTTATCGTACCAGACTGGTCGCACGGTGGATCGGGCATCAAATCGCAATTTTTCGGATCGAATTTCATTCCGAGAGCTTCGCATTTTCGAAATCGACATCCCCGACAATTATGGCGATCTCCTTAATAAAATCGCGGTTTTTTTAACAATGGTGAAAAGTAACTCACTCGGATTGATCGTGCACTTTCCCTCTCCTTGTCTACACGTGAAGGCGCGACCCGAGATGATCGTCCTTTTGTAGAATTCGGCGCATGATCTACAAGTGAGAAAGGAAGAGTATGGAGCTGACAAAGGAAGAAACCACTCCTCATTCTGCCCGCACCCCAGCCAAGTTTGCCCGTGAGTGGGGAAGCAAAATAAGGAAATAATTCTCCTCATCTGACGTGAAGGGAAACGTCGCCCCACCTGCAGGAAGTGATACCCCAATGAGCATAGAGGGATGGAGCAGTACAGATGAGACAGGCGCGTTGATGAGTTGGGTTGATTTCTGAATGAGTATTACCAGTTCTGTCGCATTTCTTTGGCACTCGATATGCTTTAAATGCCGGAAAACCCGGCACCTAGAACCTACTCAGGAGATGGCACATGCAATATCGCTAAGAGGTTCGGCGCATAAGTCTGTGTCATTTTACCAGATTGCACTCTTCCACTGTTCTTACCTGGTAACTGGCAGAACTCCAAGGTTGTTGGCGTTGGATCCAACGGCACAGAATCCGTGTTCTTCGAGTTCATGCCAAGTGCTAGACACTTCTTGAAGCGGCAACCGCGGCAGTTTTGGCGATTATCTAAAAGTTAGAATGAATAAATTGTGAGATATACCTGAAATACAGCGTTTTGGATTTCACCAATTCACTAACTTGGATTCATCGTGCATTTTCCATCCCCTTGCCTACATGAATATGGGTGGTCCTTCGTTGTGCCACGCTTGAAGAAATCGGCACATGATCTGAATTAGGGGATAACTGTAGAGTTAAAATGATCTTTATGATTCACCTGCACGAATTGAGTCCAAAATGAGCGTATAGAGAGGGAGCGGAGCAAATGAGACAAGATCGTTGAGTGGCCATTGGGGAAAGGGAGGAGAGGGAGAGGCGCTGTGAGCGAGATGTGTCTATCCCTCTCTATCTTTCACCTTCTCTTCCTTTCTCTCTTCCTCGTCCTCATTAGATACGTGAACCCTGCGAACTCGGACAGTGCTATGGACTCTCAAGCTAAACTAAGATATGAGACACTATCTGAGAGAACTAAGCGATTTCACTCCATAACCGTACAGTAAAAATAATAAATTCTGAAAAAAATGCCGTAGGGGTAACTTTTCGCGTAGAACTCGAAAATCGACCTTAAAAAGTCGTATCTCTAAAACTAAAATTCCTACAGTTGACTTCATGGTGACAAGGGCCACATACAAACTTTTTTGTGGGGCTTTGTATCATCCAACAAAGTATAAAATCTTTCAGATAATGAAAAATGAAAAATTTTCACAAAAAAAAAT
>LS488476.1:15248-28902 GCA_900490705.1 Pristionchus arcanus | reverse complement strand
AACTTTTGACGAGGAATCCGAAAATCGCACTTAAAAGTGCACCGGCTTTCATTTTTTTGGCAAGAAAAATGATTCAAGCTCATGATTTTGAATAACTTTTTTTCTATGTTCGGTAGCCTCTCAATTTTTTTTTGAAAATTTTTCATTTTTCATTATCTGAAAGATTTTATACTTTGTTGGATGATACAAAGCCCCACAAAAAAGTTTGTATGTGCCCCTTGTCACCATGAAGTCAACTGTAGGAATTTTAATTTTAGAGATACGACTTTTTAATGTCGATTTTCGAGTTCTACGCGAAAAGTTTTCGAGTTCCCCTAGGGCATTTTTTTCAGAATTTATTATTTTTTACTGTACGGTGGTAGGTGAGTCCTCTCGGATAGTGTCTCATATCAATAACTACGATACAATAGGGCGGATTTAAAATCAACATGTCGACGCATCGAATCAAGCAGGGGAGTCCTACGATTTGAGGCAAGTTATTATCCCTTTGCAAGCGTAGCCGCTAGGTCGTATTGTATCTCGAGCAAATGATTATTGGATACGCAATTCTTTTTGCGCTGTTACTATTTTTATGAGCATAATGGTACGTTAAAAGGCTACAAACGTTCCAACAGATCAGGAAGAACGAAAAGGAGAGAAAGAAATATTGTACACGTTTCTACATTTTTCGTATTTATTTACGGTCTCACCGGTGAGAACGTGTGTAAAATGAAGTTATTCTACGATTCGTTTTGAGCAGAGTACGGGTAAACGCTGGAGGTGGGGGGTAAAATGAGCTCTATGGCCTGAGAGATATTGTCGCCAAGCAACGCTGGATGGAGAGAGCAGGAGGAGGAAGGAGAGGCTAGGGATGAGCCGGTATCTTAACTCGCTCCCTCTATACTTCTTCTTTCTGTCTGTATACGATAACAACCACGCCTCGAAAAGAGTACGAGAATAGATTTCGCGAAGGTTACGGGTACATGACACACGAGAGGCTCATCATTAGGGATGGCGAATGAAGAAGTGAAATGAAGACTTCATTTCCCCTCTCCCCACGCGCGCTCATCGGTGTCATTCTTCAATGAAGAAGGGGGCGGCGCGGCGAGCTCTTCAATGAAGAGGGGGCGAATGGACTAACTATTCAACCATGAGATTAAAGTCGGAAAACTGGATTTTTGGACTGATTTTTATCATAATGGTCTAGGGAGCTTATTCCATCATTTCGTTGATAAAAATAAGCTGTTCACCCTATATGAATTCCATAAAACAGGGTTATAAAACAGTTCATTCGCCTCTTCATTGAAGAGCTCGCACGACCGCGCCGTCTTTAATGAAGAGGGGGAATGAGGAGAGGGAAAAGACCTCTTCATTCGCCCTCACTCTCTTCATTTTGACAACCCTACTCATCATCGACATTCGAATGCTCCGAATAAATTCTACTACCACCGTTCTATTTTTATCTCGCCAACGGATCTTCAAGACACTTCCAAAAATTTTTTTTTCTAATTTCCCTTTTTTCCAAGGTCTACTCGTACCCCTTTGAGAATTGCGAAGTGAAGGAAGTGGGATTCAGGGGGAAGACTAGTGAACCGAAAAGAAGATTGCTCAAGCGCACTCTGAATCTCAAAAGCGCGTAAATCTCTGATAGTTCATAGAGTTCACAGTTTGCACTCGATTCAGAGTGAAATGTTCAAATTCACCTGTGAGATAGTTGAATTAGTGATGAGTAGAGTGCCTGAAGGAAGAGTTGTCATAAAAATTAGACGGCCATCTCAAAATGGGGAAGTAACATATCGAAGTGTTTGACCATGGAATGTGTTCATATTTCTTCTATTTAAAGCTTTGAGTAACGCAATTGCATATTTAATTTGCATATTAGACACAATAATCAGGAAAATGCCGAAAAACACCGAGTTGGAAGGAAGAGTTTTTGAATAAGAAGGAAGAATGTGAATATTTTGACCCGTTCAAAACTGGAATATGTTCTTGAATAGATTTGTGATCGATAGGAATCAACTCTTCCCTAGGTTTCCAGACTCATTTGCTAAGTACGACCGCTCCAAGATTTCGAAAAATCGTGAAATGGCTCTTCCTTCAGCTTCTCTAGTGATGAGTGTAGGAGAGACTATCGCTTCCACTTCTCACAAGGATACTAGAGGGCGGAAGATCTCCGTTTTTTATTAGTCTCACAATCAGTTATTTCGAAGCGATTCCTATCTTGATTTTTATTTTTTCCTATCTTGAGTCCGTTCCTTCCTATTTTGAGTTGTAGATCAAATGAGGAAAAACGCTAGCCAAGTCATGAAGCACAAACACACCAACACAGTGATGTGGATTTTCTTTCAAAATATGGCTTTACTATATTTTGATCTCTATTCAAAGCGAATTTTCAGGCTACTTGTGATACGATAACGGAAATTCAGTTCAAAAATTCTCGTTTGCACGCTCACATTTCCGTTATCGTTCAAATGTAGTAAAACATTCAAATTCTTATTCGAGTCCGCTGAAGTTAACCGAGCGGAAATGTGAAGAAAATAGTTATTCCGCCGTATAAAATGTTTGCGTTTCAAAAGATGGCTTTTCACTCAAAATATGGCTTTCCAATCAAAGATAAATAACATCATTCTCATATGGCTTTTTTCTCCTTTTCTTAGAGCATAACCATCAATCCCGTATATGTGTGCACTACCAAGTGTGGTCATCCCTTGACAAATTGATTTGATATTTGATTCTGGCGGTTTTTACAGCGCATCGAAAAGATATAATGGCGGGTATTTTTTGTAAATCTGCGAATACATTGTTACAGCGGTTATTGTAAACTCATGTCAGTACAATTACACACCTTCTGTAGGGGACATAACCAATCTAATCATTTAATTCTTTATTTGTTCATTGATGGAGAAATGCTGAGCGAGTTTTCGAACATGTTCATGAGACGGCAAACTTCGAAATCCTCGTCAACTTTCACCGAACATTCCTGAATTCAATAATGTTTTCAGCTTGGAAAAGGCCCAGCCACTCATACCGCACAGTTGACGAGTAGACAAAACAGTTGACCGACACGATTAGCGATGTCAGCGATTCCCTGTTCTTTGTAATAGACATGGAGCTCGCGAAGGATCTCGGACTTTGCTTTGTTCGCTGTGTTTGTCAGGGATTCATCAGCGTATTCTGCAGAGAATAGATATCGAAACAAAGTATCGATTGTGTATCAATTCATGGCGATAAATTGGGGAGAAAGATGGAAACGAACCATCATTCCAGAAAGAGAGACCGAGAAGAGCAGCGAACTCATGGTCAGTCGGATTAACGGTCTCTAAGGGATATCGGACCATCCTCGAAAGTTGAGTTACGACTTTTTTCCATTCCCTAAACATTTTATATTGAATGTATATTTGAATATATAATTGTGAACCCCATGAGTTTCGGCTGGTCTACGTCATCATTACAAGTTTTGAAGACCTCCTCCACATCAGAATTCGTGAAATACGTCGTGTACCCGTTCATTCGGCTGAAAAACTCTCATGTTGAGGACCAGTGAAGTTAAGTTATTCTTACGTTTCTCTACAGTCAGGAAAATGATGCCACGCACGATAGGTAGATTCCAACATATCAAAGCATGTCAAGCGCCTCTCGACGAAAGAATTCTGAAAAACAGAGTTATCTTCAGAATGAACAATAAAGTTGTTACTTTGACATCCTTATCGAGAGTTTTGAATTGATTAAATGAGAAATTTCCGAATTCCATGATCCCTTCTTTGACATATTCGTAAATTGGAATCATGGTAGAGTAGGAGGCGAGATAAAGAACCTTAAACATGAGGCCATTTAAAGCTTAGAGAACCAATAGTACTAAGTTGTGGACGGGAATTTGTTTACTTGATTCGCTAACGAATTTCTTCTCCCGTGATAGCCGAGTCAAGCACATGATGCTAAAATTACGCTGTTGTCATGATCAATCAAGGCCAATCAACCTGTATCCTTTCATAATCTTGTCCAATAATGGCGTAGAGCTTTCCGATGGTTCGTAGTTGAAGAAGCTGTATTTTTCGTTATTGTTGAAAGACATGAATTTCGCATACGTTGTATGATCGATGAAACCGGAAGGACTCGCTTTCCCTTCCTCATCTGCGTCACTGAGCCGACCTCCCTCAAGATATATCTTCTCTGAAATCAAACAGGATTTGTTTATGCGTCACCTCTATTCTTCAACTATAATTACCAAGCTAGACACGAAACTGTCCATCACCACTAATCATTTGTCTCTCGATAAAGAGAGAGAGAGATCACATAGATCACCAACACGATACTATAGATCATAGAGATAGAAAACGATGGGGATAGAAAGGGATGGATATGGCTATTGGCACACCCCTCCTTTCTATTGAGGTAATTCGGGTAGCAGACAGTCGAAAGAGTGAATGATATCCCCTCCCCTTCTGGTGTTTTGCTCAATGACAAACGATCTCGATGAATAGGGAAGAGCCAGGGCCCCTCGCACAATTTGGTCTAAAAGCTGTCGCAGGCTTCTCGTTTTGTTTTATTTTCTTAGACGTTTTGCTTCAAAAATGAAGGAGATCGTACCTGATTGAGCTGGCATCAAGTCGGTATTCTTAGGGTCGAACTTCATTCCGACCACTTCGCATTTTCGAAATCGACATCCTCGGCAATTGTGTCGATCTCCTGATATTGGACAAAATAATATTTTCATTTGAAATATCTTTTCTGGATAGATAAAAGGCACCGATATTGGCTAATTAGGACGATAATAATGAAATATAAAGGTCAAAAGGAAGAACGATTCGTGAAAACATTCAGGAAGGAACATGGCAGATTGCATTTTCCAAAGCTGTCGGAATGTCAAGTGAACTCACTCGGATTGATGGTGCAGTTGCCCTCGCCTTGTCTACACGTGAACTTGCGACCCGCGACGATCGTTCGTTTGAAGAATTCGGCGCATGATCTACATGCGGGAATATTGAGAGAGTAATAGTAGGGTTGGAAAATGAAATCCTCGGTCTGCTCTCGCCAAGCTGTGGTGTGAGAACACAAAATGAGGATATCATTCTCTTCATCATCATATCTTAGTGAAGTTAGAGAAAAACATTTTCAGACCTGCAGGAAGTGATACCCCAATGAGCATAGAGTGAGGGTGCAGTACAGATGAGACAGGAGCGTTGATGAGTTGGGTTGATTTCTGAATGAGTATTTCAAGTTCTCCCTTTTTTTTTGCTTCTCGCTCTATACATTTGAGCTAATACACCGGAAGCAATCTTCTACTGAAGAATTTGCGCATGCAATATTCCCAAGTGATCCATGTCATAACTGCAATTACTGTTCATACCTGGTAAAACATATAATTCCAAGCCTTCTGGATGTGGATCTAACGGCACGGCCTCCGAAACAGAAGCCGTGCTCTTCGAGTCCACTCTCATTCCAAGCGCTTGGCATTTTTTGAAGCGGCAACCGCGACAGTTTTGGCGATTATCTAAGAGAATTCAACATTTTCGTCTTCGAATAATTACCAAAACACATCAAATCAGTATTAAAGCAAATCGTTTACTCGGATTCATGGTGCATTTTCCATTCCCTTGCCTACATGAATAAGGGTGGTCTTTCGTTGTGCCACGTTTGAAGAAATCGGCACATGATCTGAATTAGGGGGTAAATGTAGAGTTAAAATGATCTTTATGATTCACCTGCATGAATTAACTCCAAAATGAGCGTATAGAGAGGGAGCGGAGCAAATGAGACAAGATCGTTGAGTGGCCATTGGGGAAAGGGAGGAGAGGGAGAGGCGCTGTGAGCGAGATGTGTCTATCCCTCTCTTTCTTTCACCTTCTCTTCCTTCTCTCTCTCTCTCTTCCTCGTCCTCACTAGATACGTGAACCCTCCGAACTCTGCGCTTAGTGCGATGGACTCTCAATCTTGAGTTTGATATCGAAAAGTGCGAATTTCGTGCGGACGTTAGATCACGGACGAAAACACGTCAATCGAGCACGGAAACGGTTTCATCTTAGTTAAAATAATAGCTTTTCGCTAAGCGTTGCAATTGTATGTGGCTCGAGGAAAAGATTGCTGAATCAGCTTCAATATTTTTCTATTTTTATGACTTGTATGAAGCGTGCTGGCGTAATTAAATGTTCAAACAGATCACGAAGAAGCGAAAGAAACGAGCGAAAATATATTTTCACATTAGAATAATGCGGGTAATCGTATCTTCATTTAGCATTGTCTCTCATCAGTCACAGACGCTAGAGGGTGAATGAAATGAACAGACGAATACGCGTGCTTCGAACTCTACTATACACGGAGAGCAAAGTACGCGTAAACGCTCTGGATGAAGAGGGAGATAAAGCGGGTTCTCAGAAGACATTGTCGCTAAGCGACACTGGAGGGAAAAGAGGAGGAAGAGGAGAGGAGAGGCTGATCCGGTATCTTATCTATCTACCTTCTTCATGAATCAGGCATCTACATACGGTATGAGAAGAGTACGCGATTAGAACCGTAATGTATGATAAGCTAAAGAGAAAAGGCTTCACGGCATTCGAAAATGCTGAACTCTCTGGCCATTTTCGCTGTACTCTTATCTCGTCTTCGAATCTCCATGACGCGCAAGCCGAGTAAAAGTGCAAATATGTCTGTGGGGATGGGGAAACTGGATGAAATCAAGAGGGTGCTGTAATTTCCCTAAGTAATTTCCGCCCCTCTTCTCCGAAATAGACTGACAAAAGTCTACTCGTACCCCAGGGGAATTGGGCAGTGAAGGGAGACGGGGAGAAAACTAATGAGCCGAATAAGATTTCTCATGCGGACTCTGAAACGCGAAGCACGTAAATTCTCGCTAGTACATAGAGTTCACAATTTTGATCTCGATTCAGAGTGAAATGTTCAAGAACTTCACCTGTGAGATAGAGGAATTAGTGAAGAGAGAGGAAGAGACTAGGAGAAACTATCGCTTCCACTTCTCACAATGAAGAGACACCAGGGCGGAGGGGGGGTCCAACTTTATTCCAACTTTTCTCCGTAAATTCGAAATGCTGTCGTCTCAATAATATATTGTGGTTCAAATCAGGGAAATAGAACGATAGTGCACAAACTGAGCGGGAATATGTATTTGGCATTTTTCCGTGATTCAAAATATATGGCTTCACTTTTTTGTTTCGATCAGAAATGTTTATGATTGAAGCTCCATTGAAACTGTACTCAATCAACAAAGGTCGTCATTACGCTCATCGGAGTGATCTTATTATCCTTCTTTCCATGGAACATTATCCTGAAACGTATTGTGAAACAACAAAACAAAACCCCAAAATTTACTTGATATGTTTTTTCACAGTATTGTTCAAGAGCAGATAGATGAAAGGTGGCACACCTGAAAAGGAATCCACTGAGAATCGAGTTAACAACAACGTAAGGGTACCATGCGTAAGCTGCCAGCTGATATGACCAATCTCGATCATTAGCAAAGGTGTGGGAAAGAAGTTCATGTAGATGTATCTGAAATCATCTTCTTGTAGCCCAAACTTATCCATCACTCACTCAAGTGAAGCAGTGACGTTGAAGATGCAGATGAGCGATGCCTGTATGAAAATCTGGAATTCTTGCCATGCTATGTTGACTGTTATGAGAGAACGCTTTAAAAACAGAATACAGCATGATTCGGGTCACTTACAGGTGCATTAGCAGCCACGCGAGCACGGCCGGCCTCAGACATTGCTTCGGCCTGCAAATTACGATAATTAAACCGCGTCTTTCGTCGTTTTATACATTATTGTTCAACCAGTAACTGACCTGCTTCGTGAGAAACAAGATACAGAATATTATGTACAATATGGCTGATGTCAACACTATCAACAGATTGTTCGCAGTATGCGCCCAGTTCACAAACTAGAGTAGACTTGTTGATCATCAGAAAAGCTTTGCCCACCATAATTTGATCGTCGATGAATGGATCGAAGAACATTGCCATATGCTCCGAATTGGTTAGAGGCGGAGGAGTGAGCAGTGCAAAGTACAATACGTACAGAGTAGCGAGCACTAAGACCATGTTCGTTTGAACATCGAATCGCCGGCCCATATTCATCAGTTCAAACAATCGATACGTAACGAGAAGCAGGCATCCGATGCAGGCGCCGCACCACATTGCTGCGAAATGTGACCGTTAGAGATCAAAGATCATGTTTCTACCGTACCCATCGCCGTGCATCCTACGATCCAAACAGTCCACGGTCGAGAACAGAATACAGCACCTTCGATTATGAGCAGCCCGAAACAGATACAACTGTCGAATAGAGCAATAACGTCAACGACCGCGAGCCAAAGCATTATCTAGATTGCATTGTCATTTCCTTTTTCATCAACAAATACCCGATAACATGGATGCCTCCTTTCCCTGTACAGAGCGATCGCACAAGGAACGTAGAGAATCTGAAACAATAGAAATGGAAAGATATTTGCGATAAATCCCGAACCTCGCACAGAACTCCCCAGAATATTGACCAGTAGCCGAAGAGGGGTTGTTTAACTCCCCGCTCGATTGTCCATACATTGCCAACTGGCATTACTCGACTATAAGAGAAAACCATCAGAGGAAAAAGAAGAAAAAACTGTAGTTCAAAACAAATAATTGAATTACGGTTACCAACCTGCAGTTGTACTCTGGCATTGAACTCCACTCCCAAATCGGAAGCCATTGCGTATTCGTAGTTACGTTGTCGAGCATTGCTGGAAGCACCTAGAACGCGTAAATATATGAATACGCAAATGTAAGTCTCGTTCAAAATGATTGGGCAATCTGAGCGTTAAATATACCAGAAAATCGTGATAAAGGCTATTACTCGTTAAATTCACAGAATAGTGAATCCTCATGGGAGTTGCGCACACGCGCAATGATCATGAGTCAGTGTACAGCTATTACAAGATACATAGATAAATTTCTATTCTATTTTTACGCAGAATCACCTGTGGTGAGCAGTCTGCTGATGCAGTGGAAGTGATTACACTAAGAAGAGATCCAGGAACTCATACCATGTGATGATCTCTTCTCAAATTACTAATGAAGATATGGAAATTGTTCAAAGTGATATTTTAAGCCAACATGAATATGATAACAACGTCGTTTCCACGACGAACAATCGTCGTCTAATTTCACACCGACAACACGTTCTAAAGTGCACGGCGTAGTTGTTATTCACGACTTATTTACATTAGTTGTCTAGCCAGACAACTTTCCTTTCATGTTCTCGAATGTTTCGTAATCCAGGAACTCCGATAATCAGCAGTGAGTGATATCAAGTATCTGCAACCGACGAATGAGTCGAAATCGAAAGATATCCGTCTAAAGCAGTGTTTCTAGATTAGAATGAAATATGGATACGTTCTCACTATCATCACTTTTTAGACCCTACTATCATGACAAAAACACAAGACATTTATTGAACAGAACAGAGAATACTCTTGGGAGCTGCGCACTTGCGTAATGAGTGTACAGTAATTATAGGGTGCACCGTGTTCTACTATTTCACCTCCTGAGTTTATGCGTGCAGCCCTCCACTTATTTCAAAAGGACATCAGTTCTTGAGTTCAAAGGCTTAGTTTCTTTTCTCGTTCTCCCGTAAATCTAATCACTAGTTGTCCGTTGCGACAGCTTTCCCTTCTGATTTTTCGCATGTTTTTGTGATCAATGTGCTAGAGTGTCGGATCATTACAAACGGCTTTTCTTCTTGTTTTCCTTTCATTCAGGCCCAAAACACCTGCGAGCTGATAAATCGTGACTATCGCAAGGCTTCCTGCCTGATTAATGTGGCATTCTTTTCTGATTTAGCACGAAATACGAGCACAGTTTTTTGTTACCTAATGAGATTGTTTCAGGAAATAATCGATCAAATGCACACAACCGCATTGCTTGCGCATGAAGTCATTCGTACATTTCGTCACATTCTCACTGCTCTATCGATTATTCTCGCCATTCCGTCAATCATTGTCATTATTATTTGCGCCGGAAAATTGTCCAAGTCTTATTCGGCAAATTTAGCGATGATAGTTGTAAGCAATTGATGTATTGTTATCAAACTTTGAATACGTTTCAGGTAGTTGGAATCGCTCAGGATGTTGTAGCGCATCTGATTTGGGATCCTCTGATGATGTTGCCTGATATTTGCCTTTTCAGGTGAATGAATACGCTTATTTTCCCTCTCAATTTATTTGTAGGGAGAACCCACTAATTCAAATTCCTGGCAGTGCGACTCTTTACTATGTGAGTATAGTAGGTCCCCGTATGAGTCGTCACGAAATGGATTCAGGAAATTTGGTCATGTGTTACAGCTTTAATGGCACCAGCATATTTTGCATGCTATATTGATCGGCACCAGGTAGGATGGGAAAATCTTGCGTGATGTAACGTCTACCTTATTCTAGGCAGTACAACCCCCCGGTTCTCGATGGCAGTTGTCTAATTTGCAACGATTCCTCTTTCTGTTCATCCTTGTTGTAACATCGATTCTAACCGGCTTACTTCAGAGAGTAATCTATCTCAAAGATTGATCTCATATTTTTTTTCCTTTTCAGTATGCCGAGATGACAGACATTTCACCCATGGTCATGGTGAAATATGAATATACACACTGATTTTTCACAATTTCACAGGAACTGAAGCAGAAATGGCCAAAAGTACCGATTGATCGGGTGAGTTGCTTCGATCGCAGTAAATTCACTATATTCGCTATTGAATCTATACTCGGACTAACTTCTGGGATAACAATGCTTGTCATAGTGAGTTCATTACAATATTGAAAGCGATTTTGGGCTAGGTATTGTTTGGAATCAGGTCTCGCTCCATACATTCGCACAACTCGGAAAGATATCAACAATGAGTGACAAAAAGAACCATTTCAATGCCATCATGACAAAGGTTCTTCTCATGCAGGTAAACTCAAGCAGTGTTCAGTTTATTATGCAATTCCTTACATCAGTCAACAGTGCCTCTGGCGCTTGTGATAGTTCCGCTAATAATCACTTTGATATCAATTATATCGTACGTTGAAGGACCTTGTAAGTGTTGAGATGACGTTCTAATCAATAAAGTGGTCATTTAGTACCTCTTTCCATCTGCTTTCTTTTCAATTCCGTCCACTCACCTGCTCATTCTATCATTTTGCTCTACTCAACTCCGATTTATCGAAGGAAAATTGTCGAAAGTCTGAGGAAAATATTCCGGCTACCTCAATCATATCAGACGAATAATACTGTATCAATAATAGAACAGGCAAATCCAGAACTATCACGTGTAGTAAAGCAACCAAGTTGAATTGTGATTTTAATTGTTTGTGATTTAACCACATTGAAAACAATTCTATATATCATCAAATTCAATAATAAGGAATCGCATACTATCAAAAGCGAAATTATACAGCACGTTCTTGTTTATGAATTCTACTGATTTCATGTGGCATCTTTTATACGAACTTTATACTTCAATTTAATACGAACTGTATGTATCGAAGAAGTTGAATTGATAAATTTCGACAAGAGAGAGCCGAGAGAGACGATATTTTCATACAAAACATTGTTTTAATTGGCCAGTTGTAAAAATTAAATCATGTGAACAATGAGTCTCAAAGAATTTTTCACAATCAGAGAAGTGATCAATCTGCGAAAATACTGAATTTTCGCCGATTCAACAACAAATATTTCCTGCATTGCACGAGTATCCGCTCGGGCACTGTCCATTCTGGCACACACCGTACGGAGCTTGACCTGAAAATTCAGATAGTATCTAATTTTGAAAATCACTTTACCACTTGGACAAGTTGAACAACAGAATCCATTGGACGAGCAAGAGTATCCGGGCTGGCAACCCTGCATCGAATATTTCATCGCCATCATCAAGAAGCCCACCGGATTGATTTCATTTGGATCCAGATTTCGGGTGTAAATTAGAGGTGCCGTTGTTGAGGCCGCTTCAATATTAAAATAGAACGGACTCACATCCGAGCACTGTCCACCGCTGGTTCCGTACTGACACTCGCAGCAATAGTTTGAAGTGGAGCACACGAACGAACCGCAGCTCTGCGAGTCTCCGCAGGATGATAATGCAGCCGTTCCGCCGCACGCATCTGAGAGCTACCAGTAGCAAGAGACGAATAATTGTCTGGTACTCTCATTCCGCAACGCTTTTTTGATCTGTCTTTTTTGCATTGTATTTTGTTCTGTCACGAGAGAGTACGGTGAATGAAGAGGATCTGACCATTGTTCCAAAACTTTGTACTAAAATCTCACTCGAGAACTCCATCCCCGTAGTCGGACAGCAGAGTCCATTGTTGCACGTTTGTTCACTACTGCAGTCGGAATTTGACACACACGGTACCTGCGATAGCTGTCCCGATGGACAGTAACCTGAGATGAACACAACTTGGACAACTATCTGGCGGTCGTTCACTCACCCATCGAGCTGGATCCGGAGTTATCTGGCGTGCTACAACAGCTGCCTCCCACACATCTGTAATAGGAATGTTCTTTAATTCTTTAAATAACCTTCAAACTCGAATTCTGCTTCTAAAATAAATTAATATAATGATCCATACTGCACTGGTCCTGCTGAGTAAGGAGTGCACTCGTAATCGAAGTTACAGGCGACGCCGAGTGAGCTGCCGCCAAAACCGCATTGAAAACGCAGTCTCCGTAAGAACGCAGGTGGGATGGTACAACTCCGTCAAAATGATCGCCCCGCGCTCAAACTTCACTAACGTGACCCCTAGGGCAGATATAGTCGATTTTTGAACTTTGGTCCCGAAATATTGATCTTTGATCTTTGATCTCGCGAAATTTCAAATTGAGATTTCGGTATCATGTGATAGCTCATTCGAAAGAGCATGAAAAGTTATGTTATTCCTCGAAATTTCGTGCATTTTCGATTATCCATATTCGAGAAACATAATGAAATGTCTAATTTTCAGGGTTTTTCGGTAAACTTTGGGGTATCAGCCTTACTCAAAGTCATTTGTACCCTCTGGATTCAACATATATTTTGTGTTTCTGTATGTGTAACAACTTTTTGTGGTCGAGAAGAAGATCATTCAGTGCCGAAGAATCGAAAAGTTGGTTTGAATGTGGCATAATTGCTCAAAATTCATGATTCTGCCTGTTAGGATTCTAGTCGGTAACGTTAACAGGCAGTTGTTTAAACCTTAAATGATGTTTTTTCGTCATTTTCAACCATTTGAAGATTTTTCGTCAACATTTTGACCATATCTGCGGACTTGACTCACCTCGACTTTTTTCACATAAGGGTCCCCCCTTATGTGAAAATCCTGGTTGGGGTTCATATGGAATTGACCCCAATACCGTGCATGATTGCATTAAAAATAACATAAAACTAATTTTTGGGCACCCTAACATACTTTTTATTGCGCCGGAGGTCCTATTTCGACATGACCCCAACGATGGTTTTGCACATAAGGGGGGACCCTTATGTGAAAAAAGTCGAGGTGAGTCAAGTCCGCAGATATGGTCAAAATGTTGACGAAAAATCTTCAAATGGTTGAAAATGACGAAAAAACATCATTTAAGGTTTAAACAACTGCCTGTTAACGTTACCGACTAGAATCCTCACAGGCAGAATCATGAATTTTGAGCAATTATGCCACATTCAAACCAACTTTTCGATTCTTCG
>LS488476.1:0-15017 GCA_900490705.1 Pristionchus arcanus | reverse complement strand
GAAAATGCACGAAATTTTGGCAAATAACATAACTTTTTATGCTCTTTCGAATGAGCTATCACATGAAAGGGTTACGTGAAATTTTTTTCAAAGATCAAAGATCAATATTTTTGGACCAAAGTTCAAAAATCGTCTATATCAGCCCTAAGGGTAATGCTGGTGAAGTTTGAGCGCTGAGCGATCATTATGGCGGAGTTGTACCACTATCACCCCCTTTCCCTGCGTTCTTACGGAGACTGCGTTTTAAATAATGTTCTGCACAAGTTCAACAGTTTAGGGCGATTAAATAACTTCGCACTCTTTTTATAAAAATATATTTGGAAGGTATTGTTCTTCAAAGTATCCATAACGTCGCTAGAGCTTGCAATCGATTTTTTCCTTGTCGCACACACAAACCATGCAGGTGCAATGAAAACAAGATACATTTAGGCACCATTCAGTTGACATTCCTCTCTAAATCCGATTTCTCATGTTTTTCGTCAACTACATATCTCGAAATGACACTGACCGTTTCGTACCTATGTTCGAAATCATTTACGGATTGGAAGTTTTCTTTGATTTTCGATGCAGCATAATTTCGCTTTAACAGATTTTCTTTATCGCTCTAACGTTTCTCGTTGGACTTAGTGTTGAATACCTCGCTTACAACGCATCGAAACTTCACCGATTGGTACGTACTAACTGAGAAGAAATCAAATGGCTAAATTTTAGGTACGACTCCGCATTGAATTTTCTATTCTTGTTGCACTTTTGCACTACGTATCTCGTTTGGTGGTCATTCACCATCAGTACTTTGGACCCTCTTATTACGGTTTGTATTGCAAACAATAAGTGTAATAAGCACTCCAAATTTTAGTTGAAACAAGATCGCTTATTATTGGGAGTTTGATGAAGCAGTTCTTCATGGGATACATGGTAACTCTGTGAGTTTCACATTTTCGGATATTGAGAACGTTTTTTCTTCTTCAGAACATCCATCATTACACTGGATCGATGGGTGGCAACGAAGGCGTGGGCTTGGTGAGGGTGCATATTCTTGTTTAGGTTTAGCTAAATGTTTCACTCCGACGCAATCTCGATCAAGATCTACAAGTGACATTTGCAACCAATTTCACCTGTATGACTTTTCCCTGATTTATTCTACGTTATTGAGGTATGAAAGTGGTGCTAACTCGACACTGCTTTTCTTCGCATTACAAGAGAGTATCATACTCACGATCTCGTTCATGCTTGCTTACCTACTGGTTTATGGTCTGAGAATCGCAATATTTAAATGAATTCAAAAATATTGTAGATCATATCACGAGCATGGCAACTGTATTTTGCTTTGCCGGACTAATCGCATTCGGAGCCATGGTTAGTGTATACTTTCAATTCCAACGAGGCAAAGTATTCATACAGTCCTTCGTCCTTGTATTTCGCCACAATATCAAAGTTATGCAAAAATTGAAGCGGGGAGCGGAAATCCATCGATATTCCGTCTCACAATCGTATCAGATCAAAGAGAACATCTTCATTCTAACGGTAATCGAAATGTTTATATTAATGCACTTAATTTTTTCAGGCATATTTCAAGATTTCGAAACCACTGGTAGTAGTGAGCTTTCCGCCGCTTGTACTGTATCCAACTTTCTACCTTGTCCCTCCAAATATTGGATTCGACGGACTTCGTTTCTTTTGTGCAGCTGTCTTCGACTTGTGGCTGCCAATGTTCACAATCTAACCATTTAATTTTATATATTTATTTACGTTTTTCAGTGGAGCGATTACCCTTATATGCTGCATTCCTCGCTACTTTCCGCAGCTGAAGCAGCCACTGAAACGCAAATCCAGTCGTTCCAGCATCGTCTCCATAGCGAGCATCGACAAGTTAGTGTGCATAGAGCGATCAAGTTGATAATTAAAATTGCAGAAACACGATTGAATCGGGAAACGTTTACTTTATAATGCTCTCAAATGATTGGAAATGAATTCATACGCCACAGAACTGTACTCTTAATGGTTAATGGATTCCTCAATAAACGACCATGTGAAATTTCTCTGTCCAACAATGGTCAACAAAAATGACAATCCAGGAATCAATTACGTAAATTTTTGCTGTTATATTTGTGAAAACACAAGCTAGCGATAAACACGTATCTAGTGCAGATGCATTTGCTTTTACTCGGAATTATCCGCTGGTGGAAATAATTAATCGCTAACGCGTTAATAATCAAAGAAAATGGTTCTTAGTAGTCGTCGAAAACTTTCCCTATAGAATCTAGTGGAACTGATCTCTATCCCATGTTGTATTGGATATACAGCTTAGTTTTCTAAACCATTTATGACACAGTTTCTATATCAGATAAATATACCCATTTTTAGCAATTAACTACTTTGGACCGAAACGTAACAGCATTGCAAAAATCAAAACGAATCAGACTAACACAATCCGATTCTTTTATGGAGCCCATTTCGCCCCCTCGCGACTTCTTTACAGTTTCGTGACCTGTTTAAGTGGCAATAGTTCACAAACACACCAACACACACACAGGAAGACAACACTCCTATATTAAGGAGTATGATTGTTCTGAATAGGTCACCATTCATCTATATTCAAAGCATAAATTAAACCTGTAACCCTTATATAACACATCAAATCGACGCAGATGTATTTGTCATCTGCTTTCTCTGAATCAGCCACCCAATGGCTCGAACTGTCAACGAATCGCGACCACTCCATTCGATAAAGTCATAAATCGTGTTGATCATTGGCCGCTGCGTACTGTTCATAAGGCGCTGTTCCTTCTCTCGAAATGGTTATGTTTCTCGTGAATTTCATATCTCGCAACGACACGGACCGATTCGTGCCAATGTTCGAGATAATTTACAGTGTGGAGGTATCCATCGATTGATTCACAACTTTGATCAGAGACTTATTCCAGCTCGTGTTCATTCTTTTTGCCCTTGTCATGTCAATCGCCGTCTGCTATTTTGGTCTCAAGACGCCGGCAACTCATCGGATGGTAAGCAGTCAATTCAATTAGTGGATATTCAATTGAATAAATCTCATTTAGATCAAGCTCCGTGTATTTTTCTCAATGATTCTCGCCGATGCCTACGTTTCAACTCGAATCATTGTCATGTACCATCAATATTACGGTCCTTCCGAATACGGTCAGTTCATTCTGTGTCTTACGATATAAATGGGGTTGTTCAGTCGAAACAATCGATCTTATCTTCGGCAGCATGGTCATGGAGACGTTTATTAGCTACATGGCTTCACTGTACGTTTTTGATTTTAGAGATAATTATTTTGATAAAATACCTCTTCAGAGTGTTTTTTCTAGCCCTAGACAGATTGGTTGCGACTAAAGCCTGGGCATGGTAAGATTGAAAAAAAGTCAGAAGATCTAAAATTCGAAAATCAGGTATGAAAGCAGCGCCAATACTACCCTTCTTTTCTTCGCACTTCAAGAAATTCTCCTTTACACTATTGCCATTTCATTAGCATACATTATCGTCTATGGCAGAAAATGTATTTTTTAAAAATTATAATGTTTAATTTCAGACTATATTAGTAGCATGACATCAGTGTACTGCTTCGCGGTCATCATTGCGATTGGATCTACGGTATTTCTCGTGATAATTTAATTTTTTTCCGACCATAACTTTTGGTCTGAATTTCCTCAGCTCGAAGGCGACATTTTTCTCTCCTCGATTTAGCATTTTGCAGGTGTTTGTCCTCGTATTTCGTCATAACCTCAGAGTTATGCGTGAGCTGAAAAAGGGGGCAGTCATCAACAAATACTCAATAGCGCGAACATTTCAGATAAAGTAGAACATCGACTTGCTCACAGTAACCAGCGCTTCTGTTTTCGACAAATAGTAAATTTGCAGACATACATAAAAGTTGCTCGTCCACTCGTCTGTGTGTGTCTTCCTCCGTTCGCGTTCTATCCCGTATTCTATCTCGTTCCGCCCAATATTGGATACGACGGACTACGATTCTTCTGCGCTTCAATGTACCATCTCTGGTTGTCCATGTAAGTGTGGCACTTTTATTGATTTTATCCCACCAATCCACTCATTGAATGTCTCTCCTAGCTACTCGGAAGGTCAGGTCGAAAATTGCGATCACCGTGATAAACAAAGATTAAGTGTTCATCTCAATATATTTTTCAGGGCGACAGTTGTTGTGATCGCTTGTCTTCCAATCTATTATCCTCGCTTGATGCAAACAATCAAGTCCACAACAATGCGCACAAAATCGGTCGCGGATATTAAATTTATTGAGAAGTTGGCTCGATGAAAGTAATGCCTTCTAATATTTCGTTCAGAAACACTCCGGAACTGGGCGATGCGTACTTTACACTTCTCACGAACGATTGGAAATAATCGAAATTTTTTTTACCTTAAAAGGTTTGAAACTTGCCGCGGTCCTTGTACATACTCACATGAATAAATAATTTGTAATACGTTTCTATCATAAATTGGATGAAACTTCCCCGAATGTGTGTTCATCTCTCCCCCCCCCCTTTCGCTTCTGACAACATTGTCTCCACTATCAGCAAACGCGCATACAATTATCAGGAACTTTGTAAGATATTGTGCACTATGGGGCACTATAGGCTACAGTTCATTGTACAGCTAAGCTAATTGAATTGTCTAGAAGGAAAGTGAACTAGAGTGCACCGACTTCCGATACAGGTGATTTTATAGCACGGAATAGTTGAACAGTTTTGCCAAAAAACTCCTTGTTTGGAGCAAAATATCCAATTATTACAGCAGAACGGGCTTGCAAGATTATGGACAATGTGAAACAACAATCTCGTTGTTTGTGATATCAACTCCAATCATTCGCCAACATCTTGAAATATGCTGCCCCAGCATCTTGAGTGTTTCTGAAATCAACATACTCATTCGGATTCGTTTTCATGATATCATACTTATCAATATCTCCAATCGCCGCAACGCTAGATCTTTTTCGAGATCTCAGCACTTTTCTCAGATGAGGGAAATAGTACGGCAATGAACAGACCACTGTTATGCTAGTGCTGGAATTTATTACTTTTGATTCAAAGAAAAATTAAACTTCGAAAATGAACCAACATTGAGAGCCACAGATCAAACATTGCTGCACAGAAAAATCGGAGACCGTCAAATCCAATATTTGGAGGAACGAGAAGAAATGATGAGAAAAACGCAAATGCTGGAGTAGTCATCGTAATTTGCACCACAGCGATATGTGCGTATGACTGAAATACGATTCTGCAAGAAATAATAATTTGCAATGACTACCGTGAGGACAGAGATGTTCTCTTTGATCTGGAACGTTCGCGAGACAGAGTATCGATGGATGACTGCTCCTTGCTTCAGATTGCTCATTACTCGCATATTGTATCGGAGAACGAATACGATGAGCTTGAATACGAAGTAATTACTAAAGATAGCACACTAGGACGAACGATGGATCCAGAGACAAATAGTGCGCCGAAGTATAATAGAGAATCCATGCATGTGATATAGTCTGAAGGATGTTTTATCATTGAAAAAAGATGTATTTTCAAACCAAAAACAAGAAGGTAAGCGATGGAATAAGATACAAGAAAAAGGAGTCCCTCTTGAAATGCGAAGAACAGCAGTGTTGATTTCCTTCCGCTTTCGTACCTCAAATGACGCTTTCCTTTTTATCGATAAAATATTCGCGCTATAACCAAATATCAAATCGGAATGGTACCGATTTACACCTATTTAACGTCACATCCTTCCAGGTGATGTCAAATGCCTGAGAAACGACATTTTCGAGGTTTCCACTCTGGCCACTCAGAGACCAGATTTCATAAACCCAAACGTGATGAAATTTGCTCAAACTAAATTTGATACAATATTTCACTTGAACTTACCAAGACCACGCTTTTGTAGCCACACATCGATCAAGAGCGACTATGAAGCCCCTGGAGAATATTCGAAACGTAATTTCAGAAATTTGTAGAAACATACAGTGAGGTCATGTATCCAAAGAATATCTCTTTCGTCATACTTCCCACTATCAGCGATGTTGTTTCTACTGAAAATTAATTAAATTTCACACAATTTCATAATCTTGCCGTATTCGGCTACGCCAAAGTATTGATGATGCAATATAATTATGCGAGAAGAAGCGTGTAAGATATCGACAAATATTGAGAATCCGTTGCGCAGTCGAACCTGATGAGAAATTTTTTTCATCAATTTCTGATTCAAACTACTCACCAGTCGTTGAAGTTTTGTTGCTTTGTAATGCAGATAAATCACTATTAAGCCAACGAGAAAAGTGACAACAATAAGAACAAGCTGAACAAAAGGGTGATAATTGTACAGGAAAACGTGAACCTCGACTCCATAGATAATTTCGAACATCGGATAATATGGATCTGTATCATTTCGAGAAATATAATTGACGAAAAACATGGCGGGGAGCAAGGAATAGGGAGAAGTGAGACTGGCTCGTTTGCTCGGTCACTTCACCTGTTCGTTTCCGTAGATTACCACGATTAATTATGCGTATTCCCGCTCAGCAAACTTCTTTATTATTACTACAATCGAGAATGGGGAAACGATGGTAGCTATGCTACGTTGTAGACTGTTCCATAATTGTTTATGAATCCGCGTCTTCTCGTTATGCGACAGAGACCACTGGAGTATTCACAATCACTGGAAAACGTGTGTGTTCATTTCACATCTATATTATATTCTATTGCCAAATTTCACGATAAGGAGTTAGGCTCCCTGTTACATTTCAATTGATAATGAATAATTTACCGTTTCCGTTCTCCTCTACTCCCGAAAGACAGATCGCTCCGATAACGAGAAAACAGACGGTTACAATGAGTGCTCCGAAGAATAGGGCGCAAGTGGGTGAAAGCGATTGAGAAGATAACATGAGATGGAAAGAGAGTGGAAAGCTCACAATATGCGGTTACCATCGTCCAATAGTCACATCCCCTTATCGAAATTTGCTGATAATGACCACCAAGTACCAAATACAAGACTGTACAATGGAATTCACTTTTCCACGTTCTATTTTTCCACGTTACCAGATTAGAACAGCTGTTCCAAGCACGGAAGCGAGAAATTTGAATACATCATTTATGCTTTGCTGTTTCTGGAAAATAATCGTAGATGTAGAACAATAATTAGTGCATACTTTGTGACTTTCAACGTATTCATTGCCAATGAAGCTGACGACAGAGAAAACTAAGAGAAGTGATCCCAGCACGATTAGGAACCTGTGATTTTCAGAATTGGATAGTGTTTGGATCGATGCCGGATTCAACTCAATCAATTGAAGAACTGTGCAAATAAGAGATTTACATGGGTATTTTTGGCTCCACTGGGCAGTTCTCTAGGTTCCGTGCTCCAATATAAATGAAGCCAGAGAAGATAACTTTTTTTCGCGACAAATAACGGCTTCGAAAAAAATCAGAAGGAAGTTTAATTCGCGAGGAAAGATTCTAGGGAAAGTGTCTCTTCAAAGCTTTCGGAATTAGAGGAGGCTGTTGCTCAGTAACCCCTTTCCGAAAGATGTTTCCTGGAGGGAGGCAGAGGACCATAGTCACTTTCCACGTAAACCACCAGAATGTCTGATGAGATGCTGAGAGATAATATTGCTACGTCAATTGTTTTTCGATTCTCAATTGGAATCTATAGCTGAGTTCGAGTTGAGTTCATGCGCTTTGGTTTGCTGTTTTTCTCAACTGCATTAGTTTCCGGCGCCCCATGGTTATTGACGCAAACGGTGAGTTTGCCCAACTGTCACTCCATCGCATCAACCATCCATATCGCCCCCGTGTCTCGAATTGTCTGCAAAAAGCGAGATCCTGTACAATTTTTTAAAGATCTATAACGATAGCAATCAATAGGACCCATCATCGGAGCCTGTGTTAGTGGTCTGAGAATTCACGCCATTTGAAAGTTGTTTGTAAACCCATCAATCAATTTGTAAACCACATCAATCATCTTATTTTCCATCAAATCGATGATTCGAAAATATTTTCCTGTTTCGTTGCATGTTTCGTTGGGATGCGTGTCAGTAGTCATCATTTTCATCTTCCATCAATCGTTTCGCGCCTGATGTGGTTGGCAAACCCGGTGCACTATCGCCTAGGAATATTATGTTTCTTCATTTCACATGCTCTCTCACTGATCAGAGCTGCGACAGAGCGTGGAGAATGAAGAGAACGAGTTCTTCACTCAGGCAGCGCTACCCTCAACTGGCGTGGCCTCGTGTATGCACAGATGTGCTCGATCCTCTCCATAAAACCGCCCTTCCGTTCCCGTTCACATCAATTCCTCCTCTTCCTCGAAAGGAGCCAACCTCTACGATGAGACTCACCCTTCTCTTCCTTCTCTGCATCATTGCCTTCGCCGCTTCTCAGCGTGTCCGATCCTCCCCTCGACCCTCCGGATCTCCCCTTCCCTCGGGATCCCCAAGACCATCGGGATCTCCTCCCAGTCCGTCAGGCCCCCCTCGTTCAACTCCCCGTGGACCTCCCAGATCCACTGGGCGCCCTCATCATTCTGGCTCGGACGAAGACTCTGACTCCTCCGACTCTGAGTCGGGATCCAACTCGGGATCCAATTCTGGATCCAATGAGGACTCTGGATCCGACTCAAGCGAAGAAGCATCGACTGAATTCCCTGAGGGTTCGACTGATTTCCCGGAGGAAACGACTGAATTTGTTGAGGCATCGACTGAATTCCCCGATATCACCACCAGCGCCTAAACTGACCATGTAATTTAATCTCATGTTCATGATAAATTGATTAGATTCGATCATTTACAAGAGATCATTCATACGTTTCACAATGATTGAGCAATGCTAATTCGGTTTTAGTTCAATGAAAGAAGAATTTATGTGAGTTAGATGATTTGAGAGATCTTGGAAGATTGTCGGATTCTGCTCATCACCATTTCCCAATCGATTTACAAATTCTGCGATAGAAAGGCCGAGCCTAAAGAAAAACGGAAGAATAAAAGTAGCTCTATATCCGCGGAGATTGAATATGAAAATCCTTTGATATCTCTCTATGACTGAACTATATAATTAATTTATCTGCTTTTTACTGGGTATCAATGAAAGTGAAGCATATAAGGGACATACATGGCCGGCGCCCGATGACCATTGCGCAAGTCCCGAGGACAAGCACCATTGGAGGTTTAGTTCAGTGCTTAGAGTACTCGTCACATCATCGGAAGGTTATAGGTTCAAATCCTTCAACCTCAGTTGTACTTGGTACTGACATAAGAATTAGCGATCATACTGCCGGTATCCGAGGTAAGGGAGACCAAAAGTGATATTTATCGACTCTTTGTATCTACGAGTCGAAACTGTGAATGAGATGTTCATGATATAGCTTTAGAATAAATTACCGTAGGATATTCAGATTGCATAGGGGTCGATTGTCCGACCTGGTAGGTCGGAAAATATTGAGAGATTCCAAAAGAATTAACGATGAGCAAGATTCTAAAGAAGTAAAAAAAGTAAATGTACTGCGTATTGTAAATCATATTGTAAAAAAACATGCGGGCGTTTTTTTAGATACAGGGTCAACTGATCAGTGCTGATTTATCATTCTTCTATGTAATCTGGTGAAAGATGAAATCGAACACTTGCAAATGATGGAAATCAATTTATCAACCACAGTGGATTTATTTACATTGTAAGCTTAGGCGCTGGTGGTAGACTCGGGGAATTCAGTCGTTGTCTCGGCCGTCACGAAAGGACCATCAGTGGATACCTCAGGGAAAGCCGAGGATCCAGAATCAGTGCTCACTTCGGGGAAATCAGTGGACACCTCAGGGAGATCAGTGGAAGCCTCGGGGACAGGGGTAGAACGACGGGGATGAGGCTTCTTCGTCTTATGGCCGTGCTCATGAGAGTGAGATCCAGAATGTTCTTTCGATTTAGAGTCAGAGTCGGAATCCTTATCTGATCCAGAATGATGAGGGCGTCCCGAAGGTCTGGGAGGTCCACGAGGAGTCGAACGACGAGCGGGGCCTGAGGGACTGGGAGGAGATCCCGATGGTCTTGGGGATCCCGAGGGAAGGGGAGATCCGGAGGGTCGAGGGGAGGATCGGATACGCTGAGAAGCGGCGAAGGCAATGATACAGAGAAGGAAGAGAAGGGTGAGTCTCATCGTTCACTAGAGGGTGGCTCTTTTTCGAGGAAGAAGAGATGAAGTGACATGATGGAATAGGGGGAAGTTTTTATGGAGAGGAACGAGCACAGCTGTGATAACAAATAGGACACGCGGGGTTATGGGCACAATAGGATCGACACCCACATTCGTAACGGATGTTGGAAGAGACAATTGATGACGCAGGATAATTCACGTGAACGAAGATCTCATCCTTTTTTCCGGTGCTTGGCTATCTATGATTTCGAACAAAATCTCGTTGTTATCACAACTGTGCTCGTTCCTCTCATAAAAAAGTCACATTCCATATCTCCCTTATTATTAGCCTTGCAATTCTTCAAAAAGATATCAGGCCGAACGGGTGAACACGGTAATTAGAGAACAGACTGATGGCAGACCACGAAAGACCAATAATATTCATGTAAGTTTTGTCGCTACAAGGCAAATCTATGAGATGATCATCGAATGATTTCAGAGGCAAAGAATGGTGGATAAATACATAATGTGGAAGATTAACCATTTGGAAATTAATCTCTGTGTCCCTTGCTCTGAAAAATCTAAACAAGTGTTTTCCAAATGTTATCGTTTCTGCGCTATGTTTTGTCTCAAGAGAAGAAAAGGAGATTTTAAAATTAAGAAAACATGGAATATTCCAGGTTTTGTTCGCAAACAGAAACGGATTGCCAAGCACCTGAAAAAGTATGATATCTTCGTTCCCGTGAACTCTTCTGAATGTGAGTCACCAATTGCCTCCACTAACATCCGTATCGAATGTGGGTGTCGATCCTATTGTGCCCATAACCCCGCGTGTCCTATTTGTTATCACAGCTGTGCTCGTTCCTCTCCATAAAAGCTCCCTCCATCTCCATCATGTCACTTCATCTCTTCTTCCTCGAAAAAGAGCCACCCTCTAGTGAACGATGAGACTCACCCTTCTCGTCCTTCTCTGTATCATTGCCTTCGCCGCTTCTCAGCGTATCCGATCCTCCCCTCGACCCTCCGGATCTCCCCTTCCCTCGGGATCCCCAAGACCATCGGGATCTCCTCCCAGTCCCTCAGGCCCCGCTCGTCGTTCGACTCCTCGTGGACTTCCCAGACCTTCGGGACGCCCTCACCATTCTGGATCAGATGAGGATTCCGACTCTAACTCTAAATCGAAAGAACACTCTGGATCTCACTCTCATGAGCACGGTCATAAGACGAAGAAGCCCCATCCCCGTCGTTCTACCGCTGTCCCCGAGGCTTCCACTGATTTCCCCGAGGCTTCCACTGATCTCCCTGAAGTGTCGACTGATTTCCCCGAAGTGAGCACTGATTCTGGATCCTCGGCTTTCCCTGAGGTATCCACTGATGGTCCTTTCGTGACGGCCGAGGCAACGACTGAATTCCCCGAGTCAACCACCAGCGCCTAAGCTGATGATGTAATTTATTCCGATGTACATGATAAATTGATTTCATATAAGGTCTCGAGGATGTACCTTTACTGTGTATACATGCAATTAATTTTATTCTGCTATTCAGATTGTTAAGTTAACATGGTCGAATAAACTTTTCTTGCATTTTATTGTCAAATGAACTGCACGTATTTGAAAAAAAAAGATAAAAATGTGTTGTCTGTAAACGAATGTTTTCTCGTTGTCGGTAAACGTTAACATTTATAGGCCTTTTTATCTAACACACAGCTAAACGTATAATTTCTTCTGATTTTTTCTTACCAGCAATCACGCTGTCTTTTATTTTCCGAGTACCTATAAGAATGCCGACGCCAATCGTCCTCATCATTCTCAACTACTCCTTCGGATCCTTCGGAGCATTCGCGAATATTCTTTTTCTAGTGGTCATACTACGAAGAACTCCAGAAAAGATGAAGTGAGTTGATATTCGGACCATGCTTTGCACAATTTGATACTTGACTGAGTATCGGTTTTGTGCAATTTTTGTTTCAGAACTTATGGAAGCGTTCTAGCCATTTCTGCAGTGGTCGATTTTCTCACTGCTATAACTGGATGTCTAACACTCCTCAAGTGGGAATCATTCTACATAAAAATTGGTCAAATGATTACAGAACGGAGTCTTTCTTCATCGAAGCTTTTACTGGTCCCTGCACGATTTTTGCTTCATTTTTGTTTTGCGCTAGTATCTACGCAATTTTTCTGTGTTCTACTATCTGCTCCCTTTACAATATCGCGCTCTGCTTCTACTATCGGTGAGTTACTTTCACGGTTGGCATGTAAACAGGGATCGTGGCATATGTTATGAATCTTAGTTCGATTCTAATTTTAAAATAATATTTATACATAATTTCCGGTTACATGCCATTCGCAGTGGCCCGTTGAGCAGTCGCAGAAGATTTTGCGCCTTTCTTGCCGTACTGACACCGAACATTGGAACTGTGGTACTTTACACCCACATTAGACTGAAAATAGCACACAGCTGCAGGTTCTAATTGGCCATACGGACGTGGACTACTCGGATTCATCCAAATTTGATCTCATTCTGAGAAATATTGTGGTTGATTCAAATTTCGTCTATTTCGGTATGCTACTTTTATGAATCCTTTTTGAATTTTTGTTTCAGCGTTACATGACGACAATAACGTCGTCAAGTTCGGAATATCATCACTATTCATCGTGGCATATCTGAGTATTGTTGTTCTCTTTTTGCGAATAAGAATTGTTCTGAATGCCGTTTCGAGCCAAATGAGCAAACAAACGGAGAAGGCCCACCAAGAGATTGTAAAGGTTCAATTGTTTTTGTTTTACCCATAATTGTAATCTAAATTCAGGGATTGGTCATACAATCCTGTTTGCCTGCAATCAGTGTTTTCGCAATGCTTCTCTTTGTATTCTCACAGTCATATGAACATTTATCGGATTTCGTTGGATATGAAGGGATGGTATGAATAATTGTTCGGGAATATAATGAACAAAAATTTGATTTGCTGGTTGTTATTACAGATGTCTGAAGTTGTAGCCGTTTTGCATCCGTTCATATCTCTTTACTTCGTGCGTCCATATCGAATGTATACATTTTTTTTATTAATTAGGTGAACAATAATATTTTTCAGTGCACTTGTGAGCCTCGTGTCACCCGGTAAAGTATCGCTCTCACGCGTGCTCGATATATCCTGAAAATTGTGAACGTGAGATGCAATTTCTAGAACTGTCCTATAATATTATGTTCTATAAATATTGTTTTCCTCTACAAAACTTGTGAGAGTACACGATGTTTGGTACGAGCTAA
This sequence comes from Pristionchus arcanus, assembly GCA_900490705.1. Taxonomy (NCBI): domain Eukaryota; kingdom Metazoa; phylum Nematoda; class Chromadorea; order Rhabditida; family Neodiplogasteridae; genus Pristionchus; species Pristionchus arcanus. Next base: position 1,613 of record LS488476.1, on the reverse strand, counting down.
TAAACAGAGCTGGAGTTGTAACTTCGTGAGCTTCGGCCATTAGTTCATCGTCGAGATAACGAAGATTTCATTTGTATCCGAAATACGGTTAAAAAAACGACTAGCTCTTTGTCGATAATAATTGTATGCGAAGGTATTCCAACCATCAACTACAACCTATAATCTCTTCAACCCATTGATTTTTCTTTCTTGTATTCTCGCCGCTTCTTCGTTACCGCTAAATGCCTACACCGCTACTCTACATCATTCTTCATTATATTTTCGGACTGGTCGGTGGATTTGCGAATATATTTCTTCTTGTCGTCATATTTGGAAAAACTCCGGAGAAAATGAAGTGAGCTGATGATTGCATTAAATCTTGTGAGCCATAGCATGAATTGATAAACGAGTTGAATCTTCAACAAGAAAATTGATTCTTATCTGGTTTGTACAGAAGATTTTGTTTCAGAACCTACGGAACCGTTTTAACAGTCTCTGCTATAGTTGATTTTATCGCGTCGATTACTGGCTGTGCGACATTTGTCAAGTGAGTATGTAGTTCCAAGGTCGAATCGAATGAATTCAGAAATGAAATTTACTACATCGAAGCTTTCACCGGTCCGTGTACGGCCCTCGATTCCTTTTCATTTTGCGCCTTTATCTATGTATTATTTCTATGTGCTACCGTCGGTTCCACATATAATGTCGTGCTTTGTTTCTACCACCGGTGAGTTTCTTGCTTGTTTTTGGCATTAATTATTTTTCAAAGTAACACTTCATGATTACATTTTTCGGCTGCATGCTATTCGCAGTGGTCCGTTGAACAAGCGCAGACGCTTTCGCGCTGTAATTGCAGTATTGTCAGCGAATATCGCTAATGTGGTACATCTCAACCACACTTAGGCTGATATTATAATATGATCGCAGGTTTTCATCAGTCAAGCGGGGGTGGACTCCTCAGATTCCGTTAAAATGAAGCTCGTTGAGCATAATCGAGAGGTTGAATCTAATTTTATCTACTTCGGTATGCTAGTTATAGTTTGCAGACAAATGAGAAACCTGTTTCAGAGTTCAAAGATAAAAGTAACGTTGTTAAACTTGGAGTATCCGCCCTCTACATCCTCGCATATTTCGTCATTATCGTTCTCTTCGTGCAAATAAGAAAATCCCTGAAAACCGTTGCAAATCAGATGAGCAAACAAACAGCAAAAGCTCACCAAGAGATTATAATGGTAACATTATAAAGGTAATATTTTTGTCAAGATCGGAATTTTTAATTAGGGATTAATCATCCAATCCTGCTTGCCTGTGTTAACAGTTTTTGCAACTATTCACTATGTAATCTCTCAGTCGTATGAATTTCGATCGGACTTCGTTGGCTATGAAGGAATGGTGGGAAAGTTTTTCGTGATTGCTAAACTAAGTTAAAATTACTTTTAATAACTAAAAATGTAAATAAAAAGTAATAAATCTATACACAGTGCAACGAAGCGATAACTGTAGTACATCCACTCGTTTCTCTTTACTTCGTTCGTCCCTATCGAGTGTATTTTTTTTTAAATTTAATTGTTAATAATGATATTTTTCAGTGCACTTTTCAACCTCGTTTCTCACAGCAAAGTATCGCATGTGCA
>LS488472.1:271354-320532 GCA_900490705.1 Pristionchus arcanus | reverse complement strand
AGGGGGAAGGGGGGACGGGCACTACTGATGCGGCTGCTGCTGGGGCTCGGAACGATCGACCACCTGGAAAATATGAAAGTTTTTTTTTCTAAAAAGGATAACTGAGAAACATTATCGTCGAGTGCCTCGAAAGAATCTAACAGTTCCTTGAAACTATGTTCTCCCTGGTCAGGCTACTTCAATGCCAAAGTGGAAAAATTCAAATGAACACAATCCATAAATATTTTGTCTAACCGTAAGAGATAAGAACGTGATCGGTCGATTTTCGCATGAACAAATATGGCATTTCGCAGAAACCCCAAACTCACAGGTTCACCGTTTGCTGATTCAATACTATTTGAAGCTACCATTACCATTACCGTACCTATACCCCACCCCCCAATTTCAACGTAACCACCAATCAATAATTCCTACCGTATCCTACCCCACAATACTAATCGATAATCCTACCGTATCTACCCCACGCTATCGATAAGGCCCCTACCGTAATCTGAGGCTACCGTACCTGTCAATCTTCGTCCTCGTCCAGTTGCAGGTCGGGATCGGCAAAGTCCTCCTCGTCGTCGTCGTCCGAAAAGCCGCCGCCTCCGCCGCCTCGCGCGTCCGCAACCACCTGAATATATTTTATTAATTTAGTAAATATACGGAAATGTCATCCTATGGCCACACACTGTTACATGTCACGACAGCCACCAGGCGAATTTACGTTTCAGTAAATCTACTACTAACCAATTCGTCAGCATTATCAATTGAGCATCTGAACGCAGTGAATCAATACTCCAATTATGCGGAACCCGCTACTACCGTATCCCCCTCTGGTACTCACCGCTGGCTGATTTGCGGCCCGGCCGGGCACCAGGTCGGGTGCCGTGCCCGTCGCCGGCGCCGGCAGCACGTCCGGCTGGCGCACGCTCGACTCCACCACGTCCGGACCCTGAAAATGAGGGACGGGGGTTACTGTAGACTGATCAATGAATCGATAAATCGATACCCCACTGAAGCCTACAGTGATTTTCTTCCCCCCTTAATTGATACTACAGTAATCTCAGCTGACAACATGCTGACTACAGTATGCGCCTCTCTGGACGCTTCAGAAGACCGTCGTGTCAGAGCTCATCATCGATTACTTTTCTTTCCAATTTATCAATAACCCCTCATCTACCCTAATACCCCTACCGTACCTCTCCTCCTCCTCCTGCATTCGAGCTTTCTCCCCAGTCGTCATCGTCGCCAAACGGCTCCTCCTCGTCAACATCTTCCGGCTCCGGCTCGGGAGTGGGCGGCTTCTTGGGCGGCGGAGCGGGCGAGGGCTGGCGTGCAGCCGGAGGCGGAGGGGCCGCAGCCACTGGCGACAGCGCCGGAGGCGCCTGCGGCGAGGGCGCCGGTGCGGCTGCTGCAGCCTGGCGCGCAGCCGGAATCTGAATCTCCGGCGCGGGCGCAGGAGCGGGCGCAGCCTTCGGCGGCTGCTGCTGCACCGGCTGCTTCGGGCGCGACACGCCGTGCAGCACCGCCGAGCCGTCCTCGCGGAACGACAGTGCGCCTGCAATGAGGGTTGGGTTGCTATTTCAAAGCGAGATTTAGCGAAATTGTTCAAGCTGATAGTTGCGGGTATACAAGAACAATGCGAAACACGCATGCTACGTAATCAAAATACTATTAGCTTTTTATAAACGATTATTCCTACATCCATCATTCGTTCATAATTTCAGCCGCTTTTTTATGAATCGGAAAAACCAGAAACTTCCTAGTAATTATATTCATTGTCGAAACCTCAAGATGTCGTGTTCCACCCAATCTACAACACACCGCAAGCTTCCGCCCGACTGCTGCACCATCCCCTCAATGTACCTAATCCCAGCCATAACTAGGTTTCATTCTACCTATCTACACCATCCCCACTCATCGCTAGCATGCTGCATCATCTCCACCATGTTTCTCTCTATCCTAGCTGGTCTCCCATTTCCCCTAACCCGGCGCTCCTATGTTTCACCCCCTCTACAACTCACCGCTAGCCTCCGCCTGCTGCATCATCTCCATCAGGTTGATCTCTCCGATGGTGGGCGCGCGCTTTGCCGCAGGGACGTGCAGCGAGGCGAGCTCGCGCGAGAACGACTCCGCCTGCAATTCATTGTAGAATAATTTCAGGTTGTCTGTCCGCGTGTTTCTGTTTGTTCAAAGTTTCTGCTACGTTTCTGCTACTCGCCGCACTCGAGCTTCTACGATGCTGCATGAATAATCCGTTACGATCCTACGTGATTCCTCCTTCGCATCGCATTCCAAAAATATCAAATGGAGCGTCCTTCTCTAATCTACCCGTGCCCAACGCCGGCACATTTCAGTTTCAATCTCCCTACACCTACCCGCCACGATCCCGTTTTGCGATTCATCATCCATCGGTGCTTGGGAAAAAATACACAAGTATTCAAAATTTCACCATGCCCATTCCCATATCTCCCTCATCCCCCCACCTTGAGCGAGTCGGCCCATCCGGGGAAGAGGTTCTCGTACTATGCTCGAATCAAGTATTTCCCCGCACATTTCAGTTCCAACCTTCCTACAACTACCTACCACAATGTCGATCTATGATTTCACTCTCTGTTTTTACCGGAAAAAAATACACATGTTTCATATCCCCCTCTCACCTTGAGCGAGTCGGCCCATCCGGGGAAGAGGTTCTCGTACTTGGTCGGATCGGCCAGACTCTCGCCAACGTTGCGCTGGTTCGGCCCCGCCAGGCGGGCCGTGTGCTCCTTCCACAGCGCGAGCACGCGCGACACCTGCAATTAGTGTTATTTAAAGCAATTATTATTATTAAACCAGGCCCAGTTGGGTTTCAGACGGATAATATCTTTTCGTAATTGAAAAATTCGATAAATCAAGGCGAGAAAGAGTGTAGCTGGATATGCTAACATTGCAACAGCAATTCACAGTGAATGTCAATTATTCAAACTATTTTCGAATTTTTTTTTTAATAATTAATAAATTTAATAATTATTTAAATAAATTACCTGCGAGGGCGCGTAGGTCCGCGCGAAGAACGCCGCCTCCGGGATGCGGTTCGAGCTGCAATAAAGATATAATTTATTATTATTATTTTGTATTTTGCCCCTTATTCCCCAGACACTTCCTTGCTGCAGCAAATTCATATCTAGAATGCTTGCGGAAAATTGCAATGCTGTGCAAGAGATCGCTTTACAAAAATCAAACCAACCCCATCAACTTTGCGCCTCACAGACTTCACAAATCCCAGAGGAGACGTTTGTAACAATGGTTTTTTACGAAGTTATCCGCAATAAAAATAAAAGCCTAGCGAATCATAAGTAGCACAATTCCGTGCCCGTAACCTCTCTGACCAACTGCACCCAGTTACCGTAATCCCTCCGACCTACCGCACTACCGTACCCCCTCAACTCGCTCAATCAGCGTCTGGATGCACTTGTCCACGTCACCTCCAACCCATCTCTACCGTAACATCTCTGTCCTACCGCACTCATGGCTACAGTAATCCCTCTGACCTACCGCGCTACCGTAATTATCTGGCTTATCGAAAAAAAACTACCGTAATCCCTCTGACCTACCGCACTACCGTACCCCCTCAACTCACTCAATCAGCGTCTGGATGCACTTGTCCACGTCGCCGAGCAGCAGCGAGGACACGAAGGACACGTTGTGGTGGCCTGCCGAGTACGACTCCGATGCGAGCTGAGGTTATTTTATTATTATTAATTAATTAATTTTAATTAAGTATAATTCATTGTTTTCATAGGGCATGTAGCGTGTCTGGTGAATAGTTGTACAAAAATTGCCCTAAACGCCATTTATAATCATCACAAGCTACTTGCTGTCAACCCGGCACAGTGGTGCACCACCAATAGCTCAAGAATCAGATAATTTCGTGATCTACAATGTAATACTGCAATGCTTTCGAAAAAAAAAACCCATAACATTTTTGCTAGGAAATGCATGTTCACGCCTACGCTATTAGCCTGCGCATGATTCCATATCTCATAAATTACGCATCAGACAAATTTAGCAGACTAACCGCAGTTTCCAACCAGGCAATGTGATGCCACACCAATATTTTAAGTATCACTGGGTGTTCTGTTGTGCAATACATCGCAGCTTGCTTCACATCCCTATTCTACATTTCCCAATCAACCTTTATTCCCGCTAGCTTCGTGTTTCACCCTTCCCCGATATCTCCTCACCTTGCCGAGCAGCGGCTTGCTTCCCGCCATCAAAGAGCTAGTTCACACAGCTCCCAATAGCACGCTCACCCGTTTCTTTCCCAATGTCAGCCCAGCCAGTTCCCCGTTTCATCCTTAGACTATTAGTGTGTTTCTGGTGCTCACCTTGCCGAGCAGCGGCTTGCTGCCCGCAGCAGTGGCCAGCAGGAGCAGTCCGCCAAAGTCCTTGGCGCGCCCGAGGCACTCGCCCGCCATCTCCAGGTCCGACTTGAGCGTCGCCGCCTGAAGGAAAACAATAACATCAAAATAAAAACAAGCACGTGAAAACAACAACAATAAAATGTTTCATTCTACCTGCTAGGGCACTTACAGTATCACAGCAAGGACGACAAACAAAAACAAGTGTCAAAACAATAACAACAGCAAGAGATCAAAGGGCGCTCACCGCCGCCAGCTGCTTCCACTTCTCCTCGTTCTCGCTCTGCAGGGCGAGGTCGTACGCGAGCTTGAGCTCGCCGAGCGCCAGCGCCAGGTCGAATCTGAATTGTAATTATTTTTTTGAAGTATTTTATTTACTTAAAAAATGCCGATCACTAAAGAAAATGCAAGATCAAATCAGCATTTGAATTTGACTCTGGACATTACACGCTTCTCCCTCATCATGAAATACGCACAACTATCCTCACATTGATAACATGGAGAGAAAAAAGCTTATAGAAGCAATCACATTTCTGGTTTCAGCAGTATCACAAAGGCACAGCAAAAATACAGGAATTGATACTCCTCCATCCACCTTTTCAACAACAAAAAAAAACCTAAACCAATTTCCATCGTCAATCATCCATTTAACACAGCTCCTACTTATAACCTACCGTATCCCATACCTGTGTCGACCATTATCGCAACTTTCTACACTACCGGAACATCTCAAATCATCAATCTGACCCAACCGCACTCCTCCTTAGCCACCGTATACCGTACCTGTGATCGGGGTCGGTGGACACGGCGAGGGCCTGCTTCTTGAAGTTCTGCTTCTCGAGGAAGTGCGCGACGCGCGTGCGATGCTCGCGCGGAATCGTCCCGAGAACGCGGTCCGCCGCGTCAAAGTCCTGAGGGGAAGATTACGGTAAGAACGGCTAAAGTAAACCTCCATCTTCACCCCACCGTACCCAATCGATAAAAGCTACTGTACTTTTCATCTGTAACCATTCATTGAAGTATGCAGCCTATACAAATTTCCCGGGCTACTGGAGCCCCCGTCCTACCGTACCCAATCGATAACTACCGTAATCCCACCCTGATTACCGTACCTTCCTCATCACGGCCGTCTGGTACTCGAGGACGGACAGCAGCAGCTTGTACGAGCACACGTTCAGCTCCTTGTCCACGAGGTACACGCGCGAGTTCTCCGCCATGTATCCGAGCTGAAAGGAAATACAATCAATAAATCGATAATTGGCTACCGTACTCGCTACCGTAATCTTTCAGCCCCTTCAAAAGGCTTTCTACCGTAGTCCAGCTACATCATATCCCTTCAGTCAATAGCCTGAACTGTCTACTGTAACCCAATCAGTAACTACCGTACCAGGTAGAGGGGTCGATCCGTGTGGGAGATGGGAACGATCTCTCCGCCCACGTAGTACTTGAGCGTGTTGGCCGTGGAGAATACGAAGCAGTCGCCGATCCAGATACCCGTGCGGACCGCTTCCGATTGCTCGCCTGACGAGGATATTAATTAGTTAATTAATTACATAATTAACAAATGCTTTATTTTTATATATAGTAGCAGAAATAAAGTTTTGTTATATTTTTTCAGGCGGCTGGATACGCAATATCAACGCTCTACCAAAACCAAAAAGTAATAGTGTTCGTGAATCCAGAACCAACCATGTTTGTAAACAGATCAAACGCTGTATCACTTCATTCATCGTTTTGATTACAACCATATACCACTGATGCAACTAGAAAGTGCCAGACTAGGAATTGTTCTTTTGAATATATTATTTCCATCGTCTAGTCCTTTTCATTGATCAATCCCCTCGGGTTGCATCCAATAAAATTCTCGAAGCACGATTCTGCCTCTTGAGTCAACCCCTCACCTATTATAAAATAACCTCCTTTCCTTCCATCCCCAAACCCGTCTCATCTAAGCCACACTCACCAATGACTTCAAACGCGTCCTCCACGCCGTCGTCCGTAATCTCCTCGGGGCTGGCCCTCTCGAAGGCCTCGCCGTCGTACCGCAGTACGTAGAACGACTCCTCCGATGCGATCACGCACTGAATGGAGATTTTTTTTAAATTATAAATCAGCAGCGTTCTGAGCATTGAAATTATACGCTAACAGTGCACTTGATCCAGTTGTGAAACAACAAAGTATCACGAATTCCCGTTTTCGATTCCTTCATTTTATACAACAGTGCTTACTTCGCCCGCCATGTTTAGGCTGCGGTCTTCTCTCATAGCCGTTCATTGACTTGCCCCTGACAATCCGCGCCAAACATCGAGTCATGACCTACCGTACTCTAATCACGCTAGGTTACCGTAACCCACTCCCCCCCCGTCTACCGTATTCTACCGTATCCTTATCCTCACCAGTTCGCCTCCGTCGCTCCAATACACCCGCTTCGCAGCGATCTCGATGCGACGCACGAGCGCCGCGCTCTCCCAGTCGTAGAAGCAGAGGGCGGTCGCCGAGCGAACCTGATAGAGAGATATGTTACCACTTATAAAATTGGTTTTTAAATGCGTTAAAGCCAACCCCTAGAAAAAAATATATAAATAAAATCCCAATCCTAAAAAATTGTAAACAAAAAAGTGTTTGAGGATTTCAGTTTCACTAGACTTTCCTGTGTTTGAAATTTCGAGCAAACATGATAAATTCGACTTTGGCAGTGCAAAAACAAAAAAAATATGTATATAGCGACAAGGTTTTCCTCGAATCGACAAATTATTTGGCTGAGTTGATTCTAGGTTTCACAAGTCTTTCATAGGCTCGTCTTCAAGTACAAGGTTGATGGGAGGGAAATCTTCAGCGGAAAAAAACTATAAAAACACTGGTGATTCAGTGCTTCTCCCATTCCTCATAATCCCCTCCCTCCTTTCCCTTCCACACTCACCGATAGCAGTGGCCCGCCGTCCATGCCCTCGCCCACCATGTCCAGCCGGATCTGCTTGTAGTCCTACAACGAATACGATTGGATTACGGTAGCATGACTGGGAATCGAGAGGGGAACTACGATAGTGTTCTCAGCATTGTCGTACACTGTTTCTATGGCGATGGTAAGACTACTGCTGTTAGTTTTACGGTAGGATTACGGTATCCTGAGGCTACGGTAGGATTACGGTACCTTGAAGTTCTTCTTGATCTTGATGCTGGCCGAGCTCTCGCGCACCGCGCACACGTTCGGGTCCGTCGCCCACGCAAACTCGAGCGCCTGAAGGAATTATATTTGTATAATTAATTAAATGTTTAGTTTACCATTCTCTAATTAATCATTCATGAACTAGTTTCAGACTTTAGAGCATGAGCGCGAAACTCTAATTTATTGTCAGATTGAAATATACGAATTTTAATTCGTAATAGAGAGACGATCATTGTAGCACACGAAACAACTCTTTCATTGTCGCGGTGAATCACAAAAGTAGTTTTGATGTTTTTCTGGGGTCAACGAGGAATGCAACGCATTTTTGGTAGTGGCTAATCTTACTTAGCACGGCAGAAGCAAAAAAGCGCCTAGTGATCTAAAAAGTCTTCGATCGAGAAAATCGACACTTCTGAAGACACTACGACCGGAATAAAATTGAACAGACAATGACACAAAACCGACTGTAAAATCAATACTACAGTATCCCCCTACAGTACCCTCACCCATTACCGTACCTGCCCGAAGTCCTTGTTGCGAAGCGCCATCGCCGTGTACACGATGTACTCGCCGTCGCCGCACGCGACCACGTACCTGCACGATATATATTTAATTAATTTAAATAAATAAATAAAAATAATTCATTGTATCCACCAATATAAAAACTCAATGTACATGGCGCGCGCGCGTGTTGCAGAAGTTCCAAAACATTCGGCTGTCCATCAATGGTTATTGTTCAATAGAAAATTAGACGATTATTGTTCAATAGAAAATTATTTCTAAAAATTGTAGCGACAAGGTGATCTCGCGATGCAGTGGGCCTATATAATTACTCGAGAATGTTCAGCAAACAATGCCATACGTGCGCTAGATCCAAATAATGCATGATATTCCGTTCAATATACTACATGGCGCGATCGAGTTGCAGCTATTCCATAACATTAGACTGATCATAAGAACACTGATCGTACCCACTTTTCGATGGTAAAAGAAAAAAATTTCAACGCACAAAGTGAACTCGTGTCGCAACTACTTCCTATAAGTAGGCCGATTCACTCAGCTTGATTCGTGGGCAGGTGCGAACAAATAAGTAACAAATTGAGATATAGTAGCATTGCGGTTTGGCGTTGCACTGTCTGCATACAAATACGCCAAACTTCCAAGTTGTAATATTATGGTCAAATTGAAAAGCACCAATACCTTGCACTATGCGCAACGCGGTTTCAAACGATTAGTTTACATGGGGGGAAATGAATTAATCCACTCACCGTCCGTTGCTCGAGTGCGCGAGGGCCTGCGGGTAGATCTCGGACGATCCGAGCTCCTTCACCGCCAGCGGAATGCGCTCGCCGTCTGAGATTACGGTACGTGATTTGATTACGGTAGTCCGCTATCAATCGATCCTCTAGCTAACGGTTCAAAACATCAGAATGTCATGAAAAGTCATTCCTCAATCGCTTCCGCATACTGTATCCCCTCCCTACCGTACCCTGGAGTGCGTCGAGCGTGGCGGCATCGATCGTCTTGAGGTTGACCTGCTGCACGACCGAGTGCTTCGCCCACAGCACCTTGCCCGAGGCGTCCATCGAGACCTGAGGGCGAGGGATACGGTAATCGATAAATCGATAATCGCAAACTAGTTATTGGTTATAGTAAAAGTTGAATAATACACCTAATATCTCTAGAGCTTATCTTACGGAAGGTAACTCTTTCCTTGTGGAGAAGAAACACGAAATAAATTTGTTATTATTTTCCCTATGAAGAAGAACAATCAGTTTCTAGCAAACATCGAATCTTACGATGCGCGGGTGAAACAGTGGAGCGATTGGTCAAAAATCAAAAATTTCCAGCAACAAAAAATACCAGCTACTGTAATCAATCGATTACTGATTCCTTCGCTCGCTAATAGTCCGGAGATTACAGTAATCAATAAATCGATAATTGCTTCAACTACCGTACCGCGGGTTCCTCTCGGCCGAGCTTGATGGTGACGGAGCCCTCGTCGTAGCCGAGTGCCACCGTGTTCGAGCCCTTCTGCGCCTGCAAAATCGGACTTTCACACTCTGACTCTCTCAATTTCACGTGATCTCACGCCTCGTCTGACTAGTGATTGACCATGAGAATATGATAGAGTTAGACTATCAATTCCGCATGATCTCTCGCCGATCAGAAGGTGTGAGATAGTGTGGACAAGGGAGAGAATTAGAGAAAGGCACTCGCCTGAATGCACCATGCGCGCTCCAGTCCGTAGTTGAGCGTGATCTCCAGTCTGCAAGGGAATTGTATTGTTTGGTTTTGTAACACATGAACCCACCTGGAATTAAGGTTTCCCAGCTATGATTGCAATATTATACCTTTATGAAACGTTAAAAATGCCGGAATTGTATTTTTTTTTCTTGGTGACCCAACTAACATCAATAGCGGCGTGATGCCTTCGCAAATGAAGGCAGTGCGAAATTCAGAATCACCAAGATGCACGAATTCTTTTTCTCCAGAAAAAGATCCCAGATTTCAGAACCCGGCACATCTACGCTTCAGCCCCTCATCATCTTCGAACCCGGCGCGTCTAGGTCGCAGCAGTACCTGTACGTGTTGGCGTGCCACAGCCGTACGGTGCTGTCCTCCGAGCCGGTGATGATCAGCGGCAGCTCCGGATGGAAGCAGACGGAGGACACGTTCTGCGTGTGCCCGTCCAGCGTTTGCACGCACCTGCAAATTGGGTTGTTATAGCTAATTAGTTTAATTAATAATTATCTATTGTCAATGGAGAATGCATCATCACAGAGGCCACAAATAAACTGATGATCATCTGTTGAAGCAAAAAATACCAAGGAGAGTTTTCAAATTGTTTAAAGCAAAAAGGGAACAAAGATCAACACCAGGGCTTTGCATCGGCATTTGAGCAAATCGTGAAACCGCAAGAAATAAAGTGACTAGGATTTTCAAAGGCGGTCAACGCGGAATCATAAGAACGGCGAGTGTTCAGTATTTGAGAATCCAGTAAAACTCAAATTGTGAAAATGTTGTTTTCCAAGGATGACTCAAACAGATAACATTATCGGTTGCTTTGATCAACATGTCATGGCCCGTTGAAACCCAAACGAAACCAGGTCACAATTTTTTTTTCCTTTCATGAATTTCATGAAACCCAACTCAGCACGGTCCCTGTCTGCTACTCTTTCTAACCCGGCGCTTCTAGCACACGCCCTCTCCATAACTCACGTCTTGTTCTGGTAGTCCCAGATCTTCACCAGATGGTCGTCCGCGCCCGAGATGAGGTACGGCTTGTCGCCGCCGTGGTAGTAGTCCACGCAGTTCACCTATAATTTATATTAATTAAAATTAATTATTTTAATTAATTAATTAAATATTTAAATAATTAAATATAATAATTAATATTAACTTACGCCCTTCTCGTGGCCCTCGAGCGTGAAGTTGGGCGATTGGCTGCCGAACTGCCAGACCTGCGAAGGGAAATAATGAAATCTAAAGAATTTTTGGGACCCGTGAGTCTCGTGTTATGGTCGGAATAGAAGAGCTCAAATATTGATACTAGAAGTGATTACGTTTCGGTGGATAGGGCACCAACACAAATAAATGTTTAGAATCCAGTTTGCGAACCAGCGAGTTTCATGGTTTGAGTGTTTACTAAGAATTCAAGGTTTCAGGGTCACTTGATTCAGAAATCATTTCAAACTTTTTAAAAAATTAACCATCAAAACCATTCAAACGTTAATTTCCCAATATAATTTGACGATTCTAACAAGCCACTTTCGTGCTACACCTCCTCCTCATCATCTCCCTCCCCCCCACTCACCTTGACCGTCTTGTCCAACGAGGCCGTCGCGAACGTGTTGTTGTCCTTCGGATTGATCGCGATCTGAATGACATTTAATTTAAATTAAATTAAGCTCCAAATCAACCAAGTATACTTATTTTCATCTATTGTTCTAGATTTTTCGTTGGCATAACAAGTGGCTAATAAGCAAAACAGAAATGGAGCCGGAAAAATTAGGACTCCAAATTTGTATTTCTCTCCTCCTCACCTGCATCACGTAGTGCGTGTGGCCCTCGAAGGTCTGCTTGAGCGACCACTTGTTGTCCCAGTCCCACAACTTGATCTGGAAGAAGGGTTAATTAAGCTAATTATTTGAATAATTAAATAAATATTTTTAATAAAAATTAATTAAATACTGACCAGCATATCGTCCGAGGAGGTGAGGATGAACGACTGCGTCGGGTGGACGGCGATGGCTCTGAATCGGAACAATTTGTATCAAGGATTCAAAAAAAAGAGAAAGTAGAATGACCACGAAGCTTCAAGTTTCATGTGCAAGTCAATCCTCAACATGATCCTCCTAATCAATGGGTTTGGCGAAAAAGACTAGAAAAAATAACAACATTTAACCTTTTTAAGTTTCAAGCTCTCAACAAGTATCCCAGCAATCTATGTTCTTAGGCGCTCTAACAATCAGACTCAACGGCATAACCTGGACAGAGTGCATAATTAAAATATTAATTACCTGAGGTAGTCCGAGTGCGCCTCGAACTGGTGGACGCGCTCGAGCGTGTTGTAGTTGTACACGCGCACGTGCATGTCATCCGACCCGGTGACCACCCACGCCTTGCGCGCCACGAACTTGGCCGCGCGCACCGGGAGGTCGCATACCTACAACATAGTTAATTGATGGAAAATCGATAATTGAGGGAAAACAGTTTTGAAGATAGGGTTTGTGAGTGGAGAGCCTTCTAGAACAATCTAGCGACCTAGTGCCACGAACTTGGCCGCGCGCACCGGGAGGTCGCATACCTGGGAGAAAATCGATAATTATGGATTGAAACCTTTTCTAGGCACAGATTTTTGCGGAGGTAGGGCGCATTACGGCGGGGAATGATGAAATGTATGGGAAAGACTTTGAAAAATCTTGCTGACTATAGCACGCTTCAAAGCAGCGGAAATGCGTCGCATTCAATACTAGTTGTGTCAAGGTCGAATTGCTTGTAATTCAAAAATGTGCATTACTGATTGCGGGAAAAAACAATATAATTAAGGCCAATAGGCTAGCTAACATCTACAACAACCGATTAGAAAGTCAACAAATGGATAACAGATGATAAATCAAAGGGGAAATTTGCATGCAAGGAAAACGCTCTTAAAGAATTAATCTCTTTTTAAAATTTAAATAGAATAATTTAAAAAATACTAAATAAAATAAAATAAATCACCTCGAAGCTCTTGACGAGCTGTTGCGTGTCGTAGTTCCAGATGTGCACGTTGCCGTTGTAGAGGGCGGCCAGCAGCCACGGCTCCGTCTGCAAAATAATAATAATAATAATAATAATATTGAATAATACGAATTAATATGATAGTAAACTACTATGGATTTTTGTGTAAGAAGCACGTATCGTAGTTAGCGCGATGCTGCGGGTCACATTATTAATACAATAAGAAAGATTAATCATGCAAGTTCGATGGAGCGAAAGTGCATCGATAGATATATTTGATTATTCAGCACGCTATCAAATCAATGATCAACAAAACAATTGGTCTCGAGGAAGCATTTGATTCATTGCACAGATAGCGCAAGCGATAAATTAGGCAGTTTCGGTGAATGAGTCATGATCACAGCAGGAATGAAGGCGCTTCAGATCAAGGGGGATCGGGGTTTCAAAGACCTTTTTTTAACGAGGTAGAAGTTGCTGAAACGTACCGGGTGGAGGTCGACGCTCTTGACGCGGTCCGAGCGCGCCAGCAGCTTTCGCTTCACGTCCAATCGCAGAGGCATTGCTGAACGGGAAAAGGGTTGGTAAACTCGCTTTTTTCGGAAATAATCAATAAAAAGCGATATATTCACAAAGAACGAAGCAAACAAGGTTTATTTAAAGCGAAACTAAGCTATTTTAGCACGATGGTGAGCAATAAAAAGACTGCAAAGACGGATAGTCAGAGCTAGGAGCAAGTTTAGGTCAAATATCATCATCAAATGACGTTTTGCACGGATAAATAGATGTTATGGCGGCTTATTTCAATGGGAAAAGAGTGAGCAAACAACGTTAAAGGACAGGGTGTGAATGCCGAATTGTGCTTACGTGGATTCGAATGACAAATCAGGTTTGCATTGCGCAAAAAACAAGAGTTAAACAGCGAAACAGACGATCAAATAGGTCAGAATTTTGCCAACTGTACCCCCGGACTTGCTTATATCGCAAAAAATCGATAAAACGCGGATTTAGGCAGCGAAAAGGTGCAAAAACAAGAAAAGCAACGTGGCGCCAGTCGGAACGGGAGCAAAAGAGCTGGCTACAGTAATCGCCAACTCAGAGAGGGGCGCGCGAGAAATGCCCGGATTCAGGGCGGCGCGGGACCAACGGGTACTACGATATTTTCCATTTTCATAGTGTGATTTCGGTTTTAATTCATTATTTAATTAATTTTAATATTTTTAATAATTAATTTACTGACAGATGATAATATTTAAATTGAACTATCAGTTCCGCAACTCGGACGACTAATTATTGATGAATCACGGTGTTTTTACATGGCTTCTCGGAAATTTTCAAGACACATCCTTCGGAATTATCACCGTGGCAACGGGCGGGGGAGGAGTCGAGGAGGGGATGAGCACGTATAAAAGGGAGGGAGGGGGAAGGGAATCTCTCAAGTGTTGGCTTCTCGCCACTTCTCATTTCCTTTCATGTTCCCACTCAATTTCGCCTCGATTTCCGCCTTTTTTCCATCATCTCCGAATTTGTTTCGGCTTCTGAAAAGTTCTTTCCTTTTGTGTCAAAGTATCCTTTGCGTCTCTCCATTTTCCCTGATCTTTAGGCAGCCAGATAGAGCGATACAGTGTGTGAAATGGAGAGACGGATCAATTTTTCAGATACCGTAATGCTCAGCTGGATCACTTCGCCGCGTCAGAATAGCACCGAGCAGCCGCAGGAGCCAAGTACTGTAATTACGTAGCTACCGTACCCCTAAACATTACTGTACTCCTCGTATTATCGATTCTGTCTCTCTGCATACCGTAGTCATCGATTCAGAGCACTTTAGTGTTTTTCACCTAACGAGTCTGCTTCAATCATGTATGCCTCTAGTCATTCTCATTGATTATAGATACCCCTCACGAGACTCATTTTTAAATTTTAAAACAATCAATAAGCCGAACCACTACCGTATCCTACCGTATTACCCTGATAAATTCGAAAAATCAATAAACCACTACCGTACCTTTTCGTACTCTTTCTCATTTAGGCGACGGCAATGAGGTAATGAGCGAGATCATGCTGGGCGAAGTGGAGGCCGCCGTTTACGAGTTTGAGTGTGGTGAGGTGAGTCGGCTACCGTAATCCGATATCGAATACTCTCTCAATTCCGAACGCCTTCTTGCTCTGTTTGAAGAACGAGAGATGACTTGAACGAAATTGTAGTTCTCGAGTGCCCTTGCACTTGTAGAATCGCAGAATCGTGAGCTAGACGATTTTGATCTATGATCTTTCGAGAATAGCGAAAGTACTAGGCAATTTCTTCAAAAGCTTCTGAGCCTGAGCTCTAATACGGAATCCCCTTTTATCGTCCGGATCTTGGGTCTTTAGCTTCTTGCTTCGTTGAAATCTTTACTGTGTTTACAGAAGAGCTTTGAGATTTCGGTGCTGCAAATTTTGTGCTGCATAATTCTCGCTATCGATTTCATAACCGCAGGAAGTCCGTCGCTCTCAAGTGTCCCTCCAATCCCGGGTGCCTGACTACTCATGGCTGATCTCTCCCGACGCCCCGACGAAGGCCCGCAAATTTATGTCCATGCAGGTACCGTACCTCTACTGTAACCGTAGTCTACGCGATCCAGAGCCAGATCAAAACCCAATTTATCTCCTACTGCGGGACTATTCGAAGAAACTGCTGGATGAAAAGATATAGGAGTTACTGCAGTATCCGTACAGTGACCTACCGTAACCCACTTCAGGAGCGCGCTCAGGTCCAGCGGGCCTGCGAGACTATCCGTACCGCGGTGAGTATTTCTGACACCGTAACCTACACCGATTGATTTCATCACCACTTCTTTGGTTGATTACTGTATCGATTCATAACGATAACAAAAATACAGTCCATAGATTTCTCACCATACTGTAAAATAACTACTGCAGCAGCTCGATAATCGTTTGATTACGGTATCCTGCACTGGTTATCGATTGATTACGGTACCCTGCACTGATTATCGATTGATTACGGTATCCATCTCTTCGCAGGAGTGGACCCAGCTCACCGCCATGTGGAAGAGTCGCATGGCGAAGGGCCCTAGGACGAGGGAGCACATTATCGATTCGTTCGTCCAGGCTGTCAATGAGGTACGGTAGTAGTGATGGGGATACTGTAGACGGAATACTGTTATGTCA
Source organism: Pristionchus arcanus (assembly GCA_900490705.1). Classification (NCBI taxonomy): domain Eukaryota; kingdom Metazoa; phylum Nematoda; class Chromadorea; order Rhabditida; family Neodiplogasteridae; genus Pristionchus; species Pristionchus arcanus. The sequence continues at coordinate 304,590 of LS488472.1, read as the reverse complement.
GCACTGATTTAGAAAGCTGGTTTGATTTCCGTAAGAAGTACATAGCTTGATCGAATTCGTCGTGTTCATTGTTTTGACAACGATGTACGGTATTCTGAGGTCTTCCGACTCGTTAGTGCTTGTTAGATACCGTATCCTCCCTTCCCCACTTCCTATCCTCGTCTTTCCTCTCGATTCGTCCCTGTAATTGGCTCAGATCATCATCATGGAGGAGGCGAGAGACTAAGGAAATAAGAGACGCCAGAGGCATCAGAGACAGCGAGATAGCATGCAAAAGTGAGAGAGCACGCTCGGAAATTGCTATTTGGCATGTAGGATGGGAGCCACTGATCTTCTGGCACTCCCTTCGAAAATCTCCAATATTTCCTCCCTAAAGAGAGTTGGAGAAAGGCGAGAGACCACAAAGAAAATCTGACAATCCAGGCAGTACGAGAGAGTGTGGGAGATGAAGAGAGCGCAGACAGAGAGAGAGAATGCCTGCGTCAAACCGGGGAGGATTACCGTACTATGTTCCACTCGAGACCGAAAGACGTCATTATATCGTTATTCCGTGAAGAAGTACAGAAACTCTCTCGAATAGAATAGGTTTCAGACTTTCTTTAGAAGTTGAATTGCGAAAAACGATCAATTGAATGGGGATCACCTCCTTGAACTAAAAAAAACAGGAATAAAAAATATAAAAATAATAAAATTTACCAGATCGTCGGCACTCGTCCCCGTCCTGCTACCGTATCCTCCGTGCTGGGACGGTACTTGAGGAGTCAATCATCGATCAATTCGGTAAGCGAGATTACGGTAGGATACGGTAGAGTAAGTTTGAAAGTGATTTATCGATTGCTGAGGTGAACGATTACAGGTTTTGTTCGATGTAGTGTGCGGTCCATCAAGCGAATCCGTACTCTGTTTTACCATCTTTTAGGGAAATAAGAAATATAGTAGAGGGAAGCTCGCTAAAACCTTCTTTAATCCGGGAAGCCCCAAAACTCCCCGCTCTCATACGATTTCATGCTCTTTTTCTTCTCTAATGATGAGAGTGTGTGCCGAATGAAGAGAATTTTTCTTCATTTGCCCAGTGTTCTCTTATTTCTCTGACTGGTGAGAGAGCATGGAGAAAGAGGAGAGCCGAGAGAAGCCATACTACTACACATCCCAGCTCTTAGTTTATTGGGAAAGATAATCCCGTAACTTCCTGAAGAAGAGTGAAGATGAAGAGAAAACATCTCATTAGGGAGAAATCTTCACTCGCTTCGAATCAATCTTTCCTGATCAGAAAAACATGCGAATCATGAAATTGAAGAGAGTAATAAACAGCCAGAAAAAAACTCATTAGAGAGGAATCTTCACTCAATTTGAGTCAATTCCTCATCTCCGGAAAAAATAGAAAAATATGAAAAGTGAAGAGAGTTGAAGTCGCGTCTCATTAGTCTTTATTCGTTTCGAATCAATCTCTCCTTTGATTTATCCTTGGACAGAAGCTTTGACAAGAAAAAAATTAGAGAACGAGAAACATGAAGGGACCAATACGTAGCAAACTTCTTCGTATCTAGAATCGATCTGTGCTTCCAGAAGCTTAGTAATACTCTTCATTCGTTATGAAATCTTGCTATCCTACAAGGCGGGGAAAGTGGGAAAACATCTCATTAAAGATAATTCACATGCTTACAATCAGTACAGTAGAAGGCTTGTTAGTCGTTAGCAGGTATCTTCAATAAATATTTATACGGGGATCTGGAACACAAGAGATTTCGCAATCCTGAAAAATAACAGTCTCGTCATCTGACTTCCCTTTTTTACGTCAGAATCATGGGTTCAGGGATTTTCATGAATTCCGGGGAAAATACGTTTCAAAAAAGAGAAGTTCATGAAAAGAAGATTTTTCAGATCACACCCTCCTGCCCTCGTGATGACTAGGGCATATTTTCTCACTAATTGAACGCAGAAATATCGAATAGCGTTCATCATTAATTCAAAGATTAAAGACCAAAGATCAAAGACCACCATTCCCAGGTCACTCCCAGCTCTCCTCGTGACGCTGCCTACGACGGGCCTCTCTCCGCCCGCTCTCTTGGATCCATCTCCTTCCGAAGCCTCGACGATATCGTCTAAAGAAAGCTCGTGTTCAATATTTTCATTTTCGAAATTTCAAGTTCCAATCACTCCAAAAAGCTGTTCATATTTTTCTTCACCATATATCTCCTTTTCTCCACTATACGATCTCCTTCCTCTATTTTCCACGATCTTTCCTACATAAGTAGCTCAGATCAGTATCCCAGTCTCTCGATCTCCCATTGATTAGAGCCAATCAGGCTTGTCGCAGACAACTTTCCGAGACTTTCTTGTGAAATACCGTCGTATTTTGCGTACCGTAACCGTAACCCCTATATTTCTGAATCAATTACTTCAAGTTCTGCAGCAATCTTCCATATTTACGATCTACCCTCTCAAATCTAGTGGCTGAATATTCCCTGTAATTACCGTAACCCGACCCGTGAACTCGCTACCGTAACCCGATACCGTACCCGGACAGTCTCTCACACTCCCGCTGATCTCTTAATTGCATTTATTGCTCCCGTGAATAATAAATTATACTTTCCGGAGATGAAAATACATTATCCCGGTCCATCGTGGTCATCTAATAACAAACATATTTTCAGAATGTGGGTGGTGAATAAACAACGCTTAGCACAAAGAGACAAGTTTTCGTTCATTGATTATTCTTTGACCACTAGATTAATGAACACGACAATACGAGAGAGTTGGCCAGAGACGGATGTCAGATTTTCAGATTTTGGAGTACATCAGAATGAAGTCTGCGTCTCTTCATATCGCGAGCTCTCTCATTGCCTCTAACCGACGAGAGAGCACGCGGAATGGAGAGACGCAGACATCATTACGCTCTTTCTATTCTGTCAATCGCCGCTCGATCAGGGTACAGTATCCCCGGGATAAGTAGAGGTACTGTAGGTTCCCTGAATCAGGAGCATAATCAGGAAAACTTATACGTACAGTAGGATCCGAAATTGGTGTGCTGCACCTTGATTCTAGGTACTGTACGAGTTATGGCTGGGTACTGTAAGCTACCGTAACCCCCGATGCGACCAGGATTTGATTCGCTCGATAGCAGCAGAATTCACAGCACTATCTGACGTTATCGTGCAATCAAAACCAAGTTTGGGCATCCGGGGGAGGGGATACGGTAGGGTGGTACTGTAAGCCTGAATCAGGGAACAGGTGCTACTATTGCAAGGAAAGGGAGTCGGGCTTGAGATACTAACCACTGCAGGAGTCTCGCACAAGACTGCTGAAGTCGAACAAACTTGGACTGTCAGGATGAAGAATCCGTCTCTTCATTCCTCCTCACCCGTTAGAAGAAATTGCAAGACAAATGAAGAACGCATTCTTCATACTGGCAGATCTACTCGAAGCGCTTGATGGAAAGAGGCGATCGAAGACTCGACGTAAGTTTTGGAGAGTTTGGAGATCAGGGCAAGGATCCTAGGAGTATCCAGGGGTATCTAGGGTATCCTGGGGTATCTCCACACTCCGGACAAGGCGTTGAGAGACTACTTCGATCAAGTCGACTGACTGACTGATCCTTCTTCCCCCTCTCTTCCTGGGGGCCTTTTCAGTCGATCCTTCCGGCCACGCCCCCTTCGCCTCTGAAGAATGCTTCTCTTCACGCCGCACACTCTTTCTCGGGCCTCGCTAACGAGAGATCAAGCGAAGTGAAGAGACGGATTCTTCACTCAAGCCCCGCCCCCTGCCCGCCTAATGCTTACCACATTGTCTCTGACTCTCTTCATCTGGCGCACTCTCTCTTCTTCCTCTAGCCTCGAGATCGCAGCCACTTAGTTCCTCTACACTCCCGTCTCCTTTCTCTGACTCTCTCATTTTCACGTGCTCTCTCGCTTTCTCTGACCATCTCGACTGTCTGACTCTCTCAATTTCACGCACTCTCTCGCCTTCTCTGACTCCCTAGAGACAATGGGGAAATGAGAGACAACGGCCAACTCCCCTCGATCACTAATCAACTTGTAATTCCATCCTGTGCCAAATTACTGGCTCACTTTGCACTAATTATCTGGGAAAGGCAAGCCTCTTTCTGGATTGGTAGCGTGAAGAATTCGTCTCTTCATTTTGCATTCTCGCTCTTCATTCTGACCCGTAGAGTTCGAAATTCGGGTAATCGTCTCTTCATTTCACACACTCTCTCGCCTCTCTGACCGGTGAGAGAGTGTGGAAAATTAAGAGACGATTACCCGTATTTCGAACTCTACTGACCCGTGAGACAGTACGGGTAATGAAGAGACACATCCTTCATTTAGCAGTCCTAATTGTCACTGTATTTGCCACATAATCTCATCATATCTGTACACTGCTACACAATATCTTCGAAGATTTATCGATTAGTTGCTTCAGACAGTCAATACACAGTGGTGGTGGGAGGGGTACGGTAGGGGACTTCTCTTCGGGGGCGGACTCACAACCAATCGACAACTGATCAGTCATGGAAGGGCTCGGTTGGGGGCGAAGCAAGAGAAGGCTTCTCTGTCTGACTCTCCTCGTTTCGCACACTCTCTCATCGTCTCTGACCGGCGAGAGAGCGTGTGAAATCGAGAGAGCGCGGGCGCCTCTTCTCTAGATGCAATCCATATGTTAAGAGGGCAGGGGCGAGATATAAGCAAAGTGAAAATGGGGAAGGGAAAAGGGAAACAATAAATCAATACAGGGGGGGGGGCTACTGCTTACTGCAGGGGGCAATTCATAGGGTACGGTATTGTACAGGAAAATAATAAATCATTAATCGATACTTCTCATTCGGGGGTACGGTGTGCAAAGCTATACTACGATATGAGGGGAATCAATCGATAACTGCGAGGCTACTGTAGGAGAGCAACTCTCGGGGGGATCACCGATTATCGATTATTATTGAGCAAAGGGAGGCTATTTCGGTGTACAAGGCACTGTGAACGTTGCTTGAACCAGGGGCGATCGTCTCTCCATTTCGCACACTCTCTAGGTCTCTCTGACCGGCGAGACAGCGTGCTAAACGGAGAGACCATCGCTCGTTCTTCAAAACAACTCTAACAAACGACGTCATAACAATAAGGAAGGGACGGGGAATAAATCGATAATTGATCTTGGGCCAGGGTTGGATGAATACCGTAATCATACCGTAGTATCACAATATAGGCTGAAGGTGTGGAGGCACGTATGGAAAGGGGGTCTTCTGGAAATGGAAAGTGGTGTGGAAAAAGTGAAAAGACGCGCACTTGTGCATGATAAAATAATTGTTATCGGAATATGAAGATATCATCAGAAACTAGCAATCAATGGAATCTAGGCTGAGGTGGGGTACTGTAGGAGGATGGAGGGGGGGCGAGGGGTACGGTAGTCTTCTCATGGTGTGTCAGTTGGGGTACGGTAGCTCGGGGGTACGGTGGAGGGGGCGAAGAAATGCTTGCGAGGGAGCTGCTGCGGAGCTGCAAAAAATAGTATTTGAAAAAAATGCACAAATTAAAACCCGGAAAATCGCCGTTTCGGGATAGCTACTTCCCATTAGCAAAGATTCTGACATTGATTCGAAGCGGATTAGGTCCTCCAATAAAGATGAATAGATAGTGGCTTGGAAACAACCCTCACAACAGCAACGCCTCCTCAAACAAAACCAAGCAGTCAAAAGCAATACAACTTCTAGGATCTATTCCTAATTATCGCCAAAATAACAACCCCACCTCCTCAACTCAAGTCTACTAGTCTACGCGGTGGCCCGCTTCTAACCATTATTATCAAAACAATAACAACCCCACCTCCTCAACTCAAGTCTACTAGTCTACGCGGTGGCCCGCTTCTAACCATTATTATCAAAACAATAACAACCCCACCTCCTCAACTCAAGTCTACTAGTCTACGCGGTGGCCCGCTTCTAACCATTATTATCAAAACAATAACAACCCCTCCTCCTCATCTCAAGTCTACTAGTCTACGCGGTGGCCCGCTTCTAACCATTATTATCAAAACAATAACAACCCCTCCTCCTCATCTCAAGTCTACTAGTCTACGCGGTGGCCCGCTTCTAACCATTATTATCAAAACAATAACAACCCCTCCTCCTCATCTCAAGTCTACTAGTCTACGCGGTGGCCCGCTTCTAACCATTATTATCAAAACAATAACAACCCCTCCTCCTCATCTCAAGTCTACTAGTCTACGCGGTGGCCCGCTTCTAACCATTATTATCAAAACAATAACAACCCCTCCTCCTCATCTCAAGTCTACTAGTCTACGCGGTGGCCCGCTTCTAACCATTATTATCAAAACAATAACAACCCCTCCTCCTCATCTCAAGTCTACTAGTCTACGCGGTGGCCCGCTTCTAACCATTATTATCAAAACAATAACAACCCCTCCTCCTCATCTCAAGTCTACTAGTCTACGCGGTGGCCCGCTTCTAACCATTATTATCAAAACAATAACAACCCCTCCTCCTCATCTCAAGTCTACTAGTCTACGCGGTGGCCCGCTTCTAACCATTATTATCAAAACAATAACAACCCCACCTCCTCAACTCAAATCTACTAGTCTACGCGGTGGCCCGCTTCTAACCATTATTATCAAAACAATAACAACAACAAACAAACAAACAAATAATAACAACCCCACCTCCTAAACTCAAATCTACTAGTCTACGTGGTAGCCCGCATCTAACCATTATTATCAAAACAACAACAACAAACAAACAACAATAACAATCTCACCTCCTCAACTCAGGTCGACGGAGCCGTACTGCGCGGGGTGCGACGGCGCGCCGTCCTTGGCGGGAGACGACGGCGATTCCTGCAGCGATTTATTATTTATTAATATTTAATTTGTTTATTTTGTTATTTTATCTTTCTAAATAGCAAACTGCTTCTCACTTGGTGCGTTCACGCTACTACACTTGTACAAGATTGGGAATGAACTCGAAGATTCGATGTTGTGTGCATATCAATTTCACTATTCCCAGACCAGGAGACATGTAGTTTCGGGGAATTCACAAGAGACGCAGACCGCGTGGACTTACAATGCGGCCGAGTGAAAAGTTTCAAACAAATTCCTAATACGATCCAGACAACAAGAAATGATTTTTACAATGCTTCGAAATATGCCATCATTGACATTTCCTGATTGGCGCAGTTCCGCTTCTGCTCGCTTACAGAAGGGAAAAATACTCGCGATCTCCAATGAGCTTAACTTCTACAGCATCGAACAAATACCTCCCGCTTACCAACGAGTGATTCACGTTAGCACACTAATAACTTCCAACTACTAGGCGTATCACTGTTTTAACCTACCCACTAGATAACGAAAGTACCTTCCATTCCAATACATAGTCAGAATTGACTGTTTCCAAACAACCATCTTTAGCCAAACTACAGTGCATACGTGTATTGCCTTATAAAGCTATCGTAAATTCTCATATGATGACCACTTGACGGAAGCTCCATCACGGTCGCGCCCCGACTAATAAATGTCTGGTACTAGGTACAACCATGTTTCCACCTCCTCATAAGTCAGAAGGTGTGTCTTATCCAGCGATATGTGGGCTGTTGCTGTCGACTGAACAAATTCCTCCCGCTAACCTGATGACTACTCGAGGGCACCGGCTCCGGCGGCATGGCGATCACGGTCTCTTGTCCAATGATTTTCCTACACTAGGCGCACCCCTGTTTCCACCTACCCACATGACAGCAAGATCACCTTTCATTCTAATGGATCACCGTCGTGCTCAATATATTATATTTCCAAAGCCATTGTATAAGCTTATTGTTCTACCGTAACCATAATTATATTTTCACCTGATGACTACTCGAGGGCGCCGGCTCGGGCGGCGGCATGGCAATCACGGTCGCGCCTCCCGACGGCGGCGGCATCGCGATCACCACGGGCGGCTGAAAAATATTATCAATCGATAATCAGATACCGTAACTTACGGTCCGTAATTCGCAATACATTTTTATACGATTAGTTTCCAAACTGCAATTGCATTTCACCCCAATGCTTGTTGTATAACATTTCAGTGAAGCAGTAATCGACCCAATCTACACTTCACATTTCTGGATTCCCAATCTATCGATACTAGCTATACAATCTTCCCTCTCAATTTTCGGCCCCTTTCCGCCTCTAACTAGCTCAGATCACTATCCTTCCATCCTAGCCTGCACCCCTCCCCCTCCAATCGTCTGCCTCTCTTCATTCTCCACGCTCTCTCGCTTTCTCTGCCTGTCTAGAGATCATGTCTAATCGAGAGAGCCCACGATCATCCCCCGCACAAGATTCCAGCCAATCAGGCTTGTAGTTGACACTTCTGTCTCTCCACTGTCTGCCAAAACAGCCGAAATTCGAGGAATAGTCAACCCAACATTCATAGGGAACCCTCTATTCCTGAAACATCACCAACCCTTACTTGCATTTGAATAATCTCTCACTGGGCTGGAACATGTTAACTACCAGGCAAAAAAGAAATGTCAAGAAAATCGATATTTGTTATGCTGTCTCGCAGACGCCCGTGGCAACTAATCATGTACTTTCCATCCTCGTGTATCAGTGAAGATGACTCATTACTATTTCAGCGTCGCCGAAAGAAACGAAGAAATACACACGCTCACGCATCTTCCTTACTCACCAGCATGACACAATCACGCCTATTCATTAGTGACATTAGTTTATTTTTCTAGTGTAGTTGTTTATAATTAAACCATTTACAACTTCCATCAGCTAGCCCAATATTTAAAAATATTTTTTGAAATGCCTCACAACTAGTCAGCAAACACAGAAATAATTTTAAATATTTGACCAATCGGCAAAACTTCAAAGCACCGGGTTCATTCAAAGTCGGTTTCTCTCGCCACTTGATCGCAGCCAAATCGGCATTCCTACAACTACCGTAACCCAGACACCGTAGCCTATAAAATCAATAACTACCGTACTCGGATACAGTAACCTAGAAAATCGATAACTACCGTACCCTGGCATTGTCTCCGTCCGCTCCGGGCTGCGTCGCAATGACGGGCGACGAGCGCGAGCCGTCTTCCTCGCCGGCCGCCGGGTCGAACTGCAAAATTAAATTGTATTTAAAATAATCAAAATTAAATTCCAAATATACGAAATTTCATTTCCAATTGTATGCACATGGGGTGATGGTATTTTGCAACTTTTTATACAGTGAACGAGAGATTTATTGTCGAGGTAGCCGAACTAGGACCTATGAAAAATTTGCGAAACCAGGATGTCGTATGTTTAATGTTGAAGTAAGAATGCAGCTCAACTATGCTAGATCTACTCGTGTCTTCGATTGAATTTGGTCCACTAGGTGATTCCGTGCACAGTCATGTCGTAAAAATGCCTATGAAATGGAAAATGCAATTTCTGACTGGCCGATGACACATATCTCAAAAACATGATATAGTGAATGTAAAAACTTGAGCAATCCGTCCCCGTCTTTTTCCCAATAAAATTTAATGTGTTTCACCCTACTCATACACCACAAAGTGCAAAAACCCAGTAGCCATCCCCCTACCGTAACCGTACCTCCTCCTCTTCGGGGTGCTTCTATCATACTACCGTATTCCCTCAATATAAAGTCAGTCCTCGATATCACCCCCGCCTCCCTACCGTACCTCCTCCTCATCCGGATGCTTCGGCTTGCAGCGGCCAAAGCAGAAGTAGCAGCAGCAACAGCAGCAGCAGCAGAAGCAGAAGCCGCACGAGAGCACGCCGAACGCGAAGAACACCCACTGAAAAAGGGAATTTTTTGTCGATTGATTGATTAATTGGGCTGGGGAATGTTTGTTAAATATAACAAAAAAAACCGATTTTTGTTTCGCATTAACAAAACCGAAGGTCACAATAATCAAATTCTCCATAAACTGCCAGCCATATCATACATACCCGCAACGCAAAACTACCTATGCTTCCAACGAACGATTCCATAACTCTATATCAGTCCACCAACCCAACAGGTATTCTAGTTGTAATAATAGTAGGACACATGGTCAACCCATTACGTTATTCCGTAACTCCCGTCACCTAATCCGTCCCTGCATCCCGAAAGTGCCAACTTCTTTACCACAAGAACTCTTCATTTTCACAGCGTGCTTGTTCGAAAATTCGCTTTCTAACACGGTTGAGAAATAATTGGGCAAGTTATTCACAGATACACGCTCGATTCCCGCTTTAAAATATTTCTAAATTACTTTGAAAGACGGTTTCCGGGGATTCCTATACATACCTTGAACCACGGTTTGAGGAAGATCTGCAGCAGTTTCTCATCCCTTTTTCATGCTCCAACACTCAACCCGCATCTTCGAAACCCGCTCAATCTCAGTTTCACTGTCTCACCTTGAACCACGGCTTCAAGAAGATCTGCAGCAGCTTCTCATCCTCGCCGAACTGCTCCATCAGTTTCAGACCCGCGTCGCCCATCTCATCGTATACCTACAAATTAATAATGTTTAATTAACTATTATTTCTACTTTTGCAGTGGATAAATGGTTCGCAGATTGATTGTGAATAGAGATCGACCTCTACTAAAGGCGTATTCGCGCAGCGCCATTCTCGCTGGCTAACATTAAATTTCTACTTTTCACAAATCTTTTCCAATTGTTATCGTTACTCGCATTAGATCAACCACCAACACGCATTAATCAGGTCAAAAACATCAACACAATAACAACAACAACCTTTCGCTTGTTCGGATTGCTCAAGATGCCATTGGCATAATTGATCTCCTTGAACTTCTCCGTTTTCTCCGGATCCCCGTCCAGATTCTTGTCCGGGTGGTACCTTGAATAATTAAATATGTTAATTAAGTGAACAAAAATATTTTTTATTACTATATTTTATACATATTTAGATGAGAAATGTCAATTCAATCAGTGCTTCTATGTATGATTGAATTTCATCTACTTCGTCAGCATCAAACCATCTCGTTTAATGTTTCGCATTCTGATTGAATAAGACGTATATTTTAAAACAACAATGTGAACGACGCCAATAGTCTGACCTTCCAATAACACAACTCCATCAAACAAGTTTCAGTGCCAGCTTCCTGTAGGCCTTCTTTCTCTAACTCATCTCATCTATCTTCCAAAGCGCCCCCCCCCCCATTATGTTCAAAACAAAAACAACCCCGCTCAAAACAACAACAACCCACTTCAATGCCAGCTTCCGGTACGCCTTCTTGATCTCCTCGTCCGTCGCCTTCTTCCCGATGCCCAGCGTGTTGTACAGCGCCATGTTCTTCTCACTGAAAAAGAACAGATTTTATAGGAAGGTTACGGTAATCGAGAATCGAAAACTGATTTTTTTTCGGGATTCAAAGCGTGAAGTTCAGGCGCACCTTCTCATTGAAACAGGACTAGGGATAGGGTTATTCGCCATCGAATAATCTAAATTGATCAACCGTGTTATTTTTTGTGCGTGAAAGAAACAGGCGAACTTGATCGATTCAAGGAGTTTTTTAGACCAAGGCGAGCTTGTGCTGCGTCAACTTATAAAGGAGCGGCTAATTTCAAGATAGCAATAATTGATCCACTCCGAGATCAGAAAAAAAAACATAGTTCAGCCCAATCAATACAATATGTCTGCAGTTTTAGGTCACGTGCGTTCGCCCTATGTTTACATAGGCACGATTCGCTTCTGTAGTAGTCCCCCCATTCATTAGCCAAACGCCCCAATTACAACAGCATTTTCCAGTTTCAAGACCAACCACGTTCGTGCTACTATGAATTTAGATTAGGATTGAGTGACTTGACAACTCAATGAAGATCTGGTTATCTTGCCTATAATACTACACTAACAATAAATGCACCAGTTAATTAAGAAAACGCATAATTCAAACGGACAAGCAATATCGCCAATTCAATAAACCACCTTTTCTACCGAACTCCACCTACCGTACACCTCACAGCTCCGTCGCTCCTTCCCGATCGATACGCCCGCTACTCTCGATACTTTCGCTCGTTCCCGCTTTCCTATCACCGCCCCTTCCTAATTCATGCAAAGCCCTTGTTTCCACTCTCTCCATTTCGCCTGCTCTCTCGCTTTCTCTGCCTTACTAGGGAGCACGTAGATCTAGGAGGGCCGTGAACATTGCATCAATCCCTTTCCCTCTTCAGTTCTGTTACCTCGCATTCGACTCCTTGCCACTTTCCATCTGCCAACGTCATTGCCCATACTCCTACTGTACCCGTGATCTTTGATCATCTTATTTTAGCACGCTTTAATATGGCAGCTATCTCAATCACACACTTGAACAGTTGATTCTAGCATCTCCCCACTCACTTCTTCCCTTATTCACTCAGCTACCATACCCCTCCTACCGCATCCTACCGTCCACTCACTCCTCCTCATCCTTGTCCACTCTCGTATCCTTCTCCATGCCCTTCACTTGCGACTTTATCGCCTCTCCCCACAGCTCCGCCCGTCTTCCCATCGTCTTCTCCTCTCCTCGATACCGCACCACCGCCTTGCTTCTCTTCTCATCTCCTTCCTCCTTCTTCACTTCCTGATGAATGATGATAGTCTCGTTACGGACCCTCTGGCTTCTGACGAGCTACTATACAAAAGGAAGGGAGAACGAGGATTGTTCTCTCCATCTATCACTGGTCACGTAGGATGACAAAAAACATTCCTCGTAGAAGATGCCGTACCTCCTCACGCCCTTCCGGCGTCTCGCTGTCCGCCACTACCGCTTCCTCCGAGGAGCCTGCAGCACCTGCAGCAGCTCCATCCTTGCTGTCGCTGCCTCCTCCTCCACTCTCCCTCCGCTGCAGCAGCACGCTGGTCTCCTCGCGCCGGCTCGGACCGCCACCCATCGCGCGCGAGACGAGGAATGACGCGACATTGTGGTGCCAATCCAATTTCGTTTTGCCTCATCGTGAAGATTTGATTAGCAACATTTTGATGAGATGAATGAGCAAGCGATGGGATTCCGTGTTGTACATGAATCTCGTTGCTTGTAGGGGTGCGATCCATGTTCTTAGGAATCAAATATCCAATGATGTTAGAGTTGTTTTGGACTTCCTAACGGAGTACCTTTCGATTGGTGATAGCAAATTTAGGTTCTGAAAGGGACGACTTATGCGCTTCCCTTGTCAAGCATATTTTTAACACCGGAAAGACGATTCGCATTAGCCAATCAGCCAAAGGATCCCTGATGACCCAATCACGTATCTCCATTCTCCCTGGTCGAATTCTCCTTTCCATTGAAAGAATTCAAAACTCCTCTAATGTCGTTTCCCCATACAATTTCGATGACACTTTCTTTCTCCATTCTCACACCTCCTTCCCTGTGACTCAGTTATCGATCTCCACTCTTGATTACCGTAATCCCTCTTGCTATCACTATCACAGTGCACTGTCTATCAGTCGTTTCCGGTCCCCCATCCATCTTCTACCCATCTCGATTGCCAAATATTGACCGTGGCGCCGTCTCCAGAAAACTCGCGAATGGCGCAGTTTCGAAAGCCGCATCCAATCAACATTCTCCTTTCTAGCACATTATTGATAACAGGGAATGAAGTGCGTCAGGAGCCATTCCCCTTGTTTCGAAAATTTACTGCGTAAAAAAGGTCTGAGAACGAAGTGCGTCAGGAGCCCTTGCCCCTGTATCGAAGGTGCCTTTGCTGTGCAACAATATCCCGATGACTCATCCTTGCGCTACCTTCCTCTCTTCCTTCCCCTCGCGCTCGTCCGTCACATTAAAACGCCATCGAATCAGATGGAATAGAGAGAAAAAAGGACAGTAAATAGAGCAGGAAATCTAGTCTCTAGGTGGATCTTGGCGCTGATATAGTGTGGCAAATACGACGTTCGTAGAACAGTAGGGTCACATTCCACGGTAATCACATTTTGTTACGTCAAAATGTTATTTATATTCCCAAATTATCCAAATATACGCAGATACTGTTGCTCCCGCAGGACTTCGTGTGCCTTGAGTACGGGGTGAACCTTTACTGTTGCTATTAGCACTAAGCTATTAGCATCAAATCATTCAAAGGGCAGTGTTAACTCTCGCAATCGCCAAACTAATCAAACTAAATTCTCCCCTTCCATTTCATGTTTCACTTGCGATAGACATACGTCCACCCTCACATGATGCAAATTGGGCGAATAGTGCGCAAATATAACTCCCTCGCTCTCACGGCATACGCTGATTCCCACAAGAATTCACGAGCTTGGCAATCAAGTAAGCGGCAATTCTCACAAGCGTTTCCTGTAATAGACGCACTGAAAAAGCTAATAATACACTCAATATAATAGCAACAATATTTGAACGGTGCAACTGTTTCTCCTCTGCATCTTTTCGTAATTTTTAAATAGTTCAAAATGGCAAGAATTTAATCATTCCGGGATCACTTGCAGAATGATGTAACAAGCGTGAAGCACGAATGAACCAAGATCTCACTTTTTTAGTACACTCCATTTTCCCTCATTGTCACAAGGGTGCACGCGCTAACACACCGCGCAATCACAAAGCAGTTAAAAGTAATTTGTTTTACACCTTTTAGTCGAGCAAATATCGCCGCCCCTGCCTCTCAAGACAATACTAGAGTCTATGATCACAAACACATGAACGACATTCATTGTATTTCGTATTGCACCTCGATAGTTTTAAGCAACGGCCCGTTTTTGATTAATCTCATCCTAGCCTAACAGCAGCCACCAATACATAATCTCGTTATAGATCCCAGCCTCTTTCAAGTTTCAAATAATCAACTAACTCCTTGTTCTGTCCTCTCTCCGCACTGCTGCTCGACTCTCCTCCTCCGCCCTCCTCGGCGGCGCGCTCCGTGGGTGGTGAGCCCATCGCTGCAATGATTATATAATTAATTAATTAATTACTTAATATTTAAAAACGTAAAAAATATAGACAAACACAGGATAAATATTTTTGGCAAAAATGAAGCCCGAAAAAATCATTGGAAACAGCGATTAGAAAAAATAATGTGAGCGTGAAGCACGACTTTGCAAGGGTCAATAGCCTCGATGCGCAATGATAAGAATAGTATCAAATTGTATGACAAAAAAGTGGCAATGACAAGGAATCGTCTAGGCCGCCGAGTGCAGCTAATAAGGTATCGATGAAACACGGATCAGCAGGTTCTTGCAACAATCAAATAGTAGAAAATAAATCGATTTGTTATTGGTTTTACTATCTACCGAATTCATATTGCTTGACATGCCCAGTTCGATGGGTATACTAGTCATGAAACACGAGTCAACCGTGAAAACAAAGTCATAGCCAAATTCCAACGTGATAATCAACAAATTGACTTTTATACACGGGAAACTTTATAATCGATTTCATCAGATAAGCGCGTCTCAATCATGAAAACTCATCTCAAAATACCCCGACTGATAATCAATGACAAGGCTAAGGCGGCAGGGGAAAGAAACACAAGCTCGACACAATGGAATGGCTGGAATGGCAAAGACTCTCGCTGTCTCCCTACCTTTCTCACCTCTACAAAGATCTTCTCGCATGCTGTATCTATCCATTTGTACTATATTAATAGTTTGCTCATATCAGTTGAGAATGACTTGAGGAAAGGATGTAGCCAGCATGAAACACAAGACACTATGGAATGATGGGAATGGAAATGACTCTCTGCATCTCGCGCTTTCTCTCTCGCCTCTCTCTCTTGACCACGATCTCTCCTCATTTTTTGCGCGATCTAGATTATCAACCCATTAATTATTTCTTAGCGAAAACCGCAAACTTATCAATCAGGAATTAAACAGCGGAAAGGATGAACCCGGCGTGAAACGCGAGTGAACAAGGAAAATATGATAATGGAATGCTCTATCTATTTCTTTCGAGCCTCGACAAAGATCTCTCCTTCTCATCACACCTGCGCACTTCATGTATTTAAGTACGCGGCCACCCGTTAAAAAGTTTCTGATAATAGAAAGAAGTCGGCTCCCAGTAAGAAAATTTTGAATTTTCTGCGTGTTCTATGCGAAATATGACGATTTTTGAGAGTAATAGGTCGGCTACCCGTTGAACAAAATTCAAATTATTTGCGTATCCCCGTTATTATAGGCAGCAAAAATTCTAAGTACATACTTGGCACAGGTATGCTTCTCATCCACCTATATTTTCGAACCGTCCATTACAAATGTTGCATAGCGGAAATCACGAGCATATCAGCCAGGAAGGAGTAACAGTAAGGGTGTATACACCGTGAAACACGAGGGACCTAGGAGACGACAAGTATAGAATAGAAATTATTCTCGTCGTCTCTATTTCTCTCCTTCTCTCACCTCGACAACGATCCTGGTCATAGGTGCGTGCGATCTACCTATATTCTCAAACCATGAATTCTTTCATTAAATGGCATACCACCGAGGATGGGATTTCAGGAAGGATGTGTCCACCGTGAAACACAAGGGAACAAGGAAAGGATGATAATAATGAACACCACAAAACCACCACAAAATAACGAAGAATAATGCTATTATATTTCCCTTTCACCTGGTGGATAAACAATTGAAATTGAAATAATAATGAACCTCCTTCTCTCGCGCCTCTACAAAGATCTCGCTTTCTCACACCAATAACCGATCTTGCGCCATCCATTACAATTACTTTTGTGTCTGGATAACTCTCCTTCATATGGTTGATCTACCTTCTGCTTGTGCCATCAATTACAATTTGCTCACGTCGAAAGCTGATACAATCGACACACGCCTTATTCCAGAACATACCAAGCAGATGTGAAACATCAGTAAACGAGGCATAAAGTATCGTGCATGATCTACCTATTCTAGCGCTCTGCCCTATAATTACACTCTCACATCAGAACGCGCTGGACGCGCGAATGACTCGCAGCATATATTTTCATAGCTACCGGGCCGGGAATCAGACCACTATATATTTAATGAAATCTTTTGTTAGTCCACAATATATCCGCTATAAAATCCGGTGTTAAGCAATTAGATCACTATATATTTTCGTCTTTTAGAGTCAGACCTCTTATATATTTTCGGTCCCCGGTTGACAATGGAAATGTATGACTCGCAGACAGCAGATAACGGAAGGAATGCCGCTGGCAGTAAAACAAATAATACAGAAAATAAGATGTTCGAGCTACCTATCTTTGGAACTGTCCCTAAAATTCTCTCTTTCAGGCCGCATGAATCACTCATCGACAGTCGACATCGACAGGAATGTGTCTCCTTCCCTCTCTTCCAACCTCCGCCAATCTCTCTCCCTATTATAATCTCTCGGAACTGCGCGACAGTAGTTGTAAACAACGCCTTGCACGCTTGATCTACCGCATTCATTCATCTATGCTGCATGATTTCAATAATGCCGCATAAATCATCTCAGAAATTTATGGATTCTTCCTTTCCTTACTTATTAGAGAAAAATGGAACGGCTGATATCTCATAGCCAACCAGAAACACGGCTCAACCGAGAATTTTCGGAACCGGAACTGCTACCTTTAATCATATTTCAAATAGCTCAATTCTTATGTCTTGTGGAAATGGCCGTCGCATTAGCAGAAAGCCAACAGCTGATATCTCATAGCCAACACGAAACACGACTCAGCCGGGACACGTCAAGGCAATCGATCATCGCAGAGCCGGAACTGCTCCCTATCCAACCCTATCCTCCACTTCCTAACAAGCCGCGATCGTTCCTACCCATAATCGATAGAGTCATCATGCAATCACAAGGGTGCAGAGTGAAAATAACAAATAGTCACTCAAATCTTGCGCAAAACAGCCAAGTTCTGGCTCGGAAACACCTTTTCCATCCTAAATACCAATACCCCTACCCCAGAATCAATTGAATCATCAAGCAATCAAGTGCAATACTAAAAAAAGCAAACAAATAATCACTCAACCAGCCAAGTAAGCGATCACAGTCATTTTTTCCATCCTACCAAATGCCTGAAAACATGATCAATAGAGTCATCATACAATCACATGCGTACAGTGATAAAAACTCGTGCAAAACACCCAAGTTTGCGATCACAATCAACATTTCCAATGGAAAGAGTTGTCATCCGCCAAATCCCAGTAAGCCATCCCCTCCGCTTCCCCTAATCGATCGCGCGCCTGTGCAAACCAAATGTGCAATCCTTCTATGCTTGCTCATCCTGAATGATGGCTCTCAAACTGTTCGCTCAATCAATATAAAAACCGCCTCCAAACCTCGCCCCGCAGCTTCCTTGCTTCAAATATCCTTGAAAACCACCCAAATCACTCCCAAAAAATCGATAAACCGTACCGTCTTGGCTGCCGCGCTGCTGTTCGAGCAGTGGCGAGTTCGCCATTCAGTTGTCGATTCGCCCAGAAACGGTTGATCGACGAGGGATGAAAGGGGGCAAGGGGGCAGGCAATGAGTGTCCCTCCTTCTCTCCTTATCGGGTGTGATCGAGTGGCGAGTGTGCGGGGAACTGTGAAGAGACGGCGGCAGACAGCGAGGGATGGTGGTGGTGTAGTGGTGTAGTGTCAGGGCGAGTGTAGCGGCACTTTCTGCCCTTTGCCTCTCGCGGCTCCCTGCTGACACGGTATCGCCCCCGGGGGTGTCCTCTCCTTGACACTCTTGGCAGCACTCCAATTCCTCCAGGGAGAGCCAGAGGGTAGAGCCGGTAAATAGTCTTCTTGGTGCTGACTCACACTGTGGCAGAGACGCAGAGTGGGTCTCGGGAATGAGGTAAGGAGAGGGGAGGAAAGGCGAAAAAAGGGGGACCAAGGGGGGAGGGAGGGAGGCCTCTCTCCCGCTCGTTCTGAGGGAACAATGTGCTTGTTCTTTACGACTCTCCGTCCATCTACCCGGCCGGGGAATCGTGAGGAAAGAGGGGAGGTAGGGAGGCTTTCATTAGAGCCTGACTGGGGGAGATTCCTGGGGACCCCGCTGTTAAGTGCATCCGCGCCCCTGGTAAATCCTTCCCTTCAACTCGCTTTCAAATGCGCTTGCATTTCCACCAATGAAAACGCCTAGGGAAGCTCTGTTTCGTGAGAAAAACATGTGAATCAGACTATGCAAATCGAGTGAAAAACATCAATTCCGAAAACAGTGGCTATAATCGGCTTAAATCTGTGGTCGGAACGGCGAAAAAACAGACAGGGAGAAACGGTGTATCAACCAATGGTTATGAAATGAGGGAGGAAGCGCACCCATCGAATGATTCAACGGTTGCGTTCAACGGCGCAAATATTTTTCCGCCATTCTGTGCAAACACCAATCGACAATAGTAGGAGACGGCAAATTGTATATCGGTGCTTCATATTCAAGTGATAAACCTATGAAGCGGTTGGATAGATAATCACAGTTCGTTAGTGTGGAAAAGGGAATTCTAATTCGCCGTTGCAACTCGGAGTTTCACGTTCAAGCCATAGCCCGAAGAGGCGCCGAACGCGGTAATGAATACGTCATGGCTCAGACCAAATAAATAATTTCGGATCACAACGGAAACTGATGCGCAATGACGCTACGGATATCTATTACGGATATATCCTATTTCTGGTAACCAGGGAGCGAGGGGGAGCCAGGGGGCAGAGTAACAACTCTTCGGCCACAACTCCCTCTCACAATGTGAGTGCGCGAGTGTGTTAATCCCGTCTCTCACGCGACTTCACGAATCTATGACATGGATAGATATTTGTTCAATAAGGTTCGCTTATTCATCCATTTCAGAGTGTCAATCACGTGAGATTCATAGATAGACGATGTCGAAAAATCGGCAGACAACTCTTGTATAAGCCGCTTAATCGTTCGCAACCGTTTGCTGTTCACTCGCAGATTCAAATCACCCGATATTTTCACAACACTTTCGGCAATTCGAAAATCCGTTTCGACACTGGCTTAGCACGATCAACAGCTATGGAAAATCACTTATAGTGAGCGGGAAAAGTGAAAGCTGGCAGGGAGGATAAAGAGTGGTGATCCGGATCACTCCATATTCAACAAGGGAACAGTCACTCGATACAGTCGATATGTATTAATCCCAAGCGATTCAGAGCCAGCAAATAGTCGACATTGGCAAATAAATACTATATCAGCGAGTCATAGAACCACTCTATAGTCACTCGCTCTCTACTCATAGGATAGGCCTCGAAATAATCGCCATGAACAAACAGTAATAGAGCTCTCCAATATTGCAACGGTCACGTTTCGCATGTGAACCCACATATTCACTCTATATCGCACTCAAATCATAGGATATATCTGGCAATAATCGCTATGGACCATAGAAACAAATGGAACAGTATCCCTGGGTCAATTAAAAATGAACGAACTAGAGAGTCACTGGATATCGAGCCAAATCTCTCGCAAAGTCAGGGTCGGATCAATAGACAATTTCAACCGGATACACCCAACTTTCGACAAATTGATTCGACGTTTCATAATCTAATCAAATCAGTGGATTCATCTCTCTGTTTCTCTTACGGACAAGAGAGCACAACTGAGATAGTCAGACGTCTAGGCTGATTGTGAGCAAAAAAATAGTAACGGTCTCTCATTTCTCTATGATCACTCGCATCTCTGACCTGTGAAATACGAGAGTCAGACGAATGGAGAGCAATGCCTTCTCATTTTACCTTAGCTATCGTCTGTCAGAGAAACCGAGAGAGCATTGCGAAATGAGAGAGTCAGCAGATTGGATGCCATTGGCCCTCATGCAATCGCCAACCGATCTCTGGACAACCTATTACTAAGACGCGCGGCGCACACGAAGAGTGCTATAGTGTGCTACACTCAACTTTCCAAGGTGTGAGATAGAGTCACCGCACTTAGCCTCTCCCACTATCCCGTGATCTCTCTGCATCTCTAACCGGCAAGAGAGCATTGCTAACTGAGAGTGTCGACAGTCACTCACTCTTCCTCGAGAGATGCTAACACTCCTAACACTACAATGGCCCCTGCAGGCTCGGCACACAGATTGGCGCGCAATCGATAACTAATCAATAAAGTCAATTTACGATAGATCAAAGACGATCAGTCAATCGATATCCGATTAGTAACGCCTTTCAAAGGAGCGGCGATAGAGAAGAAAGGAAGAAATAGAGAGAGGGAAAGGTAGGGGGGCAAAAACGGGGTTGAGCCCAGCGAAAGAACACCCTTGCGCAAAAGCGCAACGGGTGGAGGGAGGAGGGAGACAAACGAGATCAGATCGCTCGCGTCTCTCGGCGGTGGTGCGATTCGTGGTGCACCCCGGTGGTGCGGCGCGTGTGCCGCGACCAGCCGACCTTTCTGTACAGATACAATCCCTCGAGTGCTCGACTACTCTACGCTATCACTTACACACACACTGACAGAACCGCCTTGTTTGTCGGGCGAACACTTTATCCAAAAGAATATGAGAGCGCAATCAATAATAATAATAATAATACAATACAATAACAACATGCGAGGGACGGGAGAGGCTACCGTAATCAAGGGCAGAAATTAATGAGGAATTAAAGAATGGAAGATGTGAGGGGCAGCGGATGGAAGGAGGAAGCGGCACGGGAGGAAATGAGTGCGAAAATGAAACGAGCAGAAATGTGTGAGATATTCAATGGGAGGAAGGGGGGTTACTCGAGCAAAAGGATGGGACCAGACAACCAAAGATCAAAGATCAACTCGAAAATACCAGGGACTACGCGCGGGCGGGATTCTAACCAGAAAACTTGAGGGCGGGGGGGAGTTAGGAAAACAAAGGAAATGGGTCAACAAAACCAGGTATCAAAGATCAAAGATCATAGAGGTAACCCGGGTAGAAAGACAATTAGGCATACATATGATAAGAACGCATACGAACAACGTGAAAAGGGACGCGCAACGGGTAAATTGGACAAACCGAATCTATATAGGAGGGCGTATGCTAGTAATGTAATTAATCGATAAATGGGCGAGGGGCGAGCTACATTAGACTAAATAGTGGAAACGTATCAACAACTGACAGAAAAGGGACACAATAGAGAGCATTGCACAGTATGATCGAGCTACAATAACAATCGGCACAGGGGTACGGTAAGGATCAATCGATAAGTGGGGGCGGGGCGATCAAGCTACAATAACAACATACGATGAGGTAGGAGGGGTACGGTATCAATCGATAATCAGGGGACGGGAAGCTACCGTATTCTACCGTAATCCGGCTTAGACACTGTAGACGCCCAGGGTGACGAGCGTGTGCTCGGGCAGGCAGGCCAGCATGGCAGGCTGCGCGCCCCCGATCCGCTTCAGCACCACGTCCGAGAAGTACTCTGCAACGAGGAAAAGAGTAATGATATTGTTATGAAGACACAAAGAAGTTACGGGAAGCCTTCCCGTAACTTGCTCACAACTACTAATTAACTAATTAGCTCTAACAAATCAACTTGTAACTTGCTTCTCGGATTGCTCCTTCCCGGGGAAGGAGCAATCCGAGAACTCTATCCAAACAATCAACATATTGTAACCACCGAACCCTGGGTACAGTAACCCATAATGGTATGATACGCGATTGGACTACAATAACTAAATTTGAGAATTCCCAATGAATAATTATCGATGATCAATAATAACGAATACGTGCAAAACTAGGAACACCAATTTCACAGGTGCAGAATTCTCACAAGATGAGATTTCCGAAGCTTATCACGTTCAACCTGATTTCAAATCTGTCTCCTAACTGACACCATTTACTACCACGACATCTGGCAACCGTACTTCCCCAAACCCGGCGGCCCTGTGTTTCACAATCCTAATATCCACCACTCACTCTTCCAATTGGTGATCTCCGGCCGGAGCACCTCAGCGGGCGCGGCGTTCTGCAGCTTGCAGTAGGCGGCGTTGAACTCGCCCTCCTCCGAGTACATCGACGCCTCAAATTATTGTTATTTGTTTATTATAATTAAAATAATAATTAATTTTATTGTGGTGGACCCAATACTCGAGGAGTAGCAATTATTTATATATCAGACTGATCAATTGCATCTCAACTGCCCCAACAACAATCATTATCTAATTTTACGGAAGCCGCTTATATATCGTAGGCCAACAACTATTCGTGAATACATACATAATGGTGAGGCGCAAAACTCATTGGTTTGTATGATCACTTAGAATTAGCATATTTTCTGCAGGAAAGAAATATATAAATTGAGAAGGACCTATGGTTTAATCTACGCCGCGGACTTCTCCCTAATATAGATCCTGATCGGGACACCAAAGTTCCTAGATCTTACAAATAAATAATCCTACGAAATCAACTATAACCCACTTCTACCGTACCCCTACCGTAATCCTCACCTGCTCGTCCTCCTCATTCGCGTGCGATCCGTGCACCACAGCGCCCTCGCACAGCTTCACGCCCGCCTCGCTCAGCGGACCGAACAGGTCACTGCAAATAATGAATATTTAATTAATTTTAACTAATAAAATACCTTTAATCATTGTATAGTTGTAAAAATTGACAACATCCGCAAAAGGAAAGGCAATTTTACCAATCTGTGAATTGGTGTTCCAACGCCAACTCATAGCCCAGATGATACGAGGAACTACAATGCTACTCCAGTCTTTCGTACAATTGTTGAAAAAAGTGCCTCTTATCAGTAATTGCTTGATCATTACCAAGTTTTCGCTACCAATCACATCCCACGTGCTTTGCGTTTCCTCACAGTCTCCTTACCCGAGGACGTTGATGGCGCTTCCCACCACCTCTACAGTCCAATTACGTCATCCTCGGATCTACCGTACCCATTCAACTATCAATTTTCCCTGCCCCCCTCTTGCCACAATTACGTCCCACGAGCTCTGTGTTTCACACAGTCCATATCCACTGACCCGAGGACGTTGATGGCGCTCTCCATCATCTCGGCGAGGCCGATGGCGCAGATGCGCTTCTCCACGTGCGTCGTCGCGTCCGCCAGCTTCTCCATCTCCGGGCCGATCACCTGGAAAGAGATAATCAATAAATAGATAATCGTGGGGTACTGTAGCCCACCGGGAACAATTGATAACCTGCTACAGTATGCCAGTAGTTGAAAGGGGCAAAACTGGGTAAATTTTTTCATTATCTGTGAAAGCTAAATCGAAGTTCTCGGGTTACCAATGCTCAAGTATACCCGCTGGTGCACCAAGCCACCTGTCCCATTTTATGCACAAATTTTCTCAAGGAAATACATTGGACTGATCAGGATTACCGTATTTTTCAAACCCATTAAAAAAAAATATAGCTACCGTACCTTCTCGATGATCATGCGGAACATGCCGGCCTGGATCGCCTCGAGGACCTGGAATATGTAAGTAAATATTGAAAGCCAATTGCGGTTTTATAAAACACCACCCAACATCTTTTCGCCTTTTCTGGTAATGGAATGAAGGGATCGTGTGTCCAAAGCTTCCCAAAACTGTTTGCATCGCACTAGGCTGGTTTCCGTTCCACCGATATTATATGGATCGTGAATTGCAGCATCACTGATTGTCGAAGAACTCTCGGTATACATGCACAATATTTTAACAAATCAAGTAGCTGATCGTATCCCTATCCGATAAATCAGTAACTACCACCTCCCCCCAAGCAATCAATAAACCCCTACCGTATCCCCATTTTATCAATCAATAACTACCGTAGCCCCCCCCCAGCAATCAATAACTACCGTAATCCACTTACATTCGCCACCGCGGGCGCGCCCATCACGACGCAGAATCGGAAGAAGAAGACGACGAACGCCTTCGCGAACTTGGGCGTCTTCGACTGTTGCACCTGAAGGCAAAAAAAACGATAATTGGAGGAACATGATAGGCAAATCAATCGATATTTTATTGATTGCATGATAGATGATAATTGAAACTAATGAATAAACGAGCTTTTTTTCAGTGAGGGTACTGTAGCAATGAATACGATAGATCAGGGATACGGTACTCACCCTCCGGAACATGTTGTTGAGCAGCACCTGCAGCGGGTTGGCCATGCCCGTGATGTGCTGCAATGAGATTGGGGTTATTGAGATCGATAGAAGAGGTGCATTGCTCCCACTAGCTCACAAGCAATTTTGTATCCTCAATGAAACACGGATGCGCCTATTATTTTTGAATGCATCCTATTACTCAATTTATGATTAATTGAGATGTCCGCTCAGTCATCGCTCCGGCGAGCACACAAACAGCCTTGTACCCTCGCTGGAGCAAGCATATAACTTTGTGAATGTGCCGGCTATGCATAAATTGAGCAGCACAATCTCTGACCCCAATGTGCTGCATGAATTCTACAACTACCGATTGATGATCGAAAATACGAAACTGAATCAGCAAAATTCTTCTCATCAATCGGTGTGAATGCAGTGAGAAGATTGTAATTAGTGAGAAGAAAAGAAGAACAATGATTGCTCCAGTAAGATCACAACCTGTTTTGTACCCTCGCTGGAACGCGGATTCGCCTATTTCGCCAATTATTGATCAAATAAAGGCACATCCATCTACCATCTATGGATCCCGGACAGAGGTCGAATACCACCGGGAAAACCACCTATGCATGCCACATTTTTGGGCCAATTTGAACAAAAATTAGAGAAAAGCATCCCACCATTCCACGGAATCAGGGGGGGGGGGGGGGAGTTAGGAAAACAAAGGAAATGGGTCAACAAAACCAGGTATCAAAGATCAAAGATCATAGAGGTAACCCGGGTAGAAAGACAATTAGGCATACATATGATAAGAACGCATACGAACAACGTGAAAAGGGACGCGCAACGGGTAAATTGGACAAACCGAATCTATATAGGAGGGCGTATGCTAGTAATGTAATTAATCGATAAATGGGCGAGGGGCGAGCTACATTAGACTAAATAGTGGAAACGTATCAACAACTGACAGAAAAGGGACACAATAGAGAGCATTGCACAGTATGATCGAGCTACAATAACAATCGGCACAGGGGTACGGTAAGGATCAATCGATAAGTGGGGGCGGGGCGATCAAGCTACAATAACAACATACGATGAGGTAGGAGGGGTACGGTATCAATCGATAATCAGGGGACGGGAAGCTACCGTATTCTACCGTAATCCGGCTTAGACACTGTAGACGCCCAGGGTGACGAGCGTGTGCTCGGGCAGGCAGGCCAGCATGGCAGGCTGCGCGCCCCCGATCCGCTTCAGCACCACGTCCGAGAAGTACTCTGCAACGAGGAAAAGAGTAATGATATTGTTATGAAGACACAAAGAAGTTACGGGAAGCCTTCCCGTAACTTGCTCACAACTACTAATTAACTAATTAGCTCTAACAAATCAACTTGTAACTTGCTTCTCGGATTGCTCCTTCCCGGGGAAGGAGCAATCCGAGAACTCTATCCAAACAATCAACATATTGTAACCACCGAACCCTGGGTACAGTAACCCATAATGGTATGATACGCGATTGGACTACAATAACTAAATTTGAGAATTCCCAATGAATAATTATCGATGATCAATAATAACGAATACGTGCAAAACTAGGAACACCAATTTCACAGGTGCAGAATTCTCACAAGATGAGATTTCCGAAGCTTATCACGTTCAACCTGATTTCAAATCTGTCTCCTAACTGACACCATTTACTACCACGACATCTGGCAACCGTACTTCCCCAAACCCGGCGGCCCTGTGTTTCACAATCCTAATATCCACCACTCACTCTTCCAATTGGTGATCTCCGGCCGGAGCACCTCAGCGGGCGCGGCGTTCTGCAGCTTGCAGTAGGCGGCGTTGAACTCGCCCTCCTCCGAGTACATCGACGCCTCAAATTATTGTTATTTGTTTATTATAATTAAAATAATAATTAATTTTATTGTGGTGGACCCAATACTCGAGGAGTAGCAATTATTTATATATCAGACTGATCAATTGCATCTCAACTGCCCCAACAACAATCATTATCTAATTTTACGGAAGCCGCTTATATATCGTAGGCCAACAACTATTCGTGAATACATACATAATGGTGAGGCGCAAAACTCATTGGTTTGTATGATCACTTAGAATTAGCATATTTTCTGCAGGAAAGAAATATATAAATTGAGAAGGACCTATGGTTTAATCTACGCCGCGGACTTCTCCCTAATATAGATCCTGATCGGGACACCAAAGTTCCTAGATCTTACAAATAAATAATCCTACGAAATCAACTATAACCCACTTCTACCGTACCCCTACCGTAATCCTCACCTGCTCGTCCTCCTCATTCGCGTGCGATCCGTGCACCACAGCGCCCTCGCACAGCTTCACGCCCGCCTCGCTCAGCGGACCGAACAGGTCACTGCAAATAATGAATATTTAATTAATTTTAACTAATAAAATACCTTTAATCATTGTATAGTTGTAAAAATTGACAACATCCGCAAAAGGAAAGGCAATTTTACCAATCTGTGAATTGGTGTTCCAACGCCAACTCATAGCCCAGATGATACGAGGAACTACAATGCTACTCCAGTCTTTCGTACAATTGTTGAAAAAAGTGCCTCTTATCAGTAATTGCTTGATCATTACCAAGTTTTCGCTACCAATCACATCCCACGTGCTTTGCGTTTCCTCACAGTCTCCTTACCCGAGGACGTTGATGGCGCTTCCCACCACCTCTACAGTCCAATTACGTCATCCTCGGATCTACCGTACCCATTCAACTATCAATTTTCCCTGCCCCCCTCTTGCCACAATTACGTCCCACGAGCTCTGTGTTTCACACAGTCCATATCCACTGACCCGAGGACGTTGATGGCGCTCTCCATCATCTCGGCGAGGCCGATGGCGCAGATGCGCTTCTCCACGTGCGTCGTCGCGTCCGCCAGCTTCTCCATCTCCGGGCCGATCACCTGGAAAGAGATAATCAATAAATAGATAATCGTGGGGTACTGTAGCCCACCGGGAACAATTGATAACCTGCTACAGTATGCCAGTAGTTGAAAGGGGCAAAACTGGGTAAATTTTTTCATTATCTGTGAAAGCTAAATCGAAGTTCTCGGGTTACCAATGCTCAAGTATACCCGCTGGTGCACCAAGCCACCTGTCCCATTTTATGCACAAATTTTCTCAAGGAAATACATTGGACTGATCAGGATTACCGTATTTTTCAAACCCATTAAAAAAAAATATAGCTACCGTACCTTCTCGATGATCATGCGGAACATGCCGGCCTGGATCGCCTCGAGGACCTGGAATATGTAAGTAAATATTGAAAGCCAATTGCGGTTTTATAAAACACCACCCAACATCTTTTCGCCTTTTCTGGTAATGGAATGAAGGGATCGTGTGTCCAAAGCTTCCCAAAACTGTTTGCATCGCACTAGGCTGGTTTCCGTTCCACCGATATTATATGGATCGTGAATTGCAGCATCACTGATTGTCGAAGAACTCTCGGTATACATGCACAATATTTTAACAAATCAAGTAGCTGATCGTATCCCTATCCGATAAATCAGTAACTACCACCTCCCCCCAAGCAATCAATAAACCCCTACCGTATCCCCATTTTATCAATCAATAACTACCGTAGCCCCCCCCCAGCAATCAATAACTACCGTAATCCACTTACATTCGCCACCGCGGGCGCGCCCATCACGACGCAGAATCGGAAGAAGAAGACGACGAACGCCTTCGCGAACTTGGGCGTCTTCGACTGTTGCACCTGAAGGCAAAAAAAACGATAATTGGAGGAACATGATAGGCAAATCAATCGATATTTTATTGATTGCATGATAGATGATAATTGAAACTAATGAATAAACGAGCTTTTTTTCAGTGAGGGTACTGTAGCAATGAATACGATAGATCAGGGATACGGTACTCACCCTCCGGAACATGTTGTTGAGCAGCACCTGCAGCGGGTTGGCCATGCCCGTGATGTGCTGCAATGAGATTGGGGTTATTGAGATCGATAGAAGAGGTGCATTGCTCCCACTAGCTCACAAGCAATTTTGTATCCTCAATGAAACACGGATGCGCCTATTATTTTTGAATGCATCCTATTACTCAATTTATGATTAATTGAGATGTCCGCTCAGTCATCGCTCCGGCGAGCACACAAACAGCCTTGTACCCTCGCTGGAGCAAGCATATAACTTTGTGAATGTGCCGGCTATGCATAAATTGAGCAGCACAATCTCTGACCCCAATGTGCTGCATGAATTCTACAACTACCGATTGATGATCGAAAATACGAAACTGAATCAGCAAAATTCTTCTCATCAATCGGTGTGAATGCAGTGAGAAGATTGTAATTAGTGAGAAGAAAAGAAGAACAATGATTGCTCCAGTAAGATCACAACCTGTTTTGTACCCTCGCTGGAACGCGGATTCGCCTATTTCGCCAATTATTGATCAAATAAAGGCACATCCATCTACCATCTATGGATCCCGGACAGAGGTCGAATACCACCGGGAAAACCACCTATGCATGCCACATTTTTGGGCCAATTTGAACAAAAATTAGAGAAAAGCATCCCACCATTCCACGGAATCAGGGTAGATTTCCCAAAACCTAGCCTCCTAAAGCTCAAAATTCTGAACAAAATTGGAAAAGCACACCACATTTTGAGTTTCATGACCTGTGTATTTGACCTCTGATCCTGGATGGGCATTGCAGTCGCTTCCTCCTCAATATACCCCGGAACACATCAATCACGGATCGATCGATCGATCAATCAATCGATCCGCACGGAAAACGTGCGGATCGCAACTCCTCAAACCCGGCACATCTAGCGTTCACCTCCCTCCCAAGTACAACTCACATCAACGTGCGGCAGCATGGCATTCGCGAGGGCGAACCCGTAGTGGTCGAGACTCTTCAGCGCGATCAGCCTGCAAATTGAATAGTTTTCAATTTTCCAGATGCTCCACATTTTCTTTGCTTTCGTTTCATTGCTTAGTTCACATTTCTCGCCTTGATCATTTCCGCTTCACCACATTCTCATAGACTACCTGTTCTTGCAATTTCAATATCGCTAACGGTAGTCCGGCAACAAAATCAACTTCCATTCACCCAGAGCATTTCGGATTCACCATGTTCTCATAGTAAGAAAAGTCTGGCTAGATTAGTGGAGTCTCGACTTGGCTTTTGAAAAATAACAATTTGTTCTCACGTTGTCCATTTTTATAAAGCCTCTAGCCAGTAGAATCACAGTGCCAAACAGACGCATATTTTCCCGTCCAAGCCCCCCCCCCTCCCAGACTCCGCCCCATCCTCACCTCTGGTAGTGTCCCATCAACGTGACGCCGTGCTGGGCCATCACCAGCTGCGGGTGCACGCGCAGGAAGGACTCGATGACGACGAGGGCGGCAGGGACGTTCGCCGTCTTCGCCCAGAGCTGCAAAGTGCATGTATGGAAAGAGTGAAGCTGGAAAGAACCAGGGACAGCAGTTCGCCGACGGCGATTGTGCATTGCTGATGTGGTAGTTTTCCGTAATCATTTTCGTGAGTAGTAAATCTGCATCTCTATTCCAGAATGAGTTACTGTGGGACATTAACATATTTTAGTTTTTAATCTAAGCTACGGAAAAATTGTAAAATTTAATTGTAATTGGTCAAAAGCTTGGAGCCTACTGCAGAAAACACGCGCAACCTCATTGTGACAGCAATGTACAGCATGAAAATCGCGGTGTCGAAAATATAAAAAAAAAATTGTCAATGTAATTTTTATTCATGCGTGCACTCCGCTCAAATCAAAACTAATCGAAAACCCATGCATATCATTACCCAGCGCGGCACGAAATCAGCAAGTGAGCGAATAGTGTGCTGACCAGCGCATCTTTTAGGGATAACGCCTAACACCTTTACTGATAGCCTCACTACTTGATATCCCGGCCCATCCCTGCTTCACAACTAAATGATAACACTCACCGCCTCCGTGAGAAGGTGCGGCAGGAAGGCGAGGTACGCGTCCGTGGGCGCGCCGCGCGACGAGCACTCCGACAGCAGCAGGGCTGCAATGGATTAATTAATTAAGTAATTGTCGTTATTTGCCATTTGCATATTTTTCACTAATTGATACGTATGCTATTTCGCTGAGAAGCAATGCTGGAATCGGTAAGGGGTTAATTAATTACATGTAATTAAACAAATGTACATTCGTTATTGACTTTTTTCAACAATTAAAAAATAGGCAATTACAGTGGAATTAAATCATCAAAATCTCCCTTCGCTGAAATCGCTTTCGCTCGTTCGTATGCACTCATACGCACTCGATGCACCCCCAATGCTCCTAGTACGTCAATACCGCCAAGATTCTGACAACTTTGATTATGCCCACCAGACACTCGGATGATTACTGCTCGCGCATCTCCATCGCATGAGAACCACTGCTGGGCTATATCCCCGCTTGATCATCTGAATGCGGGGCCCCCAAGTAGAAATGATCGAAAATTTACGAACCCCCCCCCCCCTCGTTGTCCGAAATGTTTTTCGCGGAGCCCCCTAACCGAAAAACTTCGAAAATTGCGGAGCCCCGGTCAACAAGCGGGACATAGCCCATCAGTGATGAGAACATCTTATGAAACACACTTTGATTATGCCCACCAGACACTCGGATGATTACTGCTCGCGCATCTCCATCGCATGAGAACCACTGCTGGGCTATATCCCCGCTTGATCATCTGAGTGCGGGGCCCCCAAGAAGAAATTTTCGAAAATTCCCCCCCCCCCCTCGTTGTCCGAAATGTTTTTCGCGGAGCCCCCTAACCGAAAAACTTCGAAAATTGCGGAGCCCCGGTCAACAAGCGGGACATAGCCCATCAGTGATGAGAACATCTTATGAAACACACAATTGCCTTTCTTCTCACCGTTTTGGAAATTTTAAAACTGGCCTTGCTCAATCATTATCGCTCTCACCGGTTCAAATACTTTTAAAGAAGGTGTCCCACGAATATCTGGCTAACTGAGTTCTCGATGTGAGTTGGTGGGTCTCTTTTACCCGATATTTCTTTTGAAATTCCCAAGTCACCATTTTTCGTTTGAACTGAGTTATGATCAATTGGCTGCGTGCCAAGTGATCCTGAAAAGCAGGCAACGAGCGAGAGAGCGTGCGGAATGAGGAGAGTGTCCCTCCCATCCCTCACTTTGCATAGTCGCCCGCGCGGTTCGTGGGACGCCTTCTTTAAGAGCAACCCATACAACACGCATCCACCTAGCTGCTCAAGAAAATTTGAAAATCAATCCCATCCAGTACACGGGCCCCAAAGGTTACTGTCCCCACAATGCTACCGTAACCCGACCCATCTCTGTTATATTCACCGCATACTTGCAGAGATCAATCATCCCCCGACTACCGTAACCCGGCGCGCCTCCGCTTCACTCACCGATGACTTGGAGCGCGTAGGGCACGAGGTCGGCGACGTCCTGCGCGAGGATCGTCTCCAGCAGCGGGAACAGCGGCCGATCGATGCCGCCCTCGACGTGGCCGGACGTCTGAATGTTAATCGCATTACACATGGATCATTAATAACGTTTTTAAATTATAGGGAAGGTCGAATTGTGCTAGCATTTGATAGTTGTGGTGCTTGCTGGTTGGTATTTTCATGTTCCACCTCCTTCATAACGGTTCATCTCACAGCTACTTCACCGATAAGAGCTGTGAACGATGATCCCCAACAAATCTATATCCTGTTTGTTCCCCCATCAATCAAATAAAATGCCGTTCCCTCCTCAAGAGCAGGCCCCCTTTAATATTCTACCGTACCTTCTTTACTACGATCTAGCAACTTTCGCCTATCACATTCACAGTCCCACGTTTGATGCATGTCCAACCCCGGCCCATCTCGGTTTCGTCTCACCTTCTTCACGAGCAGGCAGATGGTCTCGAAGAGGAAGTGGGTGGGCTATGTCCCCTCCGCCACCGCTCCCCTTATCAATAATCTACCGTATCCCTTCCGAATCAATCAATAGACTACCGTAATCTACCGTATACCCTACCGTACCTTCTTCACGAGGAGGCAGATGGTCTCGAAGAGGAAGTGGGTGTGCGACGGGTCGGCCGGATTCTTTACCGCCGCGTCCACCATCGCCGCCAGCCGCGTCGCGATCTCGCCCGCCTGACGCGCCGTGGACGCCTGCAAAAGAGATACTGTAGAGTAGTGTTGTTATTTCGAGCGCTCGTCGCTCGCGAGCGATCACTTTTATTCATCGCTCGAGCGATGAGCGCTCGAGCGACGAGCGCTCGAGAGCCATTCGTGGAAACGAGCGCTCGAGCGATCGGCGCTCGAGCGATAAATGAGAGACTGCGCTCGAGAGATAAAAAAAA